>JANRMT010062802.1:10144719-10229573 GCA_026402145.1 Polypterus bichir lapradei | reverse complement strand
AAAGTGCAGTTTTTCTTCTTAAAAAAATAAGTCAGAAACATAAAAGGTAATTTGACCAACTTAATCTTTAAACTCTGAGTAACCTTAGCCAAAATTATTTTGTACATTAGGCTAAAACAGTGTGATCATTGAACATTTTGTAATTAGATGTAATTAGAATTACTAACGGTCACGGAAGTCCAATGATCCCCAGTAAGAGCCACAAAGTCCACTTTTTGTAATGCATCTAATTTTGCTCGGTTTTCACTGTGCACAAAACCATACTTTTATCAAGGCTTCGCTCGGTAGTTTTTTGAAATTAAATTTTCCTCCGATCAGGAACGCGCTTCATTCAGAGTGTAACATTTTTGTAGCTGTGATGTGTGCATCAGTGTAATCGATGTACCAGGAAATCATGCATTGACAAAAGTTCACCTTTGCTTGGAATTGAAAATGTGATTAAATGCGTTATTTTTTGTTATGGAGTACATGCATCGAAGCTTCTCAGCTGTGCTTGTGCTAAGAATAGGAAAGATTTTAAAAATAACGTAACATGATTCTGCGTTAACTGCATATTTTTTCATACGTCTCAAACCAAGGAGATGCGAGGTTAAAATGAACCGAGAAGCACGCGTACATACTCAGTACATCCCCTCTCGGGAATCAAACCTCGGATGTAGGCGATAGAGGCGAAGCCTCTACAATTACGCCACGGTGTGTGGCTTATTTATTTGAGAGTATGTAGATCGGGATATATATATATATATTCGCAGCGGAGACGTAGTGTGTTAAAGCAGCTATGGAAAAGAAAAGGGAACATTTTAAAAATAACGTAACATGATTGTCAATATACAGTAATTGCTTTGTGAGTGTTGCTGTGATCAAGGATTCGATTATCATTATTTGTTTCAATCAGGGTCGTATTTGTACGATGTGTTGTGTTCAAGTTACATTCTGTGTTTGTCAGTCGTTGTAAAGATTAAATTCTGTAATTACAGCCACATTAGCTCCACAAATGAGACACACAGGTTTACCGGCAATGTCAGTAAACATATACTCAGCCTCCCATCGGTTTTTAAAGGCTCTATTTTCAGAATCAACGTTTCTCTTCGGCATCGTGTGGGCTAGCTTCGCAATAACTTGCAGCAACGCGGTAAGTGTTTGGCAAGGCAGGTGAAACGCTGCATTATGGGATCTGTAGTTTATTGTGTTACCAGCGCTTCATATACCCGGGCCATTAGTAACAATAATACAGTATATAAAATGATCTCGCGGGCCGGATATAATTACACGCCGGGCCGGATGTGGCCCGTGGGCTTTGAGTTTGACTCATATGGACTAAATTGAACTTGAAAAGAAATATTTTTTGGAATGTGATCGCGCAAGTCAGTACATCGAGCCCGCGTGCTATTGTGGTTTTGCTTGTGTGCTTCAGTAAGTTACCGTCCCCTCGCTCTTACTTTTTTACCGTTCATCTAATGAATACACTGAGTATGGCTTTACCAAAACAATCATTGATCGCGAATAAAGTATCCATTATTCATGAAGCTTCAATAGGTGAATAGGTGATCTGTCTTTCTGCGTTAACCGCATGCGTTTTCATACGTCTCAAACTAAGGGGATGCGAGGTTAAAATAAATCGAGAAGCGCGCGTACATACTTAGTGCATCCCCTCTCAGGAATCGAACCTCGGACGTGGGCGCTACAGGCGAATGCTTTACCATCGCGCCACTGAGTGTGGTTTATCTATTCGAGCGTAGCAGTGTAATTAGGTTTTTGTTCAGCACTCTTTGGAACTGTTACTTTTTGTCTGCGCACTGCGTCAGTTCACGTGAGCCGCTGAATATGGTTTTATATGTCAGTCGCTCGCTTCTAATTGTTTCGCTGCCTTCTTAATTATATAAGGCATGTTTTCTAAAGCGTGTTTTGTAGCTCTTCCTGGCTTTCTACGTAATGCGTGATTACGTGAGAGGCGTGATTATGTCATACGAAACTCCGCCCCTCCAGCTCAACTCCGTTACAGTAAATGGAGAAAATCAACTTCCAGTTATGACCATTACGCGTAGAATTTCGAAATGAAACCTGCCCAACTTTTGTAAGGAAGCTGTAAGGAATGACCCTGCCAAATTTCAGCCTTCTACCTACACGGGAAGTTGGAGAATTAGTGATGAGTGAGTGAGTGAGTGAGTGAGTGAGTGAGTGAGTGAGTGAGTGAGTGAGTGCGTGCGTGCGTGCGTGCGTGCTTTGCCGTTTATTAGTATAGATACATATGTGTAAAAATATATATACCTGTATACACAGTACATTTTGTAAGAATAAATGAGCAAAGTCAAAGCAAAGATTTGTTGTACCAGGGTGGTAACCCCATTTAATATTGGTGACAAACTGTTACCATCGTACACTTGTTATCATTTCATAAGTTTCTGTGGCCGTGTTGTTCAGCTTCGCGAGAAATTTGATGTTGATTCACTGTTCAATTTTTTTCACCCAACATTATCACGGCAACTCGTGTAGCGATTTTTGTGCAAATACTGACTGGGCTATTCACAGGATACACCCAGCCGGTTGGCGGTTTGACAGGGTGTGTAGGAAGGGATAAAGTTCTATGATTCGCGTCCGGCCGACCTCCAGACGGTTTTCCAGGAAAGCCCCAAGCCCAGTCTGGTTATTTTTGTGTCTCACCTTATATGTAAAACTAACAAGACTTAATGACTGAATGTATGCAGACATTTCACAAAAAAAGTGTTTTTTTTTTTTTTTTTTTTTTAAGTGTGACCTCAGGCAAAGCAGTAGACCCCAAGATGATGATGCTGATGGTGTTGAAGAAATCACAACTATCTTTGCATTTATTATTTGCCAGGTTAATTAAAATTCAGTTATTGAAAGGCCTCTCTAACCATCACATGTAATTGTAAAGGTTAGCTAAATGAGTGGCTTTGATGCAGAAGAATTCAAAATATCTTGTACTTTATTAAAAATAGTTTCTTATGGTTTTAGATATTTTAATTAAAGGTAATAAATGGTTATAAAAACATTTTTTATGTACACCAGTGTTTTTGTTGAAATTCAAGTTTGGCTTGCCATGTTTATCTACGTATCTCTTCATCAGTCAGTCTAGACAGACATTATGTTCAATAGATAGATAGATAGGTGCTTTATAAGACAGATGGTAGATTGGATGACCTTTATTGATGACAGAGGGGAAACTCACTTGCTCCAGACGTAACACAGAATAATGATAATAAAATAATAAATCTTTTTTTCTCTTCAATTTATTTTTTTGAGCCCAGAACACAAAAAATGGTTTAGAAAATCAAAGTTTTGGTTAAGAACAATGACAGCCAATGGTCATTCTACTTTTTTCCTGGCAGTTTATAATTTTCCTTACAGGACATTGGTCCACTGTGCCGGATGCCACAATGATACTTCCCAGGTTTTGCATGCAGAATAGCACTGGGGATGAAATATAAGACCAAGAGAGACCTTGTTATGCAGAACAACATTTGGTTAGACATCTTAACATCAGTGCCTCATTAATGCTTTGCATGTTCTGGTTTTCTTTGGCTTGTGGCCTAACAAATGCGTAAAGCGTGGAAGAAGAAGTCGTCGTGTAAATGAAAGTAACATCTGTTTAGAATAGGGAAGGCTCTTCTACAACTTCTGGAGTCTGTGCTGTCATATAATGCTGTGTAAAACAGTGGGATCTGTGGGCTGCAAGCCGAGAGAAAGTGGGCAAGTGGTTATAGCACAGTTTATGACATGGATTACAATACACAAATGTAAAAAAGAATTCATGGATACAGAAAAGGACATCTTAAACTAATGGGGGGCATGAGCAGCATAGTTTCAAGTTTTAGTCTCGGTCAGTATGTGTGGTGTTAGACTGTACATTTTTTTCATCAACCAATATAATAAAAAGTGTCCACTGCTGATGCTTCAAGTTTACGGTTTGGATAGATGATGGGATGTGACTTTGAAGATCTAAACTATGTGTCTCTTTTTTTCTTTCCATAGGTGGTATTTGAAGATGTTACAGTGTTACAGGTGCAAGCAGTGGTTCCATGAGGCCTGCATTCAATGTTTGAATGACGCCATGATGTTTGGAGACAGGTGTGCTTTTGACTTGAGTGGAAGTCTATCTATTAGAGATCCCTAATAAACTGGACATCATACTGGTATCAGCTAATAATAGGGTTAAAAATATATATCAATGTCTTATGTACAATGCTGCTAAAAGTGACTCAATTCTGATTTGTAGCTCTTGAGCGTGAAGAGACATCTATTCTGAATGTGTCCGGCATGCAAAAAAAAATTAATAAAAACAAATGTGTCAGGCAGATGTAACCCACTAGAGCTCATGAACACCAAAAACATCGTTGCTGCAATATTCAGCACAACTGTTTGCAGTGGAGTGGGTCTGCTAATGTGTCAGCTGATGATGGCAACAGAGAATAATGAAAGATGAAAGCTTTGCTCTGAGCACCGTTTTCAGTACCATTTCTGTTCACAGAAAACTGCTGACATAAGAGGGGAGTTAGGACTGGAGGGAACTAAATGTGAATGGTTTAATGAGAAACCGTGGTTTGACTGTTTCTGAGTGTCAAGGGGGGTGTTTGAATAATTAAATCAAAGTCTACCTCAGAAGACATGTAATAATTGGGCTATACAGTTTGGTGACATGTGTATACTGCACACTGTCCAACCTCTTTGGTAGTAACACTTCAACAGGGCGTTTGCTTGTCCAGTCACCATGCAAGGCTTTATGTTGTGGTATAATGCTGGGCCATATTGGTTACCTGAAGGAGATGACCTCCTGGATTTCCAAGTGTGATAGGTATGATACATAGATGGATGGATTTATTGATTACTTTATTTGCCCAAAGGTTGAGAATTTAGCATTTTACAGTCAGTGCCAATAGTAGAGGAATTGGTAAGGGAACAAATAGTTTTCCATAGCACTGCATGTTTATATACATTTTATATGACAATATCTCAATCAATTGTATAGTATACATCTAACTCAAAGGCAGGCATTATTGGCTAACATCAGAATATGTCTAAGCTGAAAAGCTGCTTACTGCTTAGGTTATACACTATTATAACCATAAGTCTGAAAAATGTCTAAAACACTGCTCAATTAAACAATATAAAAATATAAACACATTAGGAAATTTTTCCAAAGATTCAACCTGGGTGTATTTCAGAGGACTAGCAGAAAGCAGCTTGAATTGCTTGCAGGCGTACAAACACAAGAAGACTTCTGAACTATGACCTATGCACCATGTGACTACAGCTGACCAATCATAAAAGTAGACTAAGCTGATTGTCTTATAATTTGAACACCCCTAGATTTTGGGAAAATATGAAATGACTACAGGCTACATAACATAACATAACATTCTCAGAACCGCTTAATCCGATTAATTTTGGGTATCAATTAGGAAAGAGAAACTGTGAGAGCCAAGGCAAACTCAAATACAATTTAATTGACTTATTAAACAATAAGAAACCCTGGGGAATTCAAACAGAAGATTGTCTTAAGTAATTACAATGTACCGTACATGAATAAGGATAAATATTACCTAGACAATATTACAAAGGCACTCCAGTATGCAAAAATATATAAAGAATTAAATTAAATTCAAAGACGTTATATCTTGCATGTACAAAGATAATACAGAAATATCGAAAAAGACCCTAAACTGACAAAGACACACAAACTCAAAAGCCTAAAAATATTCCAAGCAACCAAAATATCACAAAAAACAAAACCCAAGAACATTAGTGACAAAAAGAAAAAATTAACATCTTAATCTTGGAGCAAAAGTGAGCCAATAACTTGGAGAACTTGCTCAATGCCTTAGCGGCAGGTTTGGGGAAAATTACTTTTAAAAGTAATTTAGTTGCATTTTTCGATACTCACAAAAAGTAACTAAATATGCAATATTGTTACTTATTGATGGGGACACTGTGCTGTAAAAATGCCACCATCCTTCGGATGAGATTTCAAACCGAGGTTCTGACGCTCTGTGGTCATTAAAGATCTCTGGGCATCCTTTGTACCCAAATGTCCCAGCTAAATTGCCCATCCTAGCCCCTTAATCATCCCCTTTTTCTTATTGGCTCACCACTTCACCATCTAACAGCTAATGTGTGGTCAGTGTACCGGCACAAAAATGGCTGCCATCACATCGTCCAGGTGCATGCTACACATTAGTGGTGGCTCCCCACTCACTGAAGCACTTTGATTAGTGAGAAAAGCACAATATTTAATGTCAAAAATTATTATTATAAAACGTAAAGTGTTACAAAAAGTGAATTACTTTTTCCTCTCATGTATGAAAAACTACACATTTCACTGACCAGCATAAATCCTAAACCCATATATAAACCTTTATAAATCTACACTGACAAATTTGATGATTTTCTTTGTTTTCTGAATATCTTTAGTCCTTCATGTGCTGTGAAGTAAATAACATCCATTTCCTTTTTCCATCCCTAACACGAAACACCAATGATTTGCACTATGAATACTGGCCGCTGGGCTACCAGATCACACTGTTGCAAAACATCCATAGCATGTAACTGGATTATAACTAAACTGACTCGTTATTTATAGGTTTCCATGAGTGAAATGCACAAAGCACACTCTCTTTTTTGATCTCCTATGTGATTGAACCCTGCAAAGGACCTGCTTAAAGCCCATGAGGTTTGCTTCTTGCCTTACACCAGTGCTGCTGTAATGATCACTGGCTCTATGTAACCCCAAAGTGGGCCAATTAAAATCCACCTCTCCGCACTTACCGCATTAAATGTGTACTTACAACTTTTGCTCAGTTCTTTTCACTTGATTGCACGCAACGCGCTTGCTTACACTCTTCCTTTACTAGCTGTCACGGGATCTCCTGAGCGTGCGCATGCATGATGTTACAGTGGCAGCAGCAGGCAATGTCTTTGTGAAAAAAGGTGACAGTTCTGCCGTTTTAAAAAAGTTTATTTGGAGTGGCAGGAATAAGCTTCCATAGTAACACATCTGTTTATTTTCTTTTTTAAACTAAAGAAGGCGTTTTTAATTTAATAACATAAATATTGCATTAGGTTACTCATTACTTTAAAGAAGTAATCTGTATATTTAATGCACGTTACTTTTAAAGCGTAACTCCCAGCACTGCCCAGCAGTTAGCCTGAGGCCTAAGAAGTTTTTCAGTAGGGGCTCAAGTGGCAACCCAATAAGCTAATTAGCTGCAGGATAGGGAGGTCCCTACTTCTCCACAGGCTCAACATAAAAAGAGAATAAACAAATTAAAATAATTACAAAAGGAAAAAATATCATTCCATAATAATTCACAAAGAAGAACAAACTCAATTAAAATCTAACATGAAAAGAAAGAGATTAATAAAAGCAGTATCATTAACAGAAATAACAAAACACTTAACATAATTAAACAGGCAAACTATGTGCAAAGTTTAAATAGAGACAAAGCCGAACTTTAACACTATAAGTAATTCATAAATAAAAATAAAATCAAAAACAATATGCACACCTTATATACAGTTGAGGCCAAAATTATTAGCCCCCCTGGAATCATGGAACATTTTCCTAAACTTCTTCCCAAAGTTTGCAACATTGATGAAACTTGATATAATCAAACATCCACCAGTGCTATTTACTAGCTTTTGATACATTTTGTAATATAAAATATATTTTTAGTCTTGCTTTATATCAAATATAGTAAAAAATGGGGTGGTCAAAAATATTAGCCCCATGTTAATGTTTGCTTTCAAAACACACCTACACTAATTAACCAATCAGCTTTGAAACCACATCTGTGCAATCAATTGGCTTCCTAACAACACCTGCAGTCAATTGGCTTCCTAACAATACTCAATCAGCATAAAAAGACTCCCAAGGAACAAGGCTCTTGAACACATGAGAGGGACTACTGTTACTGACCATGCCAAAGACAAAGGAAATCAGTCTGGAGCTCAGAAAGAAGATAGTAGAGGCTCATGATAAGGGGCAAGGCTACAATGCCATTTCCAAGCGATTCACAGTGTCTAGAACTGCTGTACGTTGCATCATTGCCAAGTACAAGGAGACAAATTCTGTTAGAAACAAACCTGGCCGTGGCCGTAAGCGCAAGATTTCAAGAACTCTGGAGAGAAAAATAGTCAGAGATGTCAGCAAGGAACCCCGGACATCTGCCAAGATGATTGTTGCTGACCTGGCCTCTTCTGGAGTTGATGTTTCAAGGAACACAGTTGTGAGGGCTCTTCACCGTGGTGGGCTTCACGGCCATCGTCCCAGAAGAACCCCTTTACTCAAAGAGCGGCACATCACAGCCCGACTGAGGTTAGCCCGTGAACATTTGAAATGTAAAGATGATTTTTGGAAGTCTGTGCTTTGGTCTGATGAGACTAAACTGGAACTGTTTGGGCACATGGATGTTGCTTATGTTTGGCGAAGAAAGGGACAGGCCTTCAACCCTAGGAACACAGTTGCCACAGTTAAACATGGTGGTGGGAGCATCATGCTGTGGGGCTGTTTTGCAGCCTCAGGCACAGGGAGCCTTGTTCGGGTGCATGGCATCATGAAAAAAGAAAATTATGTTGACATTCTGAGGGAGAATATGCAGAAATCTGCTCGTAGTCTAGGCTTAGGTCGTCGCTGGGTCTTCCAACAAGACAATGACCCAAAGCATACATCAAAATTAGTTCAACAGTTTTTCAAGGATACCAAAACCAAGATCTTGGAGTGGCCCGCACAGAGCCCAGACCTCAATCCCATTGAGAATCTGTGGCGAGTGCTCAAAGTGAATGTCCATGCTCGGAAACCACGCAATTTGGACCAGCTAGAACAATTTGCAATGGAGGAATGGACCAAAATCCCTCAGGAGACCTGTGCTAATCTAGTAAAGACCTACTCTAATAGATTGTTGTCAGTTGTGGCTCAAAAAGGGTACAGTATTGACTATTAATGGGCATGGGGCTAATAATTTTGGATGTCTCATTTTTGCCCTTTCTTGTTTCCACTCAGTGTGTCAATAAAATATCCAAACTACAATTAGTGGACCTTGTTATTTTGGACACAGATACGCTTTAAAAAACAAACATTTGTTGTTAATGGTCATTTTCATATTGGAATCAGGCATGTTGCCTAATTTCATAAGGGGGGCTAATAATTTTGGCCACAACTGTAAGTATATGCTTTTCCCAGTCCTGGTGAATCCCAGCACTTTTGAGGTTCCCTAAACATTGTCTAATGATATTTGCTATTTATGTCAGATGTAACATTTAATACTTATGTAATGACTGTGTAGCCAGCCTGATTGAGCTTTTAAACTGATTCTGTGATGATGATGATAAGCATAATGTTGTTAATCATTACAACTGTTAAAAACTGACAAACTGCATTATTGTGATGTCTTTTTTTTTACATTATGTTTAAATTTTGGGTTGGGTTTTCCTTCTCCTTGGTTGTCAGGTAAACACCAAAGAGTGACTGCCCCTTACATAAACACGGCTTTCTAAATTATTTCTCCTAAAATATTTTCTGTGCTTCTGCAGAGAGTTGCTAACAATGAAAGGTACTATATTAAATAAAAACAGATGAATTAACCATTCTACTAAATGCTTGGATGTAGTAAATGTATCCAGAATGTTGTGGTGTCGCTGCTGCTTCTTCTGCATCACAGCGCCCTCTAGCAGCATTTAACAGGTCTCTTTGTATTCATCCAAGCTTTGGAGCAGTTCAAGCAGAAATGCCAAACACTGGCTAGAGATACAAGCACACGTCTCAGTCCATCCTGCTGACTTAATGACACTTCATCTACCTCTCTTCACCTTGAGAACCTCAAAAGGCTGCCTCATGATCACCTGCTTTGAATTTGTACCTGCCAGTTCCCTACTGCAGCAATTCATGCAACCACTCAATTAAAAGAAATTTTCTAAATAGCTAACCTTAGGCAAGAAATCTGTTTGTGCTTGTATTTTTTTTTCTATTAAACCAAAATGATTTATGGGCTTCAGAAGAGGGGTGGTCTACCAGTCAACTCTTCAAATAATCAATAGGTCTATACTTTATGGAATCTCTGGTAAAGTAGAGCTCAAATTAACAATTATACAGATTTGTATGTGTACAGTGCTGGGTACACCAAGAAACTTAACAGAGATGCCCATTGATGCAGAGCCTGAGGGGCTCCAGGCCATTAGTGTAAAGTGTTGTAATCCTCAGGAATAGATGAGCCCAGGTCTCTGTAGTCTCTTATTGTTTTTAAATGCCAACATCGTGTCCCTGACTACACCAGAAAATGTATTTGTGGAGGACCGTTTTCATACAGAACATGGTGTGGCGGGGCCTGGAGCACATGGACTAAACAGGACTTTCTGTTTTTCATCGTAGGTTTTATTTATTCATCTGTTCAGTGTGCAGTCAAGGTGCAGAGTACATCAGGCGACTATCTCTGAGGTGGTAAGTAAAGCTCTTACATACACACTTATGCATGCTCCCTACCAAGCTTGCACTTATACTGTACACTGACTGGCTGACACACTGAATCACATTAAAACACCAGTATGTACTTGTAGGCATATGTACATGCACAACCATAATCAAGTGTGAACTTGCTATTGATGCTCACTGATACACACTAATATGTACATTAAACACATTCAAACACCATAACACGGTCCTGGAACATAAGAAACATAAGAAATTTGACAAACCCTTCAACTCATCGAGCCTGTTTGTTTAGCTAATAGCTAAGATGTCCCAATATCTAATCCAGAATATTTTTAAAGGTTGTCAAGGTTTCTACTTCAACTCTGTGTTTTGGTAGTTTGTTCCCAAGTCCCACAACTCTTTGTATAAAGAAGTGCTTCCTGGCTTTTGTCCTAAATGCACTTCCCCTTATATTCCATTGATGTCCTTGATTACATGATTCACCCTTAAACTGAAAAAGTGTTGCTGGATCTACTTTATCAATGCCTTTGAGGGTATTAAATACCTGGATTAGGGCCCATGCAGTCTTCTCTGTGTGACACTAAACAGCTTTAATTGTCTGAATCTGTCCCATGATGCACTTGGTTGCTCTCCACTTCAAATGCTGCTATGTCTTTCTTGTACTTTGGTGACCAGAACTGCAAACAATACTCCAGATGTGGTGTTACAAGTGCATCATATAGTTTGAGCATAACATACCTTGACTTAAATTCAACAATTTTTATGATATAACCTAACATTTTATTTGCCTTCTCTGCATTGCTTAGTCTGCACTGGCAATCAGAAGGGTGCTGGCTCGAATCCCATAAATGCCAAAAGAGACTTTGCTCTGTTGGGCCCTTGAGCAAGGCCCTTAACCTGCAATTGCTCCGTCCTGGGTATGACGTTAATCTGCATCCATCCCTGCATGTACACCCTCCAACCTGCAGGGAAAAACTTGGGGGTTGGTGGCAGAATTGGCACTCCAGCCACCATAAAAAAACCTCACATTGTTCCACTCCATCTGAACTAGTGTGGTGCTGAAGTGTCACCCGTTGCATGGCTGCACTCGGGTCATAAACTGGATCCTGAGTTGGTTTGTCGTGTGGTGGGTGCGGCAATGCACTGTATCAGTGCATGCTCCTAACCTTGCCTCACCTCATTGCTTAGTCGATGGAAACATTGTGTCAACATAAACCCATAACTATACTAACTATCCCAGAATCAATGTCATTAATATAAATCAAAAGAAGTAATGGTCCAAGGACAGACCCCTGAGGCACTCCACTGATGACCTCTCTCCATTCTCCTCTTATCTGCACACTATGTCTCCTGCTGGTTAATCAACTAATCTTTGGTGTATGACAAACACATCAAAAGGCTTTTTGAAAGTCTACATAAATTATGTTGTATGCTTTTTTTGTCAACAATTCCAGTTCCTTCTTCAAAAAAATCTGAAAGGCTAATTTGACAGGACCTTGGTCTCATAAACCCATGCTGGCTGCTGTTTAGTATGTTAGATTAGATTAGATTAGATTAAATCAAATAAACTTTATTAATCCCATGGGAAAATTAGGGTTAGGTTGAGTGTTAGTGTATTATTTTAATTTTTTAATCTCTCTATTATAAAAAAAATCTTGGAAGGAGACAAGACTTGATTGTCTCATAGACACTTTTACGTCCCGCGAGACGACAAGAGCTTATTCAAACAGATTTGGAAAAGTCCTGCGTGGTTATGTCAGACACATTTCTTGTAGAGAGAAAGAAAGGATATTCACTCACGGGCAGTTATATGTTGCATTGTCTCGATGTAATTCCAAACATGGAATCAAAATTCAATGCGATATTGATGAAAAGGTAAAAGCAAAAAGAGATCGAATATATGGACATCGGTGATATGACAGAAGTGTGCCGCACGAAATACAGATCACACAGCACGGCAGCAACAGCAAGCCAGCAGCTGATCAAGCAAAGAGTAGGTAAAAAAAAAACTATGTGTTTCCCATTGTATCACCGTTTAAGTGGGGGTGTCGGAGGAGCGATCGCATCTCCTTAGGGAGCGTTTAGCCCCCCTCTTCACAACGCGAGCGGTAGAGATGCGAAGTGGTTGGCGCAAAGTGTAGGCAGAGGGGAGGGGGGGTGGTTGAGCAAAGCGAACAGGGGGCAAAGCCCCCTAGTAATTAATAAATTATTATTAATTATAAAATACCAGTAACAGCATACTGCACGATAATTGCAGTGAATCCACTTGACTTAATCATTCCTTGTTTTCATTCTCTTTCTCAGTACGTTTAGCATTTGTTTGCTCAGAGGTTGATGCACTTGATGCTTTGTGAGCAGCTTTTCTTTTCTCCACCCTAGCGGCCCGCTTCTTCTCTTCTTCTGTAGGCATCTTTTCACGTTAAAACTGATTAAGTCAGTTTTTGTGTTGCAGTTACATAGTATGTTTTTCTTTTCTTTTTCACTTAAGCTGGCACTTAAGTGTTCAATCTGCCTCCAGAATGATTTAAGATATGAAGAGGTAGAGGAAGTGACGGTGAAGATGGTAGGGATGAGAACAGCGCCTATACGCATGCACCACAAGTCTGCCCTGCTGCACGCTGCTGAGAGTTATAATAAAATAAAATAAAAATTAATAAGAGGAATAACTTTGGAGGTCGTTCATCACACCGCAAGCGGATAGTAGATGTCACATAGTATACGTGTAGCAAATTTCAGGTCAACAGGTCAAACGGTTTGCAAGCTACAGGTGATTTAAAATCCTAGACAGACAAACGGACAGCCATGGTAGTGTATTATAAAAGAAGATAATATTTATTTAATAATGTATATTCTATTTTAATATTATTATAATATATATTATACATAACATGTAACTAATTTTAAGTATAATTAATTGTAATTAAAATAGTGGCTTAGGTAATTTTCTAATAATATTTCTTATTATAGTCAGGAGTAGCTGCAGCTTTTTGTTGTAACCAGTTTCATAATTAGAAGGTGGGCCTAACAGATAATGTCATTTTTAATTTTTTTTTTTTATTTAATTTATATGTCTTGTTAGTGCTTTCATTCTGACAAGACAAAAATTGTATATTTTTGGTTTCCTTTGATCTTTAGTCATATGTTTTGTGGTCCTTTCCTTCTCTCTATTTCAAAGCATTTTATCAACACAGATACTTTGTGATGCATGTGCACAGGTTTAAATGAAAGCACATTAGCTGGAGATCTGCTCATGTTTTTGTCATTTGCATCTCACAATTATTTGATGGCTGGTTAAGAAAACGGGCGTCAGTTACAACCCAAATGCAGCAGTTTAAAATTAAAAAAGGCAATTAAGGGTTCTGAATTGCAACAAGCAAGCTGGCTAAAACTAAACCCAAAAAATTCTTTACTGTATTAGTAAAGCGAAGTCAAGTAAAATGACATCATTTATTGGTTAACTAAAAAGATTACAATGTGCAAGCTTTTGAGGCAGCTCAGGCTCCTTCTTCTTGTCTGAAGGTGCCATTTTGCTAGACTTCTCATTACATCCGGTGGAAGTTCAGCCCAGACCCAAACAGGAAGACACAGAATGTCCCGAAAACACACATGTTTTTAATTCTCTTTTAAGCACACAGCATAGTGACAGTGCACCAATCGCCAATCTCCTGTTTGGACTTTCCTGTTTTGACCTTCTGCCACCTTTACTGCTCTCCTCTCAAGCTCCGTCTTCTAACTCCCGACTCCGGCTCTCTGACTGGAGGGAGGTGGCCCCTTTTATAATCACCCGGATGTGCTCCAGATGTTCTGTGGCGATCTTCCGGCGGCACTTCCTGGTGTGGCGGAAGTGCCGCATGAGCACTTGGAAGCACTCCGAGTGTCCCTGGAATTTCTTCCAACAGCACTTACAGGTATTGCAGAAGTGCTGAGATCCAGGGCTCCACAATCCTCCGGGCACCCCCCTGTGGTGGCCATGGGCCCCAATAGGGTTGAGCTTCCATGCTTGGTTCCCGTGGCCCCCATACAGACCAGGGCGGCTGCCCTCTCGTTGTCCAGGGGAGGTATAATCCATCTCCCGGTCCTTTCAGGCATCCCAGCTGGGCAATACCCCCAGCCATCCGCCACAATCCGTAATGGCTAACACAGTACAATACCCTAATACTAAATAAATAGGTTCTAATTAAGAAACTGGTTAAAGCAAAAACCTGCCACTACTGTGGACCTCAGGGACTGTAACTGAGCACCCATGCGTACTATTGTACGTAAACTGACAAACTGCACACTCATAAATGTTGATATGTGTATTATTGCAAATCCAGGCCCCAGAGTACACATTTGTGGGCACAGGTATAGTATCTGCACACACATATGCCTGCATGGCAGGGAGTTTCCTAAAGCTTAATGAAAACAAAAGTGAGCTGATTGTTTTTGGCAATACTAGTAAAGTTAAAAATTTGAATTTAGCATTTGGAAGTATTATATCCTGCACTTTTTTTATTTATTCAGAGCTCAAGTTTGTGGGTCAGAAAAATTCAGTTGTCAGGAGCAGCTTTAATCATCTCAAACTAATTTCTAAGCTCTCTTCTTTTCACTCTTTGAAGGACTTAGAGATAGTTATTCATGTCTTTATTGCTTTACGATTGGATTACTGCATGCACTTTACTTGGGTGTTAATCAGCCTGCGTTAGCTCGGCTACAATTAGCGCAGAGCGCAGCTGCCGGGATGCTCACCGGTGGCATTGTGTTTCACAAATTTTAGCCAAGCTCCATTGGCTTCCCATGAGCTACAGAATTCATTTCGAGACTTTGCTCTAGGTTTACAAGACTCTGCATGGTCTGGCTCCCTAATAACTCACTGTATTTGTCTGGCATCAGCCTCAAGATGTTTAAGGTCTTCAGGACAACCACGTTTGACTGTTCCCTGTTCTTGGCAGAAATCAAAGGGAGAACTGTGCCTTTTTCAGTAGCTGCCCCGCGGCTTTGGAACAGCCTGTCTCTGTTTGTTAGAACTGCTTCTTCTGTTAGTGCCTTTGCTTTCTAAGGCTTTCCTGCTGTTCTCGAGACCATCCTCTTTCTATTATTTTATGTTTCTTTTGTATGCAGTTTGACTATTTTACTTTTACATACATTTAATTTGCATTTTTAGATTTTTGTGTTTTATTGTATTGTATAGCATTTGGTTTAACTTTACGTATTTAAAGGTGCTTTAAAAATAAATTGACATTGACATATGTACAGTGACACACAAGCACACAAATACTGTAGTTGTGTGGGTCTGCAACCACAATCAAGCACACTGATTTGTGCACAGCTATTCACACGCTAGTAGATACTGTGAAAGACGCCCGGAACACAGACAGAGACAGACTCAGAATATCCCACAACACACATGTTTTTATTTACAGTTCTTCCTGCACACATCACAGTGCGCCAAACTGCTCAAACTCACAGTCCTCTCTTTTCCTTCTCTTTTCCTTTGCCTCCTCCACTCCTGTCACGCAAGCTTCATACTCTGCCACCCGACTCCGGCTCTCTGAGTGGAGTGAGGCAGCCCCATTTATAATGCACCCAGATGTGCTCCAGGTGCTCCCTGATGACCTTCCTGCAGCATTTCCTGGTGTGGCAGAAGTGCTGCATGGGCACCTGGAAGCACTCCAGTTTGTACCTAGTTCCTGTTCTGGCAACACTTCCTGGTGTGGCGGAAGTGCTGCAGTCCATGACTCTGGAACCATCCAGGCACCCTCTGGCAGTGGCCGCGGGTCCCCACAGGGTTGAGCTTCCCAGCTCCGTGGTTCCCATGCAATCCCGGAGGGCTGCCATCTTGCGTCCCAGGGTAGGAATTGACCATCTCCTGGTCCCCTGCTTCTCCAGGTCTCCCGGTGGGGCAAGGTCCCCAGCCATATATCACAATACATACAGGCACGTACAGTATACATACATCCATACGTACTGTATCTACAGGTTCAGATGAGTATGTGTCTACAGATATCTATCCATATATCATATAGTGCCTTTCACATATTTATTTATCTATCATATAGTGCCTTTCACATAACTCTATCTATCTATCTATCTATGTACACGACACCCTGTGCTCATACTTTGTATGTGCTGTGTAATTGGTCACACTGGTTTGGTACTTTTGAAGTCGAAATAACTTTTTTACAATCATGAAACATTAATTTGCTATAGGAAATTGTGTTCTAAAGTACACCAGCTTTTCTACATTTACGAAAATGCCATGCCTGTTCTTGCAGTTTAAAATCACATCCACGGGGAAGTCCTCCAAACATGAAAAGAAAAGCTTTAAAACATTCTGTCAGTTATGTCAGTTTTTAAGCCAAGAATATTCTTCAGTATTGATTGGCATCTTGATATTGTACACATATTATAAAGAAAACAGCATATCCATGTCATTTTCAGAAAAAATATTTTTGTGAGAGTCTTTCAATTTAAAAGAAGTCCAGCTGTGCTCTTCACCTCATTGCCTGTCTCCCTCTGTGGCAACTTTTCACCCCCCAGGGGTGGTCTTTTGTAGCTTATTTTTTGAATGATGCACTTGGTGCTTTTCTTTACAGAATGATTTGATTGCTTAGGGTAAGATTTTTCACAGGAATTGGACAAATAAGCTGTCATTTTATACTAGAGATACAGTATGTCCGACTATGAAAATCATGACACATTTAGCCTCATTACTAAACCATGCTGTTGGTATCCCTCTTTTCCATTTATTGCTCATTTTGTAGATTTATAAATTCTTTATACACCCCTCAATATATTTTATCACTGTGACAGTGATATCTCTATGTTATTATCTTCTTGTTTGTTTTTCTTGTGGGAACCCCTATTTTGTGTTAGTTAATTTTGCACAGTCACATTGTTATCATCGATGGCATCCATTGTTATTCTCGTGATTGAATGTTGCTCTTACTCCTGACTTCATCACGTTTTTTCCTATTTAACAGAGTAGGCATGGCAAGGATTTTATTCACATATTGTAATTACTGTACTTAGAAAATTTAACAAACATTTTTGTAATTTAGTTAAGTGAAAAAAAAATCGAAATAGTAGAAAAACAGTTTTGGGGTAGCACCAGAAAAGATGAAGTGGAGAGGAAGCTGGAAGAATGAAGAAGGGCTTTAGAAGATAGAGGCTTGTAGATAAATGGAAAGAAGAAGACAGAATATATGAAGCTGAATGATGATCAGGATTCTGAAGTTAGCTTGCTGGGAGTACTTTGAAAAGAATGGATAATTTTAAATATCTAGAATCAATGGTAGTCTAAGATGAAAAACTAGATGTAGAGATAACCCATAGAGTGCAGTGTGGATGGAACAGTTGGAAGAAGGTGTCAGGAGTGTTGTGTGATCTAATAATGAAGGTGAAGGTTAAAGGTAAGGTGTTTAAGAAAGTGGTAAGACCAGTAATGATGTGTGGAGCTGAGACAGGGGCAATACAAGAAGAAGTTGGATGTGTCAGAAATGACAATGTGGAGATGAATTTGTGAAGTTGCAAGAAAAAGACAGAACAAGAAATGAGACAATCAGAGATACAACATAAGTGGGAAAGAAATCTAAAATATTACAGGAAAGGAAGTTGAAGTGGTATGGACATGTGATGAGGAAAGACAAGGAATGTGTGGGCAAAAGAGTAATGGGAATGGGAGTCCAGGAAAAGAGAAAGCGAGGGAGGCCAAAGGTGGATAAAGTAAAAGAAGATCTGAAGGAAAAGGGCTTGACTGAGGAGGACGTGCAATAGCAGGCTGTTTGAAGTAGGTTGATCAAGCACATAGACTCCACGTAAAGGTAGAAATGATAGAGAGGAAGAAGTAAGGACATTTTTTGCTTACTTGAACTTTTGAAGATCAGTACATTTGACTTTTCCCTTTTACGTGTTCCTCACCTTATCTCTGCTGTGTTTTGCCTTTGGCACCACCCTTAGCTTTAAGAGGAAACTAAAAGCCACTTCCAAGACAAATTTAAGGCAGGGTCGTTTACCAGTTTCATTCACTACAACTTCTGGAACATTTTTATGTGTTATCAGCTCATGTTCTCCTCTCTCCTGGTATAAGACTGCTGCCTGCCTCTTTGATTTTGATTTGGTGCCATTGCCAGATTGCACCACCTCCTTTGATCTCCCTGAGATGACAATGCATAACTGCTTGAGCCAGAATATACTAATGAGGAGTTCCAACTGACTAAAGATGAGAGAAAAGAGAGAGAATTAGAGAAAGAAAAAAAGGAAAATATGTAGCCTGAAGCTACAGCAAGGCTCTGGACATCTTGTGAAGTAACTTCAAGGTACCGCGATTACTATAAGGGGGTCGATTGTTTCATGTTATTTTTCACATCTCATATGCACATTTTCAAACCATTTTAGTAGAAGGGCAATATCATGCGAAATAGCTTCAGGCACCTCTGTGGTGTTGTACTATTTAACTTCTTTATTTTCATGAAACGCCATAACAGTTGCTGTGAACAGACAAATGAATAGGAACGTATCTTTACCTCAGGAAAAAGAACATATGATAAAATGTGTTATTTTCAATTTCCTTTTGTTTGTCGCAAACATACCTCAGAAATGCAGAAGGCATGTTTTCTGAAATCAAAACATTTCCTGCCTTAAATTGGACTTATTTAGCAAGTGTTAAGGGTTTTGTTTTCATGTGACGTAGACTCTCTTTGAAACTGCAAGAACAGGTATGGTATTTATTTATAAAAAGTGCTTTACTTGAGGATGCCATTTCCAATGGAAAATGAATGTATACCACAATTGGGGAAAAAAAATAACTGATTTGAAAAATATTTAACTTGTCGTTTAAGCAAGCTTTGTTCCCTCACTACTTATCCTTCACTGCCTGACGTACTGTTTTATGCTTTTTGATTTCTCTTAGACCTTCTTTTGTTGTTTTTTCTATCTTTTTCATCTTTTCCTCCCTCTCTTGTCCAATAGCCCTTTTCAGTTTGTTTTGTGTCCATGCCCATTTGTTCCTTTTTGTTGCAACTATGTCTTCTGCTTGTCCAGATTTAGGTTAACATGGGCTACATAAGAAATTTGACAAACAAGACGGAACTATGCAGTCCATCAGGTCTTTCTGTTTAGCTAATAGCCAAGATGTCCCAATATCTCATCCAGATTCTTCTTAAAGGTTGTCAAGGTTTCTGCTTCAACTCCATGCCTCAGTAGTTTGTTCCAAGGTCCCACAATTCTTTGCATAAAAAAGAGCTTTCTGGCTTCAGTGTTAAATGCACTTCCTCTTAATTTTGCACTGATGTCCTCAAGTATGCGATTCACCCTTAAGCCAAAAGAATGTTGCTGGGTCTGCTTTATCAATGCCTTTGAGGATTTTAAACACCTGGATTAGGGCCCAAGCAGTCTCCTGTGCTTGAGACTAAACAGGCTTAATTCTTTGAGTTTGTCCCAAGAAGCACTTGGTTGCTCTCCTCTGCACAGCTTCAAGTGCTGCTATGTCTTTCTCGTACTGTGGTGAAAAAGAGATGTGGTGTTACTAGTTCATTATATAGTGTGAGCATAACATACCTTTGTAGTTTTTATGATACAATACATGGTCCTGGAACCTTATAAAAAAAGCAATTTGGCAAACAGGAGGAAACCTTTCAATCCGGTAAGCCCATTTTGTTTATCTAATGGCTAAGATGTCCCAATATCTCATTCAGATTCTTCTTAAAGGTTGTCAGGGTTTCTGCTTCAACTCCATGTCTCGGTAATTTGTTCCTGAGTCCCACAACTCTTTGAATAAAGAAGTGCTTCCTGGTTTCAGCCCTAAATGCACTTCCCCTTAAGACAGGGGTACTCAATCACGGTCCTGGAGAGCCGCAGTGGCTGCAGGTTTTTGCTCCAACCCAGTTGCTTAATAAAAAGCACTTATTGCTAAAGTAACACTTCTGCTTCACTTTAGTGATTTTGAGCCCTTATTGCTTAATTTTGTCTTAAACAGCTATTTTAATTGCTCCTTATTATCAATAACATGCAAATGACAAGAGAGAGCAGCATTTCTCCATTTAGCTTATTTACATTTACACCTGTGTGTATTTATCTGCACTATTGGGTTTAATTAAATACTTGGAAGAAAAATGAAGAGAAAAAAGTGAAGGACTGAGAATTACTCGTCCATTTTAGCCTTCAAATCATTTGCATGATAGAAAGGGAAAGAAAATCTAGGATATGGGAATGACCTGATATAGCAGAGTTAATTTAATTTCATAGCTTGTTAGTGCTTTATTGGCAAGAATTGCTTTCTAATTAAGCAACCAGGTCAGAACAAAAACCTGCAGCCACTGCGGCTCTCCAGGACTGGGATTGAGGACCCCTGCCTTAAGATGAAAGAACGTTGCTGAATCTGCTTTATCAATGCCTTTGAGGATTTTAAATACCTGGATAAGGTCCCCATGCAGTCTTCTCTGCTCAAGACTAAACAGGTTTAATTGTCTGAGTCAGACAAAGTAGGACATATCCATATGTCCCATGATACATCTGGTTGCTGTCTTCTGCACAGGATTAAATTCTGCTATATGTTTCTTGTACTGTGGTGAGCAGAACTGCACACAGTACTCCAGATTTGGTCTTACAAGTGCTTTATATGGTTTGAATATAACCTCCCTTGACTTAAATTCAACATTTTTGATAATATAACCTAACCTTTTATTTGCCTTTTTAATTGCCTCTGTGTATTGTTCAGTCAATGAAAATGTTGTGTCAACACAAATCCCTAAATCCTTTTCAGAGGTTGCTTTCTGTATGACAGTGTCTCCCATCTTGTATTTATAATTGATGTTCCTTTTGCCCATGTGTAGCACTTTGCACTTTTCTACATTAAACCGCATTTTCCAGGTGTTTGCCAATTTCTGAAACTTTTCCAGGCCATTTTGAATTCTTTTTGCTGCATCCTCAGTGTCTGCCATCCCTCTGATTTTAGTGTCATCTGTGAATTTCATAAGTTTACTAACTTTACCAGAATCAATGTCATTAATATAAATCAGAAAAAGTAATGTTCCAAGAACAGACCCCAAGGAACTCCACTGTTGACCTCACTTCATGTGGAGCATTCTACTCTTATCTGTACTCTTTGACTCCTGCCAATTAACCAACTAGAGATCCAGATTTGTAAGTTACCTCTGATGCCTACAGCTACTAGTTTCAGAATTAATCTTAAGTGTGGGTCGACCGTATTAATGGCTTTTTGAAAGTCTAGGTAAATTATGTCATATACTATGTTTTTTTATCAAATATTCCAGTTGCTTCCTCAAATACATTACATTTATGTATACATATACATACACATTTTTTTTTTTGCCATCCAGAGAAATCCAAAGGCCCATAAAATAAGTCAGTTTGACAGTGAAGCTTTTGAAAATGCCCATTTTCTGGCGCTAGAATAACACAAAGCTCATCACAGTCCGATTATCTGTTCTCTGAATGACTCTTAAATGTGGTAGAAATGTTTGAAGTCAACGTGCATGATCAGTCCAGCACTGCCTTGTTTTCCTCCTTCCTCCAGGGTGGATGTTGTGCATCTCGCCCTCTACAACCTGGGTGTTCAAAGCAAAAAGAAGTATTTTGAGTTTGAGGAGATCCTTGCCTTTGTGACCAACAACTGGGACCACCTCCAACTTGGAAAGGTAAATTGAGACTTTAGTTTGATCATTCTTATGTAGTAATGACAAATGGCTTCAAAGACTAACAAATTAAATGTAATGAACTCTGTATCTTGAGGGCCTAGAAATCAGTGTGTAATCACTTTCTTTGAGATGTTATTGTCATCATCATTTTATTTTCACTTGTCCTGGTGAGGATTGTGCTGGAAACGCATCAGATTGAACTGACCAGGCCACCCTGTTTCCAGAAACTAACTGCAATCCCTTCTAGGAAATGCCCAGGCAAGTCAATTGGTATTATAGAACACATTCAAACTTGGACAAATCTGTTGGTCCCCTTATAGCTCATTGAAAAATTGCCATATGCCTCTTAAAAAGTATTGAAATGAAAGGCAATTGCCCCTGTATAACTGCATGCCTTTATTATGTCATCGAGTAAAGTAAAGCAAGTGTGAAAAGAGATCAAGTGTCGTTTATTCTATAAAGATGTTCTAAAATGGCCTGGACACATTTGTTGGTATCCCTAGAAAAGATCCTAAATAATCAGACTTGAGTAATTTTTCAAACTCTCGGTTTTCTTTAATTCTTATCACACGTCTCCAATCATGCAGTTAGTCATTCAGTCGATTTAAACGGAGAAGAGTCATCACTCTGATGTTTGGTATCACAGTGACCAGTGAACCAGAGAAAGCCAAGGAAAGAGTCGTCTGTGGAGAGGAAAAATAACATTACAGACATACATGTTAAAGGCAAAGGCTAGAAGACCATCTCCAAGCAGCTTGATGTTCCAGTGACAACAGCTGCAAATATTATTAAGTTTAAGGTTGATGGGACTGTAGGCAGCCTCACTGGACAGGGCCACAAGAGGACAGTTGACCCTAGAATGGGCAATAGGATACTGAGAATGGTAGACAAAAAGCCTAGGACAACTTACAAAGAGATACAAGCTGAACTCTAAGGTCAAGGTCCATCAGAGCCTGTTCAAACCATCCGTCTCTTTTTGAGTGACAGTGAGCTCAACAGAAGAAGACCCAGGAAGACTCCATTGTTGAAAGAAATACATAAAAAAGCCGGACTTGAATTTACTTAAGTGCATATTGACAAGCCACAATGCCTCTGGGAGAATATCCTTTGGACAGATGAGACAATACTGCAACTTTTTGGCATGTCACATCAGTTCTGTTTCCACAGATGAAAAAATGAAGCTTTCAAAGAAAAGAGCACCAAACCTACTGTGAAACATGGAGGAGGCTCCATTATTTTGGGGGCTGCTTTGAAGGTGCATAAGGAACATTGAAATCTCAAGACTATCAAGGCATTCTGGAGTGAAAAGTACTGCCCAGTGTCAGAAAGTGTTGTCTCAGTCAGAGATAACACACAGCTAAAAGAAACCAGGAATGGCTAAGTACAAAACATTGGACTATTCTGAGGTAGCCTTCTATGAGCCTTGCTTTTAATACTATAGAACATCTATGGAAAGAACTGAAACCTTGCGTCTGGAGAAGACCACCTTCAAACCTGATCCTTCTTGGAGCAGTTTGCTTAGGTCGAGTGGGCCAAACGACCTGTGGATGGGTGCAGAAGTCTCATGGAGAGCTCCAGTAATTGCTTGTTTGCAGTTGTTGTGCAACAAAATATTAGGTTAAGGACCCCATCATTTTTGTCCATGCACTTTTCATATGTGTCATCATTTGAAATCTTCTGTTGAATCAAAACTTCATGGAAAAGTTCGATTGTTTTTAAATACAGAGTAAACAATGATGGGTGCCAATGACTTTCATCAGTTTCAAGTAATTTCTGAGACAATTGTGGGTTTTTCTTTTTTCATGAAGAGATACCAACAAGTTTGTCCATGTCTGTATACTGTAGGCACAATGCCTGTTTGACCTTTCAGGGCTACCATACTTTAGAAACATTACCAGCTCTCACACACTACTTAAGTTAGATGATTTGTTATACACTTGATACTTTACAATGCAAGAGTTGTCTGCATGTATTGAGCAATAAAGCCTGTTTAATATTCAGCGTTCTGCCATATCTTTTCTACAGGTATAATGTCTGGGGTGGTTTTGTACATTGACATATTTTCATATATTTGGATAAGCATTTTTGTTTTATTAATGATTGTTTCCCAGTATTGTTTCTTTTTTTATTTTGAGGCTCTGAATTTGATGCTTGCATTTATTTTTATCATAGAAATTTTTATCACCTATTATAAATTATTTTGTTGCACTTTTGTCACTGTTTTGTTTTTTTCATGTGTTTCCTTATGACACCTTCGTCATGACGCAACTACGGTTGCTATGGCACATGCTGTCCCAGGCTCGTTTTTACAGGGATAAACATAATGCCAAGGAAGCCATGTGGCACTTAATTTTCATGGCAACGTTCTTTCGCATCAGGCTCAAATGAATTGGGTGGTGTTGAAGAGAAAGAGTCCTTTGCAAACATTTTTTTTGGGGCTGTTAAATTTTAAGGCCTGACTCTGTAGCTTGTTTGCAGTAATAGGAAACAAACACCCCCAACTTGGAGTTCTCAGGTTTATTGTGGATGCGGTGGTTGTTGTTGTTGTTTTTTTTTTTTTTCTTTGTTGCTTTTCTGAGGATGCTGGAGACAAGCCAAAGTTCCTATGGGCAAATGTTGAGCAAGAACCTTGATTGTATGTGTTTGCTACTGATTGTCAGATTAACCTGCCCTCCACACTCCATGTCTTTGTGACCCCAGTGGCAGCTCACACTCGCAGAATAAATGTTGCAATAATCAGTTTCCTCCTGGCATCTCGGGGGTCATCATCTTATGCAATGAAAAGGTTGTTTCCATTTTCTTTGACTCATATTCACATGCCAACGCAGAACTGCACATTTAAGTACTGACTTGAAAAAAAAAACAAAAACACGATGCACGCTGTGTTGCCCTTTATCTGATTTGAACGTGTCTGCTGCTTTCAAGTACACAGTACCTTCATAATTCTGCTCCATAAAAAAATTGCAAATTATGTTGTATATGCCCAGAATGTTTAATGTATTTGAATTCTTTTTTTGCCCTTGACTCACACAGCATATTCAGCTATACAAAGGGACACATTATTTCTTTTATTGTGGATGAGAAATGTATGAAAGCTTAAAAATGTGAATGGCACAGCAAAATGATGTGTTGATGAGCACTTCTGCTTCTCAGCACAGGGCCCAGTCACCATCTATATAAAATTTGCATGTTCTTCCTTTGTTCGTTTGGGTACCCTCTAAGACACACTCTTGAACTAAACTGGTGTCTTTATATTTTCTCAGAATCACAACATGGGGGTGTTGCACGTTTGTGCACCCTGGCACCCTATCCGGGCTTCTTGTTATTATTATTAATATTATTATTATTACTGTATATCTGGCTGATGCTTTTATCCAAGGTCACAGACAGTTTAAGTCTCTTTTGCAGTAGACAGGTTTTGATGCTTGGAGGTTTGTATGCATTGGTGTGTCGACCATTGACATTGATACGCCTCAAGGGGTCTCAGATGAATCAGACACTGTATGGCATGAGGGGCAGATTTTTCAACATTTGTAAGATTAACAAAAATTGTGAGAGAACACATGTTCATATTATACTTACCTATTGAGTGATACTTTTTCTGGAAATGCTCAGTTTTTTTTTTGAACGACCCTTGTGATTTTGTGTCAAAATGTGAGTCTATGGACATGATAGCAGAAAAAAACAAGTCACGTAATCCAAGTAAAAATTGGCATATTCATTAAAATTACAAAATAGTAGCAGTCTATTGATTTTGATCAACAAAATCACCCCGGTAGATTTTTTCTTTAGACCAACAGTGATTTTGCATATTTTGTGTGCCCAGCTGGCAGTGTTTTACCGCTAAATTATCTACTTTATGTAGGCACAATCATGCACTCTCTTAAGTTGAGATGCACATGAGGAAGTCATTTTGAACTGAATTAGACAGTATCTTATGGAAACTGAGGATACTGTATTGTAATTTGTGCTGATAGGTGACAACAAATCCACAGGAGAAGAATGTGGATATTGATGGTTGTGTGTAATATCAGGTTTATCTTGTAACCCATTTCAAATTTATGTCCAGAAGGACAGCAGTTCTACATAAGTACATGACATTATCTTTCTATGGTTTTGCTAATCTAATATTTGCTCACATTTGGTCCCAGAGATGCTCCTGATGGATTGTCCTGACAAGACTGAGTGAATTTCAAAGCCTTTGGCATCTGCAGAGTGCCGTGGTGGTCTGCTCCAGAAAGAAAAAGTGTGGACTCTTGTTGCCAGGCTCATTTTGTGGTCCTAAAATAAGGGGAAAAAAGCAAGAAGTCAAATATACTGTAATCTATCAGCCAGAGGAGTCCTGCATTAGAAAGAGAATGAATAATGTTGGCTCCCATGTTTTCTTACAAACTGGATTATCTTTGAAGATGGCAAGTGGGGCAAAAGCACATTTTACACAAAAGCTTCTGAGGTTGTGTAGCACATTGGTTTGCCTTAGTACTCTCATGAATGCAGCATTCTGGGTTCTGACCCCACGCTCGGTTGTTGTCTGTGTGGTGTTCACATGTTCTTCCCGTTTCCATGTGGGGTTTTCCTCTGTGTGTTCCAGATTTCCTTCAACATCATATTATGTTAATTGAAGACTCTAAATGCATGTGAATGTGGGTGTATAGGTGAGGGGGTTATGTATTGGACTATCCCCAGCCCCTCATTTGAGGCTGATTTCTGTTTTATACCCAGTTGTACCTGGAAAGACTCTTGACACCCTGTGGCTCAAAATTGAATTGAGCAGATTTGAAAATGTTATTGGATTGCTTCTGAAGCAAGAATGTATGATTCAAAGTAGCCTGATCTTTTCTGTGACTGTGCTTATTTATTTAGTGAGGTATGTCTTTAATCTTAAGCTCCAGCAGTGTTTGCTTCAAGCTCATACCAAAGTACTGTTTTCAATTAGTGAGTGTGTTTGGTTTTTTGTGTGTATAGTGTAATGTGTTTCCACCTGATGGAAATGTGTGTTGGTATATACATTAATGTATTTCTCTTTTTAAAACTTTTGGTTTGCTTAATTGTAGCTTTCCAACACCCCTCTATCTGACCGGAGCAAGCACCTCCTGGATGCTCTCAACAACTACAAAAGCAAGTAAGAAGTCTTTGTTTCCTTTCAATGTCCTTCTTTGTAGTTTCTTCACAAGGCTGTACTTTTGAAATGTTCTCACACTGGAAAACAAGTTGTCTGTATAGGCCACCACTAGGCAAGTACAGGGAAATTCACTCGAAAGAGGACCTGAATATTCTGTAATAAATCTCGCTAGGGTGAAGAAATCTGAGTGAAACAACGTGCAATGTGCAAGCCGGGATGCCCTTGTGTCGGAGCGATGAGGTAGGTGCCGGATATCCGTCGCGATGTTTAACCTCCGTTTGTAACATCTGGGTGCATCCCGCCCGCCCGTACCCCTTCACTCAGTCACTCGACTTCTCATCAGGATGGTGGTGTACAGTATTGAGCAGCACATCTTCATGGTGCGAACCTAGTGGTCCACCAATTCGTTTAAGCGATGTCAGAATCAACAGGATGATCGTGAGTTAACACAAGGTTACTTCCAGCAAGATGGAGCAACATGTCACACATCGGCAAGGAGCATGGCAGAAACTGAGTCCTTCGTCAGCAACAGGGTCATTTCAAAGGGGCTTTGGCCACCACGGTCGCCGGATCTGACACCACCAGACTTCTTCCTTTGGGGTCTGCTCAAAGGAAAAGTCTATCAGAACAAGTCTCGCACTGTGGAAGATTTGAAGGAAAACATCCAAAATGAAATTGCTGCTATTCCCCATTATACGCTTACCGATATGTTCAGGAACATGGAGCGCCGTGTCGAAATGTGTCTGGCAGAAAACGGAAATCACGTCTAGCATCACATGTAATGCAATCGATTACACAGACATCAAGGTGTAGAGGGTATCTTTTTGTTTCAGATTGCTTCATCCTAGTGGGATTACAACAGAATATTCGGGGCCTCTTTCGAGTGAGTCACCCTGTACAGTATACAGTAGCTTAATAATAATAATAAGTTTTATTTAATTAACCGCCTTTCATACACTCAAGGACACTTTACAATTCAACAAACACATTAACAAGACAGTAGAACTTACATACAAGAAAACGAATAGTACTCGTTGAAAAGATGTGTTTTTAACAGGAGTTTGAAATGAATAATAGAGTCAGTGGTTCCTCAAAACTCTGTCCTTTGGTTATTCCAACCATTTTCACAATCAGTGTGTCATTTTACCTCAAACTGGTCTCATTGTTTTAAGTGGTCTTTTTTGGCTCTGCTGTTATTCTGCATTCAGAAAAGCTCAGCTGTGTGATTTTTCACATTCATAATACATTTAGAAGCATTTGTATTTTTTCTATAGCTTTAATTTAAATTTGTAACTCTCTTTAGTAGTTTGCCTAGTAGTTGAATCCTAATAGTGCTAATTAACAACAAGAGCAGACGTCTGAGCAAATAACACGGAAAGTTGAAAGTCTGAGGCTGCTTCAGCATCAGCATCAGCTCCACTAATGTTCTTATTAATAATAACGGATTAAATAAACAGAACACCCAGAAAAGCTTGGTACGTTCTAGTAAAAATATACCAAACTCAGTTTTGTTAATTTATAAATTAACCTCAAAATGTAGAAACTGGGAAATAACAGATTGTTTAGTTTGGCTTAAAACAGAAGTTGGTTGGAACAAAAACCCTGCGGTCACATTGGATCCCTGGGACTGAGTTTGAGAGACACTGGCATAATCACCCTAAGGCTGGACATACGCTGTGTGATTTTAAGCCAGATTTGTAGTTGCCAACTGATTTTCTGACTCACCCCGATATTTAGCTTCATTGGCCATCATTTACCATGCAGTATGAGAAGGCTTGTGATGCCCAGTTGCCTGTTACAATTGAGTTGTCATAGGGTTGGAAGAATTTCTGACATGTCCGAAATTTCAGTCCGCTGGCTTGTAGAGTGAGCCGTCTCACAAGAAGATTTTCTGATGTTGCCATCAAATTTCATTGTGCACTGTACATTAGGTACTGCGGTTGTCATGCTCATTCTCTTTTTTGATTTCATAAAGGTAACTATTGCATAGCAACACACATACAACTAAATGGCCAATGACAAAAGCATCTTGGAAAACGTTTACTGGAAGAACCCGAAATGAGCACACTCAATGGTATATTACATAGATGATGTGCCTCCAATTCTCTCTGTATAATAGACAGACTGTATTGTCTGCTTCTCAAGAATCCGTATGTCCAGTTGTTTTGTCTTGGTGGGGAGAAGATATATGGTACAATATCTTATAAATAGTGGTACGTCTGTGAGATTTGAGGCATTCTGACAAAGGCTACAAATTAATAATACAAAAGGGGAAAGTAGACTCTACTTCCCTCTTTTGTATTATTAATATGTAGCTTTTGTCAAAATGCCTCAGATCTCACAGACTTACCACTGTTTATAAGGTATTGTACCATATAACTTCTCCCCACCTTCCATTCTACATCTATAATCTCAGGCAATTAGGTGCAGTAAAAGACAAGCAGGAGTTAAGTTACAATTTAAATAATGTATTATTGATAATATCCATAAATAATAACAATAAGCAAAGTACATCAACCTGCTAAATGCTGATGTGTAGTTTCAGGCGGCACACAGAGTTGTTAGTTACTTAAAATGTCTCTAGTTAAGTCCTCATTTTGTGGTCAGCTTTCTTCAGAACAGGCAACATACCTGTCTCAATATGGCTGCCGAGCTGTGCTCTTCATTGTGTTGTCCATTTCAGTTCATGGTGTGTGAGATGCTCCTTCATCATTTGGTCAGAGAGAGAGACAGGGGGGTAAAGCAAGAAAATCTGTAGATTTACTGTCCAACCCCTACAGCCAATAAGGCGTCATGGTACTTAAAGGCTTCTGATACAAGCCAATTCCAAAAAGCCATACTTCAGACCAATGGGGCAGAGAATACTTTCACACCTGCCCGCGGGGGGGGGGGTGGTTGATTGAGAGAGCCCTGCAGAGAATCACTTGCCAAACTTGTTTGAGGCAATTCCCCCAACCCTGTCATAAAAATCACTATGCTGACTTAGTCCTAGGGGGTAAACATGAATGCTTCTCACTAATGAAATACTAATATCACATTGCATTGCCTAAGTTACAAAGAGAGAGAGAGGTTAGGAGCATGCGATGATATAGTGCATTGCTGCACCCACCACATGATGAACCAACTTAAGATTCCAGATTGGGACTCGAGTGTAGCCATGCAATGGGTGACATCTTAGCACCACACAAGTTCAGATGGAATGGAACCAGTGTGAGGTTTTTTATGATGGCCGGAGTGCCAATTCTGCCACCAACCCCCAGGTTTTTCCCTGCAGGTTGGAGGGCCTACATGCAGGGCAAAAGACATACACAATATTTATCAACTTGTATGCAAAAATTCACACCACAACACCAGTTTATACCTTTTTCTCTTTTTTCCTCTTTGTACAATTACTATACTGTACTCTGGAGTGCAGTGTGAGCAGTAACTTGACTACAATTTCTAAAAATCAGACAGTTTATGCCCGGCATAAGATCTGCTTGCTGTAGTCAAATCCTTCAAAATTCTTTGCTTAAGTATGGCAGGAGAAAGTGGAACATATGGTGTTTAGTCCTGTTATGTTACACCTCCAACCTGTTTGCATGTTCTCAATAGAAAGAGAAACGGGTGAAATTGCGTATTAATGTCAATGTTTACATTATTGTTTATTTGGCTGACACCTTATCTTAGGTGACTTACTAATTCAGGATACGTTACAGCTGTTCACAGATATTCTTTACAGTTGGAGCACAGGCCGGTTAAATGGGCACATAATCAGTAAAATACACAACTGAAAACACAAAAAAATGTCACTAAAATCCCTAAGGAATGTTTCAGGCATGTTGTTGAATCTATGTTTAACAGAATGCAGACTCTTCTGTAGGCAAAATGTATAGACCTCATAAAGTGCATATTCATTATATATGGTTGCATGTGTGTCTGTAATGGTATCTTTCATTATTTGTGTGGTTGGGTGTTTAACTGTATGCTTTTGTATGGTGTACATGTGGTTCCTTGAATAAGTATTTGTGCATGTGTATACAGTACATGGACTTGTTTAGATGAAATTGTGTGTCACAAGAGTATTTGCCAGTTTTACATATGTATATAGCAACCCTAACTGGATTAAGTGGGTTTATTAAAATGCTTAGCATTAGATAGATAGTGTGACCACAAGGGGTCACCAGAGAACCACAGACACAGTAAAGCACCACACATTTGTAGGATAAAATAAAGGCTTTTTATTCTCTTCAGGCACTTCTCCACAATCCACTTTTCAGTCTCCACTAATCAACCACAAAGCAATACAAAACAATAAATCTTTCAAATCTTCCTCCTTCTATCCTCCGCTGAGTGTTGCCCGCTGCCTCCCAACCCCGATTCATTGAGGCTGCGGTCTCCCTTTCAATCCAGACCTGGGAATGCTTTCAGTGCCGCTCCATGTCTTCCAGGAAGCACTTCCAGACCATAAAGAAAGTAGGGAGGTCTTCCTGCAACGGTACCCTCTCTCAACACCCAGGGACCCCCAACAGGGCTGCACTTCTGGACTCCAACTCCCAAGCACCCCTGTAGGTGCCCTAATTGGGTTGCCATATGAGGACCACTACCACCTGGCGTATGGGAGATGGAACAGCTCCCGACTCTCAGCTTCTGCTGGTCCATCCATCATATCATGTTGGCTGGACACAAAGTTATTTTTCTGTCCCGCCAACCATGCCATCTATCATTTGACACTGGACTCCCGTCCAGGTAAGAAACCATCCCCCTTCCCAGCCGGGGCACCGTTCTTCTCCTACAACAGATAGATAGAAATGAAAGGCACCATATAATAGATAGAGAGATAGACAGACATGAAAGGCACTATATTAGATAGATAGATCTATCTGAACCAAAAAAAATACACTCTGTACCTTGATGTATGTGTAATCGATTTCATTACATGCGATGCTGGAAGTGGTTTCTGTTTTCTGCCAGACACATTTCGACATGGCGCTCTATGTTCCTGAACGTATCGGCAAACGTCTCTTGATGGGAATAGCAGCAATTTCACGTTGGATGTTTTCCTTCAAATCTTCCACAGTGCGAGGCTTGTTCTGATAAACTTTTCCTTTGAGCAGACCTCAAAGGAAGAAATCTGGTGGTGTCAGATCTGGCGACCATGGTGGCCAAAGCCCCTTTGAAATTACCCTGTTGCCAAAGAAGGACTCAGTTTCTGCCCTGCTTCTTGCCAATGTGTGACATGTTGCTCCATCTTGCTGGAAGTAACCTTCTGTTAACTCATGATCATCCAGTTGATTCTGACATCACTTAAACGAATTGGTGACCCAATAGGTTTGCATGATGAAGACACACAGCTCAGTACTGTACACTACCATTCTGATGAGAAGTCGAGTAACTGAGTTGAAGGGGTACGGGGCGGTAGGCACCCAGAAGTTACAAATGACGGTTAAATGTTGTGATGGCTGTCCAGCGCCTACCTCATCGCTCCAACGCAGGGGCATTCCGGCTTGTTTAAAGCCCCGTATACTGAGGAGCATATTTCACATTGTTTCGTTCAGATTGCTTCGTCCTAGTGAGAGTTATTACAGAATATTCGGGGCCTCTTTCAAGTGAATCTTCCTGTAGATAGATAGATAGATAGATACAAAAGGCACTATATGATAGATAGATAGATAGATAGATAGAATCACTATAAAATAAATACAAGAGGCTGGATGGTTCTCCAACTGAGCTATGCTATATGCAGGAGTGCCAAACATGTTTATTGTCTTTAGGGACAAGGCCACTACATACTAAAAACACTTACACTCTCTCCTGTTTTATTTGAATGGTCTTCCCAAAGGACATATCAACACCTCTAACTGGGAACAAGTTCATCCTGGTCTTTAACTGGTTAGGCATCTTGTTTTCAGGTCTGCAGCATAGACCTGAGCTCAAAGACTAACGTTTGTGATGGGCACTAATGGAAAGCAGTACTTTACAGTTATTTTTTAGGTAATCAAATTAGCCTTTTCTCTAAAGCATCTCTATCTTTGTCCTCTCTTTGAAGGTTTCTTTGTGGTAAAGAAATTAAAAAGAGGAAATGCATCTTTCGTCTTAGAACACGAGTGCCCCCCAACCCACCTTCCAAGCTTTTCCCTGACAAGGTGTCTCACTCCTCTGAAGGCCGTCGGGGAAAGAAACGAGAGAGAAGAAAAAGCAGGTAGAGTACACCCGAGTGTATGGGGTTCGTAAATTGCAACTATACTTTCTGGACAGGAAACAATCTAAGATGAAGGCTTAGTGATAGTAGTGCTCTTTCACTCTTGTTCCTGAACTGTTTACAACCTGTCTTCCTTGCTTTGAACCTTTCAACAATACTAATGATGAAGGCACTACATATTGTATTTATGTGATTTGACTTGCCTTTATGTTTCTTGATAGCTCCCTTCCTCTGGAATTTCATACTCAAAAACAAGCCAAAAGAAGAAGAGCGAAGTGGCTGTTGGAGGATGCCATCCCAAGCGTGAGTACCACTTGCCACTCTTGTCAAGTATTTTGTAGTGTTTTCCTGCTGGCATTTGGTGGTGAGTAATACTTGGCATATTTTCCTCAAATTACCTTTAGTGGACAAACTTGCTTGTAGCATGGGAGTTCAACTCCTGTTTTATATGCTTGGTTCACATACCAGAATTGTATGGTACCAAAATTAATTCCATTATAATTACTAAATCAGCAATAGTGTGGACACTGCCACCCAGGACTGTAGCAAATCTCTCACGTTGTGCTTATTCTCATTGCAGAGTGACTTTTCTTGCACTTGGAGCCAAGCAAACCATCATCTGGCTAGCATATTTGACTTTACGCTTGATGAGCTTCACAGTTTAAAAAGGTACATTCTCTTCAGAGTCAATATTTACAGTAGTAGCGGTCTAGAACTCAGCTTCATGTATCACCTGCTGTATTTTAGAACAACTTCATGGTGTTTTATAGTTCTTTCAATGGATAAATGAATGGTTATTTTTGGTGCTTTTTTGTCACCACCATATCCAGTAGTGAAAGAACAAAAGCCCAGCTGTTCAAGTGAGACATAGGGAGTTACTGTGACCATATACAGGTCAGACTAGTGTCCTAACTGTTCCTCTTACCAACTGGGCTGATTTTGTACACAATGGTGATACAAGCCACTATCATTTGCTTGTGTATTAGGCCAACCAATAAATATCTAATGTGTTTTCTGACCCGTGAAGGAATATTTATACACTTGAAGCCAAGCAAACCATCATCTGGCTGGTATATTTGACTTTACACTTGATGGTCTTCACAGTCTACATTTCAGAGTAAATACACTTCAGAGTCAATATTTTGAGTAGCACCAGTCTAAGGCAGAGTGATGGCTCTGTGACTAAAGATCTGCACTGATATCTGGAAGGTTGCTGGTTCAAATTCCACTACTGCCAGAAGGGATCCTACTCCAATGAGCCCTTGAGCAAGGCCATTAACCTGAAAATGACTGAGCCTTTTGATAAGCCTTTTGACCACTTCCTGAGCAGATCATCTCATGACCCTACAGACCTGGCAGATGACATGATAGACACCCATAGTGACTTTTAGAGATCATCAGTTTCACTAACCGTGTCAACGTCTGATGACCAACTCACATTGAAACTGAACCATTTTGTTAAGTCAAGTGATAGTGATGACAGTTTGTTACAAAACTGGCTTTGTGTTTTGTTCATTTACACACCATATGTCGTATTTTGGTTGAAGGCTGCACAACCATTTTGGAAAAACACATAAAAAATTTACATGATTTTTATTTTTTTAGAATAATGTCTTCAGTGTTCCTCATGCTGTACATGATCATAACAGTTATATCCTAAGAGATACTCAGGTTTAACCATATTTACATAGAATTCCGAGCCTGTTAGACACTTGGTGATAACACCAAGGAAGTTAAATGAGTGACTCCAGATTGTTTGCGTTTGTGCTTTGAAAGACCATAAACTAGCCAGTTGCATTCCATAAAAATCACTTAACATTAGAACACTATAACAGTCTAGAAGAGAACAGGCCATTCAGCCCTGCAAAGCTCACCAGACCTATCCGTTTAATCCTTCTGAAATAACATCAAGTGTAGTCCTAATACAACCCCAATTCCAATGAAGTTGGGACGTTGTGTAAAATGTAAATAAAAACAGAATACAATGATTTGCAAATCCTTTTCAACCTATATTCAATTGAGTACACTAGAAAGACAAGATATCGAATGTTCAAACTGATAAACTTTATTGTTGTTTTGCCAATCTTCCCTCATTTTGAATTTGATGCCTGCAGCACGTTCCAAATAAGCTGGGACAGGGGCATGTTTACCACTGTGCTATATCACCTTTCCTTTTAACAACACTCAATAAGCGTTTGGGAACTGAGGACACTAATTGTTGAAGCTGTGTAGGTGGAATTCTTTCCCATTCCTGCTTGATGTACAGCTTCAGTTGCTCAACAGTCCGGGGTCTCCGTTGTCATATTTTACACTTCATAATGCGCCACGCATTTTCAATGGGAGACAGGTCTGGACTGCAGGCAGGCCAGTCTAGTACCCGCACTCTTTTGCTACGAAGCCACGCTGTTGTAACACATACAGAATGTGGCTTTGCATTGTCCTGCTGAAATAAGCAGGGACGTCCCTGAAAAAGACGTCGCTTGGATGGCAGCATATGTTGCTCCAAAACCTGTATGTCCCTTTCAGCATTAATGGTGCCTTCACAGATGTGCAAGTTACCCATGCCATGGGCACTAACACACCCCCATACCATCACAGATGCTGGTTTTTGAACTTTGCGTTGATAACAATCCGGATGGTCCTTTTCCCCTTTGGCCCGGAGGACACATCTTCCATGATTTCCAAAAACAATTTGAAATGTGGACTCGTCAGACCACAGCACACTTTTCCACTTTGCATCAGTCCATCTCAGATGAGCTCGGGCCCAGAGAAGCCGGCGGCGTTTCTGGGTGTTGTTGATATATGGCTTTCGCTTTGCATGGTAGAGTTTTAACTTGCACTTGTAGATGTAGCGACGAACTGTGTTAACTGACAATGGTTTTCTCAAGTATTCCTGAGCCCACGTGGTAATATCCTTTACAGAATGATGTCGGTTTTTAATGCAGTGCCGCCTGAGGGATCGAAGGTCACGGGCATCCAGTGTTGGTATTCGGCCTTGCCGCTTACGTGCAGAGATTTCTCCAGATTCTCTGAATCTTTTGATGATATTATGGACAGTAGATGATGAAATCCCTAGATTCCTTGCAATTGTATGTTTAGAAACGTTGTTCTTAAACTGCTGGACTATTTGCCCACAAAGTGGTGAACCTAGCCCCATCCTTGCTTGTGAACGACTGAGCCTTTTGGAGATGCTCCTTTTATACCCAATCATGACAAACACCTGTTTCCAATTAACCTGTTCACCTGTGGAATGTTCAAGACAGGTGTTTTTTGAACATTCCTCAACTTTCCCTGTCTTTTGCTGCCCCTGTCCCAGCTTTTTTGGAACGTGTCGCAGGCATCAAATTCAAAATGAGTGAAGATTTGCAAAACAACAATAAAGTTTATGAGTTTGAACATTAGATATCTTGTCTTTGTAGTGTATTCAATTGAATATAGGTTGAAAAGGATTTGCAAATCATTGTATTCTGTTTTTATTTACATTTTACACAACATCCCAACTTCATTGGAATTGGGGTTGTAGCTCCTTACCGTAATGTGTGAACGTATGCATCTTAGAAGCTTGCATTCTTAAAAGTTATTCTCAATATACTGAAGGTCAGAGTCTATCCAGCTACTTTTTAAAAAGACCTCATAACTATCTGTGTCTGTGCCTTCAGGAAAATAGGGTATTTCCGCTCCACTGTATATTAGCCATTATGTTAATGTAGTTTCAGGCCTTCAAGTATAAAAGAATACTTAGTTATTGTCTTTTTAAATGTCACAGGGCAAGCCAGATTAAAAAGCTTACTTGCATGCTGGACGCTCAAAGATTAACAATACTTGAGAGCCACCTAGCAGGACAAGTCCAGTTTTTCTTGTCCACTGGGTTATCTGATTTCACCTGATGCCTCATTTAATCTAGGGAGCACACACCTTCACTGAAAGATCTGAAGGAAAGCCGTCATCTAAAGAGGACAGTAGAGCAATTTTGATTATGTGGGGCTGGTTGAATAACTCCCAAGAACTCATAAAAGAAGGGATTACCAGGTTCAGATAAGGAAACAGTTTGGGCTAAGCGTTAGCAAAATGATAAGGAAGTGTCTACTTTATAGGACCTGCTTCTTCCTCACATTTTATATCACACAAACTCGGCTTCCATTTGGCTTTAAGGTAAGAAACAATAGCTAACCAGCCATCCATCAATTCATTCTGAAATCAATCCATTTTAGGCTTAAGTTGATGAGGAGGAAATGATATATTGACAACTTGTTTACCTTTACCTTACGCATTTATTTCTTTTTTTCTCATCAGCAGCTCTGGTCGTACATTAAGCTTTGATCTTGACTCAACCGATGCTGCTAGTACATCTGGATCAGCCACAACTAGCGTCTCCTACGACGAATCACGGTAAGTGAATGTAAATGTGCAAAGAATATGCCGAGGTCCGCTGTGCTGCTTGAGAAATATTTTTCCATGGGGCAACTTTAAGTTTAGGCTTACCAAGCTTAAAAAGATTCAAATGCTGGGAAGCTGGTTTCCAGCTTGTTATTTATGCCAGGCTTGATCAGAGACTTTTGAGCTTGATCTATTAAAAGAAACGCCAGTAAGACCAAACAAGTATTATTTTTCATCATAACCCCTGTGAACGCTAAAACACTTCTGATAACATTCACAAAGCTTTTCTATGCCACACAAATAAAACGTTTTGTCTTGATTGTTTGACCATTTCCAGTAACTGCATAGACCTCTTTATCATTGGCACAGCATGTCACACAGAGATAGCTGTTCAGGTTGGTTAAAGGGGAATGTCACATGGGGGCCAGCTCTAAGGTGGTAAGGCATCTCTGGAATGTATAGTTTTGCACAGTAAGCCTTTGCAACCTCTCCAGTATAAGTGGGGACAATGTCATGAAGCAGAAGAAGGAGCTTTGACAGATTTCCTAGTCATTTTTTCTTTGATGTTTGTGGCAGTCACAGACGTCAAAGTAAGTCGGTGTAATATTGACCAATTATGTGTGGTGTTTTGAGGCATGAATTCAAAATGATCTACACCCTCAACATCACATAAAATTGTGTGCATGATTTTGGCAGCACTGGTCTGATTTATGAATTTCTACAATGCTGGCGAATCCCTGTGTTTAAAATTTTTTGTTTGTTGTTTGCACTCTGGGTCATAGTGATGAATCCAAGTCTCATCTCCAGTTTTGAAATGTTCATTATGTTTCTCTCAATCTCTGTTCATTAGCTTGAGATTCTCTTTTGCAACATTTAAGGCACTGGTGCTTCATTTCAGGAGTCAATATTCTTCTCCCCAGTGTTCACAGGCTTATGTTTAATTGTTCATAAAGAATGGACTCCTCTGACCCATGAGTAATCCCTGAAATGTCTGCTATTAAAGGGCATCCTTACTCTTCAGTTCGCTATTACACATTGTTTCACAATAGAAACTTTTTTTTTTTTTTCTTTCGATATTGAAGGATGGCCAAACCTTGGGTCCTGTTTGAGAGATGTTCTGAGAATCTGTTGACTGTGGCATTTTAAGAGAACTGGCCGTGGTACAAGTTAACTAGAAGGAATGTCTGAAGGCGTATTGTTCTTTAGCATTATAAATTCAATGATAGCACAACACTTGATTTTTCACTTTCTGGCAACTATGTTGACTTGGTTCTGAAACAAGAAACACACTATAAACCACATGTGCTAAAAATGTATATTTCACATACTTAAGGATCCAATCTTTGACTGTGTAGAAAATCAACACTGTACTCTGCTTTCTTTCAGGCTTGGGTTCAAAGTATTTTGATCATCCTTGGTAGATGAAGCCTGCCAGTTCAGTCTCTTAATACAACTTGATCACTTTTTTTAAAATACAAACTTCTTAAAATGTTTTTTGTTTTAGAAATGCACTGTATTAAATAGTTTGTTTGAGGCAATGAAACACAATGCCCTCCTTTGCAGTAGCAGTGATGTGACTCCTCATGGGGCTTAACATCAAACCACCAAATGAGAATTTGGGAATATGTCTTCTCAGGAGAGCTAGTCTGATCACTTAACAAGTGTGGAACAGTCAGTGTACAGTTACAAAGGATGGAAATCTTATGTGGTGATGGAATATACCAAACTACATTTCTACATTAATTCTTTCAGGGCGGATGTCGACTTTTGTCAATCGCAGGGGTTGAGAGTGGTAATCAACTTGTAAACGATGACAAAACGTGCCTCTTACATTTAGTTCGACTCACTTTGCTAGAATGAAAGTTAGTTTTGTTGGTTTGACCCGAGATTCCCTGCACTCGAGTGAGTAGTGAAGAGCAAACAACGTCAAAAATGGCATCGACATCTGGTGAGAGATTGAAGCAAATGCACAAAGCAAAATACTCTGTTGACGACGTTTTGCTTTGTTTTTGAACTCTGACTTGTCGAACTCAGATTTTGATGCATGTGATCTGGAGATTGAGCTCGAAAATGAAAGTGAGGTACTGACATCAGCTGATTGGGGTGCTGAACACGTTTGTGTCAGTGACGCACCTATGATAATGTTCGCCTGGGAGGACCACCACTTACAGTGACAAGAGATACAAACCCAATTGCGTTGCGCCTGGAAGCCAGTGTGGCGCACATTCCTGCTGGCTGTCGTGCTGCCCATGAGTGGCTTAAGCCACAAGCGATGGCAAACTGGCGGCCACAGCACCCTGTAACAGATGTTTAATGTTGATCTTTGTGTGAAACCATTGCGTTGTGTGCTTTTCAGAAAACTGCGTTTTTTGGAAAAAATATTCAGCCCTCAAAGAGTTAAGGAAACTAGGTAACATATGAGATGGGTATGAGTAATTATATATTAGCATATAATATAATAATTATATTATAGCATCATCGACTGGTCCCCAAAATGGCCCAGGGCATAACGTTAAATAGACAAAATGATAACTTGGCAAATTAGTTCTCTAAGAAAGGCTGATCAGATCATTTGGTACGTGTGGAGAAGTCAGGATGGAAATTGCAAAGGATTGAAATCATATGTGGTGATGGAGCGTCTAATGAATATGCCAAGCTAGATATCTAACTGTGCACATCAGTATGCACTTTAAGGAAAAGAGGTAAAATATGAGATGGGCATGAATAATTACATGATAATTGTCCTACTGAGCCCAGTTGGTCCACAACAGGGCAGTAAAAGTATTAACTGCCATTCTTGAGGTGGTTGCCCACCATTATCACCAACTTCTATTCCTTGAGCCACAACCCTACTTTGCACCATCCTTCTCTATCCCTCAGCCCCACCAGCTCTGCTTTTTAATATGCTATTCAGTTTCACCTAGCAGCTACACCAGTTATTCCTAACAGTATAGCTCTTTATGATGACCCCTGTACTGATGTTTGTTGGGTTACAACAGCACCTGCTGTTCATCACAATATAACTCACTCATTGTAATTGGATACACTTACCCAGCAGTGATTCGTAATATTTTTGTGCCTGCTACTGGTTGCCAATGTTTAAAAAAAAAAACTAGCTTAATTAATTTATTAGGCTGCATCTCTCCAAGGCAGGCCAGGTTGTTATTCATAAGATTATAGCACCACCAAGTGCCTTCAGATTCTGTTCATAATGTTATAGTTCCTGTATTGAAATTCATTGGGCAGCAACCTCATTTTCTGTTCATGAGGTTATAATTCCTGTAATGACACCAGACTGTCATTCATGATATCGAAGTCCAGCTACTGTTGCTTATTGGGCTAAAATCTCTGCAAGAACAATAGGTGTTTTCCCACCACAGAAAGTTTGTTTTCAGGAACCAATGAGTTCCTGTATGACACAGGCCCTGGCCATTTTCATGTGCTGTGTTCCCACCGCACAACAGAAACTGTAACCTTTATGCAAAATATGTGTTGTGCAAAGAAGAGTGATGTGGTGTGAAGTGAGGCACATTCAAGAGTTCATTGGGATCCCCCCACCCCACCGCAGTCTACTCCTACAATGCAGTGTATGACATGTCACACCAGGAAGGTGGCTGTAAAGAGTGATGTGGTGCGATTGGGAGTTCACTGGGTAACCCAGCAACTTATTCCTTCAAGGAAATCACATCTTCCTGGGGGAGATTATTGATTTGATGCAGTGTCTGGTGTCGTGCACTAGGGAGGCTGCTATGAAAAGATGTGAAGTGTGCCGCTCCATATTCACTGATAATTCTCCAAAGATCAAACTTCTGACAGTGCTTGTGGTCAACCAATCAACACAGTTCATCACCCAAGCCCCACCCACAATAGTTCCTGATTGAACAAAAAGCATATAACCTGGAGTGAAATATACCAGGAAGTACAAATGGCCTGCATTCCTGTGGTGGGAATACCACAAGCATTATTGAGTTTTTAAAATGTTCCTGTGGTGGGAAACCACCTATTGTGTCTTCTAGCTTTAAGGATATAGTGTACTATTGATAATTACTTGATTATGGCCTCACCTACCTTTTTTCATGAGAATGCAGCATCACATTCAAGGCCACAAATCTGTTTTATTCTTTTACTGATCTGATTCCTTCATAGCCCGGGGTGCTTTTCATAAGATTATATTTCCTGCAGTGACACCATGCTGCTGTTGATGATGATTAGCATTGTGAAGTGTAGCAACTGCTACTTAACGGGATAAAACGTAGTTAACAGTCCCAACAGTTACTTTTATGATTATTGTGCCCATAGTGACCCTCAGCTACTATTCTTATGGTTATAGTATACTTTTCCTATTTACTGGGTTACTGCCCCATCTAACAGACCAACTTATTATTCACAAAATCATAGTATCAACCATGGGTTCATGTTATGGTTCTGTCTACTGATATCATTGGGCTACAGCTGGAAATGCAGTTCATGAGATGACAGCTCCTACAGTGACTCCCAACAGCATTCATGAATCAGAGTCCAACTTCTGTTACATGCTGGGCCACTGATACACATAAGAGTACTACTAGTAGCCACCAACTGCTGGCCTTACAGTAATGGCCATCACCTGCTAACCTCATAGATATAATCTACCATTATTACTTGCTGGGCTGCGGCCCTACCCTGACCCCACAGACATAGCTGCTGTTCATGATATTATAGTTTCACCCACAGGCCCCACATGCTGTTCTTAATGTTCTTCTACTCAGATTCACTGGGCTATGGCCCAAACCTCTATTCATGAAGTTATACTTTAACACCTGCAGCAACACTCAACTGCTGTTCAACTGAGGTGGGCCAATGTTATGGCCTACTATTGTTAATTATTGGACTATAGTTTTACCTAGCAGACCAAGCTGCTATTCAGGACATTATGTGTACTTTCCTGCCCTCAAATGATCTTCATTATGTTATAGACTCTTTACTGACATTCTTTAGGATACATCCCCAGGTGGTATACATGCCATTATAACCATCTTAATGATACCCAATTTCCTCTGTTACTTAGAGTACCAAGTCTATATTATTGATAAGAATATTGTGCCCCATCCCAAGGTTACAGCCTACAGTTGTTTTTTAATGGACCACAGCATCACCTGGCAGACCTAGGTGTTTGGCATGATATTATTTTAGCACCTACTTGGCCCCAAATGCTTTCCATAATGTTATAGCCTCCCTACTGATAATCATTGTGATACAACCCTAGTTGTTTCATGCCATCACAATACTTTAATTGATACCCGAGTGCTATTCATGATATCATATACTGTTTCTTTTTGGGTTACAGCTCAGCTAGCAGGCCCAAATGTTACTCATAAGAATACTGTATACACTAACTCCTACGCTTTCAATTATATTCTTTTATTGGTACATTTTTGTACCTATGAATTTAGTCCCACAACATTAGTCACAAAATGGCCATCGCATGCCCGGTTACACTGTAGTTAAGATTAGGGTTGTGTGAGGGTTATCTGACGCAGAGGGCGTGTTTCGTGACTGAAGTTATGGGCAGGCTGGTGCAGTGGTTAAGTCTTTGGACTTCAAACCCTGAGGTTGTCGGTTCAAATCCTGCCACTGACACTGTGTGAGCAAGTCCCTTCATCTGTCTGCGCTCCAATTGGAAAAAAAATGGAAATGCAACTAATTGTATCTCAAATGTTGTAAGTTGACTTGGATAAAAGTGCCGGCCAAATAAGTGAATGTAAATTACCTGACCTATGTCATAGATATTTCAGGACTCATTTCACCTTTAAGGTTACAGCCCCACCTAGAAGGCATAGCTGCTTATATTGAGTTTTTTTTTCCATACAAGGGTTTTTTTTGGGGGGGTTCTTGTCGTCTTAGGGAGTCACAGTTTTTCTGTCAAAAACCAGGGCCTGTTAAGGCCCTTTGATGTAATCCTTGTGTGATTGCTGGGTTATACAAAAAAATAAATTGTTGTTGTTGTTGTTATTGCACCACATTCTGGCCCCCAAATGATGATCATAATTTTACATTCCCTCTAATGATAGTTATGTTCTGTTCATAAGATGCTAACTCCTGCAGTGACACCCTGATAATATTTATGATATTGTATTAAATATATTATTACTTACTGTGTTACTGGTACTTGTATAAATACTGTGCCTCCTAGGGGTCTCACTTTCTAGTGTTAAGGTTATAGTCTTACATTTGATACTTCCTAGATTATAGTCCTCCCTAGGTAGGCAGGCAGACTTTATTATTATTTATTATATTTATACAGAGAGAAATTTGTTTGCAGCAGGAAAATACAAAACATAAGGCATTGTTATACAGATACAAGAGCATAAGACAAGATACAAAAACTGACAACTAGTGCTTTCGTAAATGCACGCACTCTCAACCTTTGTATAAAGGGCAATTACCTTTAACAGCACACATTTGTAATAATTACCTTAAAGTAACAGCATTGAAAATGCTTATGACCCCGGGAATAAAAATTTTTAAATCTGTTGCAGTTTACCCCTGGGAATCGAAATCTGCTGCCCGATGGCAACAACTGAAATTTAAGAAAAAGAAGATTGTGATTGTCTGATAGAATCAAGTCAGGTTTCTTTCTAACCTGTTTGTAGTACAGCTCAGTGATAGAGATGTGCTGCCAGCCATTCATCGTATCAGCAGTTTTACAGTGTTGTTAAGATGGTTTGCATTCTTAATGGTGAGGCTGCCAAATCAACACATAACAGCAAATGTAACAACAGATTCAATAAAAGAAAATATTGTCATTATGGGAAAAAAGGACTCGCCAGGTGTGCTCCTTCTTATGAGTTTGCTCTGTGTTAAGATCAAATGTTAGAAAATGATCAATGACTGCCCCTAGATATTTGTAGTGCTTCACCATGTCCACAGTCTCCCCTTTAATTATTGTTCAGAGAGTGGTAGGAGGGGAACATTTAAAATATATAACAGCCTTGATGTGATCCATTGGATGTGTTGAGAATATTAGCAAAACAGCCAGTAACTCTCACTCATGGCATTCTGTTAGCAGGCCTAGGTATCCTTCATAACATTATAGCATCATCTGCTGGCCTCCAAACTGAGAACTTGGGAATTAGTCCTCTACAAAGAACTGATCAGACCATATGGCATGTGTGGAGCACTCAGGGCAGAATTGGCAAGGATAGAGATCATATGTGGTGATGGAGCATCTGATGAATATGCCAAGCTAGATTTCTAACTGCACATCAATATCCACTTTACGGAAATTAGGTAAAATGAGATGGTCATGAGGAATTACATGAAAGTTTTCCTCTTGAAACTAGTTGGTTGACCACTAGAAGCTAAAACTCTTAACTGCCATTCTTGAGGTTGTTGCCCTTCATTAGAGCCAACTGCCCTTCCTGGCTATCCAGCTATTGTCATTGAGATTAAATGCCCTCAACCCCACCAGCACTGACCAGTTGCTTTTCACATTATTGCTTCTTTATGTGCTATTCTTTAAGTGGCTCACTGAATCAAAAGGCTAATTAAACGGGCAAACTCAGTTATAAGACACACTCTGGACCCCCGATGCTGCACATCTTCTCACTGACACACAAACACCGAAGACTTTCAGCCAACAAACCATTCAGCAGAAGTGTATTAAGAAAATCTTTAAAGAGTGTCTATCTATCTATCTATCTATCTATCTATCTATCTATCTATCTATTATATAGCGTCTTTCACATCTATCTATCTATCTATCTATCTATCTATCTATCTATCTATCTATCTATCTATTCAGTGGTCTACAGTTTCACTTTGGTTACAACCACTCCTGCTGTTCATCAGAATATAACTGACATTTAAACGATATTCATGATGTTATAGACCTACCTGTTTTATGTAAATAAATAAACTTACATAGAAGTCCCAGCTGTTATTCATAATATTTCTGTACCTCCAACTGGTTGTGAAAATTTGAAATAACTAGTCTAATTTATTAGGCTACATCTCCCTAGAGCAGGCCTGACTGTTATTCATTAGATTATACAGTAGCACCACCAAGTGGCTTCAGATGCTTTTCATAATGTTTTAGTTCCTGTATTGGTATTTATTTGTTCATGTTATTGTCCCTCTGTTAATAATTATTGAGCTGCATCCTCAGATACCACATAACTCACACAGTGATACCCAGCTACTAGAAATGATATGTATCATAGTCCTGCTTATGTTAGTTACTCAGCCACTGCTCCTGATAGCAATATTATGCCCCTAATGGCTGCCATCTGCTTATCTGAATGTTGCAGCCTGCTGCTGTTTATTGGATGACAACCCCTCCTAGCAGCCCTAGCTGTTATTCATGAGATTATAGCACCCCTTCAGATGATAATTTTATAGTTCTTCACTCATGTTCATCTGATATGTGTTAGGTTACACCTATATGCTGTTCATAATTGTTATAGCTCTTCAGCTACCATTCATAGGCGATAGTCCTACCTAACAACAAAACACATCAAATTTTTTGTATAGCACTCTTCACTGAGTCAGTTAAAATACAAGTATAGATTACAGTAATCCCTCGCTATATCGCGCTTCGACTTTCGCGGCTTCACTCTATCGCGGATTTTATATGAAAGCATAACTAAATATATAACGCGGATTTTTCGCTGCTTCGCAGGTTCTGCGGACAATGTGTCTTTTTACTTCCTGTATATGCTTCCTCAGTTGGTTTGCCCAGTTGATTTCATACAAGGGACGCTATTGGCGGATGGCTGAGAAGCTAACCAATCAGAGCACGCAGTTAAGTTCTCCTGACTGAGAAGCTAACCAATCAGAGCATGCAGTTAAGTTCTCCTGACTGAGAAGCTAACCAATCAGAGCACGCAGTTGAGCTCCTGCGTGCTGAATGCAGTGTTAACCAGGAAGTCTCGTCTCGCTCATTCAGCATCAACGTGTTTCGCTGTGTAAAGAGTTGTGCTCTTTAGTGTTTATCTTTGTGCATAGTCAAGCCCTTCATTATGGCTCCAAAACAATCTGCTACTGCTTCAGGGGCCGTGCCCAAGCGCAAGAAGAAGATGTTAACGATTGCCGAAAAGGTAAACGTTTTGGATTTGTTGAAGGCTACGATTCTTTTTATTTAAAAAGTAGGAAAGGAATATAAGATCTACGGCTGCAGTGTCCTTTTAACCAGGGTGCAAAACGAGTTGTAAGTGGATGTAATAAGGCAGTAGTCTGGATGGAATCTGCTTTAGGGATTTGGATTGAAGACTGCCAGAAGAAGAACAACGGCAGTGCTACACAATCGCCTGAAGTGACTCCTTTACAAGGGCTGTAACGCTCTCCTTTGTTGTGCTGTAAAATTAAACTCATTGTTATCGGACAAGTCATCGTGTCATTGTTGGTGAGTAACCATAATTAATTTTCTTCTTACAGTGCTTAGTACATGTACGTACGTTTAGTGTCACTGTACACACATTTACTGTATACTATTTTTCTTGCATTGTACGTATTTATTGCTGGTGGCCTGTCTATCGTAATGGCTGTAACATATGTGATATCGGAGACACTCAATATCTTTAAAATAATATTTAGGTTTTACTGTATATAAACAGTGTGTTTATATACATAATTTCAATGAATCTTACCTAATATCTAAGAGAATACAAAGGGATTATGCTGTATAACTCTGTGGGGAATATTTATAAACAGTGCGGGAGAGTTTATAAGGGCTTAAAATATATAAAAATAACCATACAAACATATGGTTTCTACTTCGCGGATTTTCATCTATCGCGGGGGGGTCTGGAACGCAACCCCCGCGATCGAGGAGGGATTACTGTATACCAATTAATAAATACAGAATCGGTACACATATAAGTGCAGATTTGTTAAAACACACAAAAAAAAGTTTCACGTAGAAACTGATTAAACATAAATCGAAACCAAGACTATCTGTCCATCAATCAACTGATGAACCTTGGCCAGTTGACAACATTAAAATTAAAATTATAAAAGAAAAAATCAAAAAATATAGTCACAATCCTGAAGACTTCAGTCAACTAGCCGCCTACCTGCTCCTGGGTTTTCTTTACTGGAGTCTGTGCTGGCCTTCCAATCTGAAGACTGAATCTTTCCATCTTGTAAATTCAGCGCTCCTACCACAGTAGAGCGGTTGGAATCAAGATAAGGAGAAGAGGAACTGAAGAGAGGAGAGTTAGTAACAATTTAAAAATGTTGTGAGTGTTGTATTTATGTACAAATGACAAACAAACAGGAATGCAATAAGCACAGATAATCAGCAGCTCTAGTCAGGGTATGCTGGACTAATGTTGTGAGTCTTCAGCCTGGATTTAAAAGCTGAGATTGAAGGGACACCTCTTGTATTAGCAGGCAGATCATTCCACAGCTTTGGGATTCTGTAACTAAAAGCTCGACCTCCCACTATTGTTTAATTGAACTTTGCAATCTTGATCTGTTTTTCACGAGATTTTAGCAGCTTCCATCCCAGTCGTCTATAGCTACTGTGCATAATTTTTTGCCTTCCTATATTGTATTCATTTGAATATATCCTAATCTAGCATCCTTGATCTGTTATTCACAAGGCTGCCCCCTCCAGTGATTTTTGACAGCTCATTCAAACTCGACAAACAGATAAATTCTGTTGTTAAATGCAGCTTTTTCCAACTGAGACTTTTAGCTAAGGTAAATACTTTTCTTTCTTTTAATGATCTTAAAAAGGCCATCTATGCTTTTATTACATTTCGTTTGGACTATTGCAATTCCTTGTATGTAGGTGTTGATTAGTCCTTGTTACGATGCCGACAAATTGTCCAGGAGGCTGCTGCTTGCTTGTTGACTGGCTCTTTAAAGCGTGACCATATTTCACCAATACTCACCTCACTCCAATGGCTTCAGGACCGCTTCAGAATTGATTTTAAAATTCTATTACTTATTTTTAAATGTTTGAATGGAGGTGCCCCATCTTACCTCTCAGAAATTCTTCACTTGTATGCGCCAACAAGAGCACTGCAGCCTACTAGCCAGATGCTGTTAGTTGTCGAGGCTGAAGCAAAGGGGGGAATCAGGCTTTTGCAGTGGCTGCTCCCTTTCTTTGGATTGGCTTGCCTTATTATATTAGGTCTGCCCCAACATTGGCCATTTTTAAATTATTGTTAAAGTTTTATCTCTTCTCGTTGGCATTTGACCCTGCAAGAGGTTGACATTATTTTTGTATGTGTTGGCTCATGTACACTCATGATTATAAATATGTATGCATGGGTGTGTGCATTTTGAGCTTATCTTTTATGTAATGGTTGGTTATGCTTGCAATTCAGTGATAAATATATATATATATATATATATATAATATTGTGATAAGAATGGACTCCAGACATTGTAAAGGTTTGGGGCAGCCACCCGTATTATATGCCCTGGCTGCAAATGGTTGAGATTTAGAACAGAGTTTTTCACAAGAGTCCAAAACAGAACCGATAACTGGAAGCAAGGTGGCAGCTTTAAAAGCCTGTACAGGAAGTGATGTCATCAAGTGGCCTGGAACCGGAAGTGATGTCATCGGGACCGGAAGAGGTGTCTTCCAAGGCGCCAACACCAGAAAGTGACGTCATCAAGGGCGCCGGAACCTGGCGTTATTTCCCAGGAATGGTCTGCAAGGAACTGGGAAAAACAGCACACCTCGCCACCCCCTGGTCTGTTGTGGTATTACCATTACTCAGGCCCTTTAGCTGCCTACTACTCGCACGTGTGTGACAATATAAAAAAAAAATATATATATATATATATATATATATATAGTCAAAGAAGAGACAAGTGAGCCACAAAAAGAGTTGGGGCAGCCACCCGTATATTGTTTCATTGTTTCCAGGCTGCAAAAGAGTTTATAAGTGTTGTGTACATTTGAGTCCAGAACAGAACTGTCTTAATGAGGCAAAGATAGCGGTTTTTAAGGAGAGGACAGGAAGTGACGTCATTAGGGCCGGAACCAGAAGTAACATTATCATGGCTGGAACTGGAAGTGTTGTCTTCAGAACCACGCGGAATTTTCCGTAATCAGTCTGCAGTGGAATGAGAAAAAGGGTCATTACACTCTGCCACCTACTGGTCTGGCATGGAATTACCCTCATTCATTAGCCCTTTAACTGCCTCCCACGTGCACATATGTGACTATATATACATATATATATATATATGTTTTGTTTTTTTAAATAGGTTTTTTTACTTTTTATTGTACAGCACTTTGATTCAGTTTCAGCTGTTGTAAATGTGCTTTATAAATAAAGCTTGACTTGAATTCACTTTACTTGATGAATGCACTTGTACAGCTAATGCCTTCCAGGTCCCAAGTCCTGCCGACTATACTTTGCTCAGCATGTAACTCTTGTGTTGCCCATCATGTGACAGTACTCTTGTCTGGCTTTATTTTTAAGGCTTGCCAGAGTCCATCCAGTGATTGATTCAGCATAGTATACGCTTGATAACTCTGCTCCAGGACTGCCAGCAGCCTAGTAGTGCATGTGAGCAGTGGCTAATCACCACGTACAATTGCCTGTTGGCTCAAGTTGGTTGCAATTATAGACAGCATACACGAGAAGAGCAGTAATTTAAAGGTTATGTAGCAGAAAAGAGAGAGTGCATTGACAGGCTTTAATATAGCTAAGCGCTCCTGAATTCAGAACAATTCCTCAGAGCCTTAATACTGATTAAGAGAGAATTTCCCCAGGGGAAGAAGGCTTTAGAGGTAAGAAAGTAGGAGACGTGAGCACTGTTCTTTATCAGACTTGTCTTATTTATTACACTGAGCAACAACACCAGGGCAATCAATGAAGCAGCCGTGTGAGAACGTGGCAGAGATAGCTGTCAGGACCCAATCGTATCAGGGGTGACTTTAAAATAAATTGATTGGAAAAAGGTTGTAGGGAGGTGTCTATCTAACATGCCCTGTGACTGGACAGTCGTAAGCATGTCCAGGTCAGCCACCACTGGCTTGTTTACCCATTTCTGTGACTCCATGTGAGTAAAACTGAAATGTTCCTCATTATTCATTTATTGTTGTAAAAAGACTAGATGGCAGTTTTTCATTCATTTTTTTCTTCCATTTCTGATTGAGGATGTCCTTCCTCCATTCCATTTGTAGAAGTGTAGTGATATGGAGAATTTCTGAAAGCTAACATGTAGTCTTTAAGTAAAGTGGCCTGGAAAAGTGTTCAACATGAAAGTATGTAACAGCAGACACCATCATTACGTGTACTCTATATTTTTTGGGATACCAGGGCTGAGTCTGGTGGGAGATCTTCTGTATGGAGACTGCATTTTCAAATTAAGTTAGTGAGATTAAGTGCATTAACTGCTTTACCACATGCATCATAAAAGCCAGGCAAAAATATGTACATTGAGATGGCAGCCTTCAGGGTTGCCAGATCCTAAATAAAATTCCTGTCCAAGGACAGCTCAAAACCCGCACAGTGGAACAAGTAACTAGCCCAATACCTGACATATCCAAAAGTATACAGTGATCCCTCCTCGATCGCGGGGGTTGCGTTCCAGAACCCCCCGCGAAAGTTGAAAACCTGCAAAGAAAAAACCATATGTTTATATGGTTATTTTTATATATTTTAAGTTCTTATAAATTCTCCCACACTCTTATAAACATTATCCACACAGTTATACAGCATAAACCCTTTATATTCTCTTAGATATTAGGTAAGATTCGTTGAAATTATGTATCTAAACACATTGTTTACTACGCACAAACATACGTATCATATATCATTGAGGAGTTATTTAATACGTAGTACAGTTTTAAACACATTGTAATTGATTAGTTAATAACAAAAATAAATGAAAAATCTACAACATGTAAATATAAATAAAACCTAAATGTTATTTTAAAGATATCGAGCGTCTCCGATATCACATATATTATAGCCATTACAATAGACAGGCCACCAGCAATAAATATGTACAATGCAAGAAAAATTGTAAAAAATGTGTGTACAGTCACACTAAACGTATGTACATGTACTAAGTACGTAGAAAATTAGTTATAGGTACTCGCCAACGATGACACAACGACTTGTCCGATAGCGATGACATAAATGTTACTGCACAACAAAGGAGAGCGTTACAGCTCTTCTAAAGGAGCCTCTTCAGGCGACTATGTAGCACAGCGGCGTAGCTGTTCCCTTCCTTCAGCATATCCAAAACTTTTACCTTTTCAGTAATCATTAGCATCTTCCGTTGGTGCTTGGGCACGGCCCCGGAAGCAGTAGCAGGAGCAGATCGTTTTGGAGACATAATGGAGTGCTATGCACAAAGATGAGCACAAAAGTTAACTCTTTACACAGCGAAACACGTTGATGCTGAATGAGCGAGATGAGATGCTGGCTAACACAAAGTGGAATCGAATGCTGCTCTCCGTCGCTGAGTCAATCAGCATACAGGAACTTGAGACTGTACAATGTTCTCAGGATAGGCGGCAACCCTCTCAGTTTATCTTACTGCATTGCTATTCGAAGTTTGCTGGTACACGAAAAGAGCAGTAATTTAAAGGTTATGTAGCAGAAAAGAGAGAGTGCATTGACAGGCTTTAATATAGCTAAGTGTGTATTAAAGTGCAGTGGCCCGAGTTCCTTTCCTGGAATATTCCACCAAACTTTTTTTGTTTTTGTAAAAACTTTACTTATCCCATGTGGTGATGGCCAAGAAATATTTCTAACTTCACATTTTAATGTAGAACTGAACTAACAAAGTTTATGCTTTAACGGAAGCAGGTAGTGACCAGTGCTGGATAGTAGCAAACAACATCAAAAAATCCATGAATAAATCTCACTTTACTCTTGTCACATAGTCTACATCAGGTTATCCAGTCGGGCTGTATATTTAAGATGTGCAAAATGCATGTATTTTTTACTAAAATATTGTTAAATCGATTACTTCAGCAATACAACCAGGAAGTCCCTTCACACAGTGTCACACATTTGAATAGAAGACAGGATTCTTGGCCAGTATACTACTTTTATTTTACCCTCCTTATTGATTCAATCATTGCACACTTCTTGTGCAGCACACAGGAGAGACTGGAGTAAGATGGGCTGGGGAGTTTGGAGTTATTCGTTGTTTGCTTCTGAACTATTTTGGTACTGGAACTGAGGTCTGGTATCGAAATCAAAGTCTTAATTTTAACGCTGATCCAACACAAATCCCCAGACTCCATCCTTTGGAATGAACAATTAAGTATGGTAGGCCAAAGCTGTTCAGGGATTCTGTGAATAATAAGACACTGAATCTGACTGCAGGGCTGAAAAAAAATATGTTTTGCACATAGGAAAGAAACAGAATCTATATGAAAAAAATGCAAGATTACTCCATTCAGTCAGCCTAACCCTTAACCTACCCCAACCCTGTGTCTGATCACAGACTATGTGGAGTTAGCACACTCTCTGCATGTCTGATGTTTTTTCTTTGTTTTTGCAGCCATATCTCCAGAGTTAAGCTACTTAGGTTAAGTGGTATGTGCCATGGTTTGTACGCTCTGTGATGGACTGCCATCATATCCAGGTTTGGTTTCTTACTTTTGTCCAGTGCTATTAGGATATGCTATGGCCCACTCAATCTTCAGTTGGATTCAGCGGTCTCATTAGAACAATCTAGATGAGAACAGGTCATTCATCCCAACAAAACTCACCAGTCCTACCCACTTAATTCTTCCAAAATAATATCAAGTTGAGTTTTAAAGGTCCCTACAAATGCTACTGTCTACCACACTACTTGGTCACTTACGTTCTCTGTATAAAGAAAAACTTTCTAATGTTTGTGTGAAATTTACCCTTCACAATTTCTGAACTGCATCCCCATGTTCTTGTTGAACTCATTTTAAAGTCACAGTCTCGATCCACTGGACTAATTCTCTTTATAATTTTAATCACTTCAATAATGTCTCCTTTTGATCTTCTTCTGCTTAAACTGCAAAGGCTCAGCTCTTTTATTTCCTCATAATTCATCCCCTGTAGTCCTGGAATCAGCCTAGTCGCTCTTCTGTGGATTTTTTCCACTGCTGCTTTGTCCTTTTTTGTCCGCTATATAACCTGACATTCTGTTAGCCTTCTTAATGGCTTCTGAACACTGTCTGGCAGTTGATAGTGTTGAGTACACTATGACTTCTAAATCCTTCTCATAAAGAGTACTTTCAATTTTAGGACCTCACATTGTGTTTTCAAACCTCACATTTTTACTTCATACATGTAATACTTTACATTTACTGACATTAAATTTCAGCTGCCACAGATCTGCCCAAGCCTGTCTGCTGTCCAAGTCCCTCTGTGATGATTCAAAAGATTTTCGATTATCAGCCAATCCACCTCGAATGGTATCATCTACAAACTTAACCAGCTTGTTACATATATTTTCTTATTCAAATAATTTATATATATATTAAAAATAGCAGCAGCCCAACCCAGCCACAGGGGATGCACAAACCGGTGTGTTTCTTTGTGCCGGTCCCAAGCCCGGATAAATGGGGAGGGTTATGTCAGGAAGGGCATCCGGTGTAAAATTTTGCCAAGTCAATATGCAGACAACGTAGATGGTCCGCTGTGGCAACCCCTAGCTGGAGCGGCCGAAAGAAGAAGAAGAAGAAAAATCGCAGCAGCCCCAGCACTGATTCCTGCTGGACACCACACTTAACATCACTGAGTTCTGATAAGGGTGGCACGGTGGCGCAGTGGTAGCGCTGCTGCCTCGCAATTAGGAGACCTGGGTTCGCTTCCCGGGTCCTCCCTGCGTGGAGTTTGCATGTTCTCCCCGTGTCTGCGTGGGTTTCCTCCGGGCGCTCCGATTTCCTCCCACTGTCCAAAGACATGCAGGTTAGGTGGATTGGCGATTCTAAATTGGCCCTAGTGTGTGCTTGGTGTGTGGGAGTGTATGTGTGTGTCCTGCGGTGGGTTGGCACCCTGCCCAGGATTGGTTCCTGCCTTGTGCCCTGTGTTGGCTGGGATTGGCTCCAGCAGACCCCCGTGACCCTGTGTTCGGATTCAGCGGGTTAGAAAATGGATGGATGGAGTTCTGATAAGGTTTCCTTACACCCTCATTCTCTGCTTCCTGTGTCTGAGCCAATTTTGCAACCACCTAAAAACATTACCCTGAACTGCCTCTCATGTGGCACCTTATCAAATAAACTGCTCAAAAAAATTAAAGGAACACTTTGAAAACACATCAGATCTCAATGGGAAAAACAATCCTGCTGGATATCCCTACTTATATGGACTGGGTAATGAGTTAGAAATGAAAGGGTGCCACATCATTTGATGGAAATGAAAATGATCAACCTACAGAGGGCTGAATTCAAAGACCCCCCTGAAAATCAAAGGGAAAAAATGATGTGGCTGGCTAGTCTGTTTTTCCCAAATTTCATTGCAGCAACTTCAGATCGTACACAGTAGTTTGTATGGCCCCCACCTGCTTGTATGCATGCCTGACAACATCCTAATGAGACGACAGATGGTGTCCTGGGGATCTCCTCCCAAACCTGGACCAGGGCATCACTGAGCTCCTGGACAGGCTAAGGCATCGGATAGAGCGAAAAATAACGTAACACCCAGAGGTGTTCTATTGGATTGTGGTCAGGCGAGTGAGCGTTGGGGCCAGTCAATGGTATCAATTCCTTCATCCTCTCGCCACATGAGGCCGGGCATTGTCATGCACCATGAGGAACCCAGGAGCCACTGCACCAGCATAGGGTTTGACAATTGGTCCAAGGATTTCATCCCTATACCTAATGGCAGTCAAGGTGCCATTGTCTATCCATTAGAGGTCTTTGCGCCCCTCCATGGATATGCCTCCCTAGACCATCACTGACCCACCACCAAACCAGTCATGCTGAACGATGTCACAGGCAGCATAATGTTCTGCACGACTTCTCCAGACCCTTTCATGTCTGTCACATGTGGTCAGGGTGAACCTGCGTTCATCTGTGAAAAGCACAGGGCACCAGTGGTGGACCTGCCAATTCTGGTTATATATGGCAAATGCCAATCAAGCTCCACCGTGCCGGGCGGCCAGTGAGCACAGGGCCCACTAAAGGACGTCGAGCCCTCAGGCCATCTTCATGAAGTCTGTTTCTGATTGTTTGATCAGAGACATTCACACCAGTGGCCTGCTGTAGGTCATTTTTTTGTAGGGCTCTGCTGGTGCTCATCCTGTTCCTCCTTGCGTAAAGGAGCCGATACCAGTGGGACTTGCTGATGGATTAAGGACCTTCTACGAGGGGCCCTGTCCAGCTCTCGTAGAGTAACTGCCTGTCTGTCTCCTGGAATCTCCTCCATGCCCTTGAGACTGTGCTGAGAGACACAGCAAACCTTCTGGCAATAGCATGTATTGATGTGTCATCTTGGAGAAGTTGGACTCCCTGTGCCACCTCTGTTGGGTCCAGGTATGGCCTCATGCTACCAGTAGTGACACTGACCATAGCCAAATGCAAAACGAGTGACAAAACAGATGAGGAAGAAAAAAATGTCAGTGTCCTCCACCTGTTAAACCATTCCTGTTTTAGGGGTCATCTCATTGTTGCCACTCTAGTGCTCCTGTTGTTAATTTCATGAACACCAAAGCAGCTGAAACTGATTAACAACCCTCTCTGATACTTAACTGACCAGATCAATAGCCCAGAAGTTTCATTGACTTGATTCTATATGTGGATTAAAAAGTGGTCCCTTCATTTTTTTGAGCAGTATACTTTCTGACAGTCAAGATAAATAATATCATTTGCTCCACACTGGTTATATCCTTTTGTTCCTTTCTCGTAGAATTCCAGCATGTTAATTAAACACGACCTCCCTCTTCTGAACCCATGCTGACTGTTCGGTAAAACCCCCCGTTCTTGCCATGTGCTTTGAGAAAGTCGTTCTACTTTTCTGCATGCCCCACCGAGTTATGTGTATTTGATAACTGTATTGTACTGTATTTTCATGGGGTAACAAGTGTCTAATATTTGATACCCGGCTGCCCCCAAAATGAAATCGCCATATCAGTAGGCCTGAAGCATAAACTGGCTGTGCAAGTGAACAACATCTCAAAATAGTAGGAATAATTAAAATGTTTTTCCCTACAAAGCTTCCCATACAAAATGTATGCTTGCTGTGAAAGGTACTATATAAATAATGAACTATTTAGTCATTTTTAGTATTATCCTCTTAACTGCAGGTGGGTGACAACATCAAAAGTGCAATTTCACAGTTCAGTCGCACAGTGCATGGGGGCTGCTGCCATCTACTTCTTAGGCTAGATTATCCCCAACACTGAGTGTCCTTCTTGTCACTCCAAGACACCATTAGTTGTCACAGCAGGGGCTTCAAAAGAGCCGACTACTGGCTTATCACCCTAACAGCATCCCACCTTATCAACTGGTTCTTCTTAAAATGCTTGTGGATTATGAAAATCCTGCCCAGAGATGCTCACTTGTGCCAAGATAATATTGACAGATGATTGGGTAGCCAGATGGGCACTTCGGCGTCATGGTTTTTAACTCTAGTCAGTATTTGGCTGTAATGATGTTTATGTTAATAGCAAAACAATAAAATATGTTTTTACAGATGAACAGCCCCCTGTAATTAGTAGACACATGCACCTCGGGTACAAATCACCTTGTTAAGAGACTGTGACTTAGCAATTAGGGCACAAGACTGCACTGCGTGAGGCTGCCAGTTTATTTCCCACCATTAACTCACCATATGATTCTGAGGAAGTCAGTTTAATCTAAATATGGAAACTGTAGTAGTGTACAAAGGCCAAAAAGCAAATTGTCAATCTAAAGACACCGTTCCAAATAAATTATAATTGAATGGAGACAATTGTAATGCTGTATGCACTTGGGATTCACTACCATATATAAAAAACTCATATAAATAAAGAGATGTATTTTAAACCAAAATATGCTTCTGAAAATGTAAAGCATTTTTTTCCAGGAATGACTTAATGGATGGATTAAGTCATCCATTTCTAAAATTTAAATATTCATTCTTCCTATCCTGCTTATCCAAAACCGGCTCTCACAGGGTAGCTGGCACCTATCCCAGCATTCATAGTGAGGAAGGCAGGTGTCAGTAATAAGAAAAATTATTTTAAATCTTAGCCATAAATTATGTGGCATTGGACAAGTTTGTTTCTAGTCAGAAATATAGTCTGCAGCGCCATCTAGTGGTGCCATTTTGTAAAAATTTTCCTATTGCTAGGTGTAATGATAAGTCAAGCAAAATGACACCTTTTATTGGCTAACTAAAAAGATTACAATATGCAAACATTCAAGGCAACTCAGGCCCTTCTTAAGGCAAGATGCTAAGTAAATGCTAGGCTATTGCTAGGTGAAAAGTTTGGCAGTTTTATTTTCTGTGGTACGTTAAACTTTCTTGTGTAGCATGTCCATATGCTAATACTGCTTTTTCACACAGAAAATGTTCTTTATTCAACAGGGAGAACATGGAGGCAGTCACATTCCATGAGATATGTGTGATGTTTAGGGCCACCGGATGTCCCACATTTCCTGAGAAAGCCCTATCCATGTATCATGCCCAATCTAGGTGACCCAAATTATCCTTAAAAAAATCTTTGTCCCATATTTTAGGTGATTATTTGATTGTTAACTTGTGCACACTTGGAACGCAGATTATGATGTGGCATTTAGGGAAATTCACCCCAGTCTGTTTTGAGGAGAGAGTGGGGCAGGGAGCAGTTGGGAGCAAGATTATTATAGTTAACAAAAACTAAAATCAAAACTATTATTAAAAAAACATTTTCATAAACTGAAATAAAATAATTAACAAAACCAAAATAAACTATTAAAATAGCTGGAAAGACTGAAATAACATAATAATTCACTAAAAATATTTTTAGTTTTCGTTTTTGAATGAATATTCTTGCCGCTAGTCTTTAACTCTTGTAACTTTTAACTCTAAAACAGAAAGTCAACACGGGCGTGTAAAGCGTGTGGAATAGAAAGCAAATTATTGGGCCGCTTTTCTTTGTGCTTCTTGTATATCAAGATGTAATTCAAACGCCTGAAATTGGAATGTGCTGCTCAAAAAACCTTTGCCGTATGGACAGAAAAATCATGTGAGTAACATTTCAGTTGATTTCTCAAGTGTCAATAATTCCCCTGCCACTTCGTAGACATTTAGAGTAAAAAAAAAACCCTCAAACCTTAAAATTCACCTGAATTTCATTACAAAATGGCCCATTGTGGGCGATAAAAGGAAAAGATTAAAAGTGCCAACAGTCAGCACACATTAGTTCAGCTCAAATAACAGAAAATATTTAAAAGATTATACAATTGTTCATATTCAGTATCTGGTTTTGATTCTGCTCGTTTTTATCTGACAAAAACAACTCACATTAAACTCATGTTATATCCAAACTCGTTAAGTGTACAGTTCTGTCTGATTGTGACACAAAACTAAACTCCATAGTAGCTCCATGCCATAATTACTAAAACTGAAACTGAAACTAATAGATATAAAAATAAAACAAGAACTGTCTTTCTGAAATAAAAATGAAATTTAAACTAAAAATACACGATGAAGGAAAACTAAAACTAAACTGAATTTCCAAGTAAGATCAGAAAAAATCTAGAAATAAAAACTAATATAAAAAGACAAAACTATAATAACCTTGGTTGGGAGTATAGGGGGGGATCTCCAAAAACAATACTAAAGTTAGATTGTGATGGTGTAGAATAGAACTTAAAAAAAACACTGTTTATTAAACAAAGTATTGATTTCAAGTCCTTTTTTTTTAGAGAGAAACTCCTATTACTTAATCTCTTTGGCTTCCAGTTATCTTTTTTTAAGGATTACTTCTCCAAAATAATATTTTTTTTTCAAATTTTACTTACCGCATGTGGCTTGCACTTATGGCCAAGCAAAATTTTTAATCTCAAATTTTCATGCAGAACTGAGCTAAGAACGTTTACGCTTTAATGGAAGTAAGTGGTGACCAGTGCCTGGGAAACAGCAAACAATATCAAAACTTCCAGATCAGCAGACTTTGTGTACCTTTCACGCTGAGCTGGCAGGTCATCGGCTTCTAAATTCCAGTCTGGGGAGCTTGTGATAGAGAGCATTTTGCTATTGTGACATTAGCACCGATGGTTAATTGCCACCTCTAAATTGTCACAGTGAAACTGTGGGCTTGAGTGGAGACCACACTGAGCTGTCCTGTCATCCAAGGTGAATTCCTGCTTTTTACCCAGTATGCCAGGAAAGGTTCCAGCTCCATGCAGTTAACTAAAAAAATAAGATTCAAAAAATGGTTGTAGTGATTCTTTACAGGCCTCATTCAGGTGGTTAGCTGGTTTCCCTGTAGGGTTGCATGGTATATCAGTACGGAAACCCCAAATTTTAAAGCGATATGGTAGCAACATTTTAGGATTTCCGATACTATAAGTCTACTTTACCTGTCCTCTCAATCCCTCAAAATTCCCTTGACAACTTGGCATTGTATAAGTCAAAAAAAAAATGGCCACACTGGAGACTTTTCTGAAATAAACCACAGGCTTTGCTACATTTGAGACTTCACAGGGAAACCAACAATGCCCAAGCCCATTTTTGTTTCAACACAGTTGTGACTTCATGGAGGACCCTCAGTTATTGCTTCAGTGTGATAGTGATTTCATTGGGGACCCTTCCCTCTTATTATTTTGGCAAAAATGAGACTTGACAGAGGATCTCAAATTTCGAGATTTGGACTTCAATGGGGAGCCCATTGGTTCAACATGAACAACACTAAACAGGGCACCCCTCCGCGCCCCCTTTATTGCTCCGACTGTTGCATACTTCTTCTTTTGGCTGCTCCCGTTAGCCATTGCCACAGTGGAACATCTTCTTCCATATCTTTCTGTACTCTGCATCTTGTTCTGTTACACCCATCACTCTCACCGCATCCATAAACCTTCTCTTAGGCCTTCCTCTTCTCCTTTTAGGTATCCTTAGTACCCTTCTCCCAATATACCTAGCATCTCTGCTCTGCACATGTCCAAACCAGCACAATTTTGCCTCTCTGACTTTGTCTCCCAACCGTCCAACTTGAGCTGACCCTGTAATGTCCTCATTTCTAATCCTGTCCATCCTCATCACCCCCAATGCAAATCTTAACATCTTTAACTCTGCCACATCCAGCTGTGTCTCCTGCTTTCTGGTCAGTGCCACCGTCTCCAACCCATATAACATAGCTGGCCTCACTGGTCCTGTAGACCTTCCCATTCACTCTTTCTGATACCCGTCTGTCACAAATCACTCCTGACACTCTTCTCCACCCACTCTACCCTGCCTGCACTCTCTTTTTCACTTCTCTTCCACAATCCCCATTACTCTGTACTGTTGATCCCAAGTATTTAAACTCATCCACCTTCACCAACTCTACTCCCTGCATCCTCACCATTCCACTGACCTCCCTCTCATTCACATACATGTATTCTGTCTTGGTGGTCCTACTTACCTTCATTCCTCTCCTCTCTGCAGCATATCTCCACCTCTCCAGAGTCTCCTCAACCTTCTGCCTATTATCACTACAGATCACAATGTCATGCTACATGCCTTAATGCCATTGCATGTCACACCAGGGAAACTGGAGTAAGATGGGCAGATTTTGGAGTTATTTATTATTTGTTTCGGTACCGATACTGAGGTCCGAAAGCTGGAATCGATACTGAAGTCAGAATTTTAGCACCAATCCAATATTAAACCTGAGTCACCATCTTTAGGTTTCAACAATTAAGTGCAGTAAGCCAAAGTTTCTCAGGGACTCTGTGACTAACTGGGCACTGAGCCTGACCACAGGGCTCCAAAAAGTATAATTTGTTTTGTAGGAAAGAAATAGAATCTGTACAAAAACAGGCAGGTTTATTCAGTTCAATTAGGAATTCCGCTCTTTGTTCCTGTAATCTTTCTGCTGTGTCCGGAATTCTTTTCAGGCTACATTTTACTTTGCTGAAAGAATTAATCAAGAGGATTAGAGCCCATCAGACCTTCAAATGTTTTGTTTCCCAGAATATTTTACTAAAACCAGCTACTTGATGACGAACACAATAATATTACCGTGTGACAGTGGCACTGATGTATTGATGAGATGTTCTCTGGTTAATTGTTGTCTGGTTAATAAAAAGAGGCACTTGAAGAACAGAATTAAAGTGAACGAAGAAAGCTAAGAGCCTCCTGTGCACTGACTCATGGCAGCAGTGTCTTTGTGCATTTCAAAGAGAAGTAAAATTCGGATCATTAATTTCTGAGACAACAGACAGAGAGGGCTCAAGTGAGCCATCTGATTAAATAAGAGGTTCAGTTAGCAGCAAGTTTGATGTTAAATTAAGAAATCAGTAGAAGTGAAGGCCTGCATCCATTGCGGTTTTCTACAACCAGTCCTGTTCACCTCAGTTACAATATAAAGCAGCTTATTTACTGCTAGGACTGGTGGTATAGAAATATTGAACATGCAGTGAAAGTGAGGCACTTCATAGGAAAAGGCAGGCTCTGCATTCAAAACTCAACCTCTTAACAACTAAAGACACTGAACTGGAATTCTATGAGGAGGCAACTAAAGGATACGACCAGTGGATCAGATGATATTATTTATCTTGACTTTCAGAAAGGATTTGATGAGGTGCCACATGAGAGGTTGGGAATCCAATTACAAGAAGTGGGAGTTCAGGGTGATGTTTTTAGATGGGTGCAGAATTGGCTCAGGCACAGGAAGCAGAGGGTGATGGTGCGAGAAACCTTATCAGAATCGGCCAATGTTAAGAGTGGTGACCAGCAGGGGTCAGTGCTAGGGCCGCTGCTATTTTAATATATATATATACTGTTAATGATTTAGATAGGAATTTAAGCCGGTTAAGTTTGCAGATGATACCAAGATAGGTGGATTAGCAGATAATTTGGAATCCGTTATATCATCACAGAAGGACTTGGATAGCATACAGGCTTGGGCAGATTTGTGGCAGATGAAATTTAATGTCAGTAAATGTAAAGTATTACACATAGGAAGTAAAAATGTTAGGTTTGAATACACAATGGGTGGTCGGAAAATCGAGAGTACACCTTATGAGAAGGATTTAGGAGTCATAGTGGGCTCAAAGCTATCAACTTCCCGACAGTGTTCAGAAGCCATTATGAAGGCTAACAGAATATCAGGTTATATAGCGCCTTGATGTATGGAGTACAAGTCACAGGAGGTTCTGCTCAACCTTTATAATGTACCGGTGAGGCCTCATCTGGAGTCCTGTGTGCAGTTTTGGTCTCCAGGCTACAAAAAGGACATAACAGCAATAGAGAAGGTCCAGAGAAGAGTGACTAGGCTGATTCCAGGGCTACAGGGGATGAGTTATGAGGAAAGATTAAAAGAGCTGAGCCTTTACAGTTTAAGCAAAAGAAGATTAAGAGGTGACATGATTGAATTGTTTAAAATTATGAAGGGAATTAGTCCAGTGGATCGAGACAATTATTTTAAAATTAGTTCATCAAGAACACAGGGACATAGTTGGAAACTTGTTAAATTTAAATTTCGCACAAACATTAGGAAGTTTTTCTTTACCCAAAGAACTGTAGACACTTGGAATAAGCGACCAAATAGTGTGGTAGACAGTAAGACTTCTTTTCTTTAAAGAAAATATTTTTTTATTCTTCAACTTTCCAAGTAAAAGCCCAAAAAGCTGAATTCATTTTTCTAAGGAATGCAGAGCCATTTGTGTCTTCCTGAAAGAATTCAAAGGCACCCTGTAGAGAGTTGTCCCCCAGCAAGCCTGCACAACACAATCAGTCACTAACAAAGTTTTTTATTACTGCAAGATTTGAGGCTTGTGCATAGACGCAGCTGATCCAAGAGACTCTTGTTGAGCTGTTATGAGCCAGTGAAATGAAACGTGGAGAAAAACCCAAGCACTTCAATAAAAATGATAATAACCTTGAAAGGACCCATGCATTGTCATTCATTACGTGCCAGTGGAAGATTACAGTAATTCAGTCATGCACCACTGATAACTATTATGGAGAGGCCAGGGGTCTGATTATACCATCTCAAGCAAGAATACTAATATAATCAACATTTCTCTTGTCAATATTTGGACTTTCCAAAAGCATATTCAGCCATAAATCATTTTATGAACCGTCATGTACCTGAGTCTATACCTTTGTTCTGACCATCCCTTGCACAGACTTGAAAATGCAATCAACTTGAACTGTTGAGATAAAAGAGCAGTGCCAAATCCCATGAAGGAATGATGTGGACTGCTGCCATCACCTCACAACACTGGTAACAGGTGTAAACAACACTAAGCATGGGGTGGCGTCCTTTCATTGGACAAAAAGGAAGGCAAGGCATTCCCTGTCTCGACCAGGAGATTGGTAGCTGGTGCCAACAAATCAAGGGAGATGCTGGAAGGGCTCAGTCAAGGACCCTTACCTATCCAGGAAGCCAACATGCTGGAACAACAGGAGGAAGTAACTTACTGAACAATTCACTTCCCCAGTCCTGGAGGACTACTGTGGCTGCAGGTTTTCATTATAACCCTTTTTTTAATGAGTGCCCTGTTAGTGTTTCTAATTAACTTCTTGTGAATTAATTTTAATTGAATTGCTTTTTTAAGATTTGTTCTTCTGAATTTCTTCATTGCTCCCCTGAATTACTTCATTTCTTTCCTTAAATGGCACCCAAATAGAAATGAAATGTGAAGTGAGGGAGCCAACAGAAGACCAACTAAGTCAGGGCCTCAAACTCCAACCAATTTCTCTCTAACCAGCAGTTTAATGAGGTGTCGAGTCTTGTTGTTAATTAAACCCGTTCTTTAATTCCATGGCTTGTTGTTGCTCTTGTGGTGCAATAGCAACATTTCTGTAATTGTTGATTTTCTCTTTTCTTTTAAAGTGTTTTGTGGACATGAGCAGATCAGCATTCCTGAGACCTTCTTTTATTTTCATATATTATATGACTAGCAAAATACCCGCGCTTTGCAGCGGAAAAGAAGTGTGTTAAAGAAGTTATGAAAAAGAAAAGGAAACATTTTAAAAATAACGTAACATTTGTCTTCTATTCATTTGCATAAGCACAGTCCTTCACCAGCAATTATTTAATGTTAGCTCAGACCCGGCACTTAAAAGTTTCTGTCGCACTTTTGCCGAGTTTGTGCCAAACACTATTCTGTCCCTGACCATCTCATTTTCGTTTGTATAAGCACAGTCCTTCACCAGCAATTTTAACTTAGTTACAAAGTGATCAAAAGTCTTGTTTATACCCCGCGTCCTCTCATTAAATTTGTATCTCGCAAATATCGTATTCGTCTTAGGCATGACAAACGCCAGCGGCAGCGTGTCTATGAACTTAATTTAAAGTTAAGCTTTACACCTTGCTTTCCTATTCGTTTGCATAAGCACAGTCCTTCACCCACAATTTTAACTCAGTTAGAGCAATTTTAACTCTGTTACAAAGTGATCAAAACTTAATTTAAACTTAAGGTTTACACCGTGCTTTGTTTCCGCAGTAGCTGCACTTATGAATATGCTTGTATGCGTCACTCGCTTCATATTCTTTTGCTGCCTTCTCAATTGTGTAATGCATTTTTTGTTCAGTGCTCTTTGCTCTTGCTTGTTCTCTGCGTACTGCGTTCACAGTCAGTTCACGTGAGCCGCTCGAAGTACATGCATCAAAGGTTCTCAGCTGTGCTTGTGCTATCTCGTGCGATCTTGTAATGTCCACGGCTTTATTTAATGTTAGCTAAGACCCGGCACTTAAAAGTTTCTGTCGCACTTTCGCTGAGTTTGTGCCAAACACTAGTCTATCCCTGACCATCTCATCTTCGTTTGCATAAGCACAGTCCTTCACCAGCAATTTTAACTCCGTTACAAAGTGATCAAAAGTCTCGTTTATACCCTGGGTCCTCTCAGTAAACTTGTATCTTGCGAATATCGTATTCGTCTTAGGCATGACAAACGCAAGCGGCAGCGTGTCTATGAACTTAATTTAAAGTTAAGCTGTACACCTTGCTTTCCTATTCGTTTGCATAAGCACAGTCCTTCACCCGCAAGTTTAACTCCGTTACAGCAATTTTAACTCCGTTACAAAGTGATCCAAAGTCTCGTTTATACCTCGTGTCTTCTCATTAGACTTGTATCTCGCGAATATCGTATTCGTCGTAGGCATGACAAACGCCAGCGGCAGCATGTCTATAAACTTAATTTAAACTTATGGTTTACACCGCAGTAGCTGCACTTATGAATATGCTTGTATGCGTCGTTCGCTTCTTATTCTTTTTCTGCCTTCTCAATTGTGTAATGCTTTTTTTGTTCAGCGCTCCTTGGAGCTCTTCCTTGTTCTCTACATTCTGTGTTCACAGTCAGTTCACGTGAGCCGCTCTCTTGTGCGATCTTGCGATGTCCACGGCTTTATTTAATGTTAGCTAAGACCCGGCACTTAAGTTTCTCTCGTACTTTCGCTGAGTTTGTGCCAAACACTAGACCATCTCATCTTCGTTTGCGTAAGCACAGTCCTTCACCCGTGAATATTTACCTTATATGGGCAGGCACTCAATTACGTGGGAGGCGTGATGATGCGGGACGCAACTCCGCCTCACACGGCGACCGAGCTGTAGGCTATGGCCGTATATATGGTCGAAAGTAGGTTCCAGTTATGACCGTTACACGTAGAATTTCGAAATGAAACCGGCCTAACTTTTGTAAGTAAGCTGTAAGGAATGAACCTGCCAAATTTCAGCCTTCCACCTACACGGGAAGTTGGAGAATTAGTGATGAGTGAGTGAGTGAGTGAGTCAGTCAGTCAGTCAGTCAGTCAGTGAGGGCTTTGCCTTTTATTAGTATAGATGGACACCAGTTGTTTTGGCTCGTTTTGTATCTCATCATTGTTTCGCTGCTAATTAAGGAAAAATAAACAATGAAGGGGTTTGAGTCTTCAGGAGCAAGTTAGGTAAAATTAGAAGTTAATTAGCAGCAAAAACAGGTCACTCATTAAGAAAAGGGTTAGAATGAAAACCTGCAGCCACAGTGGTCCTCCAGGACTGGAGCTGGTGACCCCTGCATTAGATGGCAGCATCCTTGGACTACAGTACGTGTATGGACACCCGCAGGGCATGCTGGTAACAGTAGACCCATGGATTGGCCCTGTTGGGTTCTGGGGGTGATGCCAGGCGTGCTAGAGGGACTAGTTCTCCGTACTTTTATGAGGCTTCCTCCTGACATTGAAGTACTTCCCCTGGACAGTGCTTCTAAGTCTTTTATTAGTAGAGCAGCTTTCCATCTCTGTGTCAGAGTTGGAGGCAGCAGTCGATACTCACCAGAAGGGTGGAAGGAGAGAAAAAGAATCAACTTACCTTGTAATTGTGTGTATGTGGCTGTGTTCACTCTGGAAAAGTATTGGTGATCAATAAAGAACCCGGGACTATATTGGGCATTACTGTATCTGGGGTTTGGGAGCTCAGCGGTGCCTCCTACTGGTTACACAGGTAACATGGCAGTCTCTGTTAGTGCATTTACATGCACACTTATAACCAGGATAATGTAAGTAACCCAGTTAAGGCAGAAACCTTCATTTACACATGCAAGTAGGAAAAATTCTTCAGTGTCATTGAACTGTACAAGAAAGGAGTTCAACTTTCTCCACCATGAATCTGAAAATAAGCCTGAAGCCAGTGGTAATTTCCTTCTGTTTTACAAATAAGTGTACTCCTTCATGTGCAGTAAAGTAAATAAAACCCACCCCATTTCTACATCCTGGACCTGAGCCACCGATGATTCATGGTGTGGACACTGGCTGCTGCATCACTCAAGTAGACTACTTCAATATATCTTTAACAAAAAATTGGGAGTGGTCGCCCCTCGGCTTTCTCGTATACTCAGAAATGGGGATGGATATCTGAGGAGTAAACTGCAAGATAATTATTATATTTTTATATCATGTACATTAAAGAACCATCAACAAGAAATCAATTCAAATTAACAATATATTGAACAATTATTATGCAAGTAAAGCTGAATAAATCGGACTCCACAGCCACATTAATAAAAGGTAAAGTACCACTTCCGGTTAGCGGAAATAGCCCAAAAGTTGATAGAAATCTATGTTTTGTACCCAATACTTGTATGCAAAATTTGGTTGACCTAAGTGAAAGCATTCTCAAGTTATCATGTTTACATACACACACACACAGACACAATTCCAAAAATGGTATTTTCGGACTCAGGGATGTCTATAACATTGAGATTCATCAAAATCTCGAATGCAATTTTTGGCGGATTACAATACTTTCCCTATACCTCATATACGATAAAGTCAGGGAGGTCTAAAATGTCGACATTCATTAAAATCTTGACATCGAATCTTCGGACGATTACAATACTTTCCCTATACTTTGTATATGAGAAAGTAATACTGGGTTAAAAGTAAATTGACACTTTATAAATTTCTGGTACAGGATTGCACTCTTTTCTGCTTGGCGTTAGTGCTTTTTACCTAGCACCCAGTGCTGCTAGGATAATAATAACGAGAGTAATTTACTTAAGTATAATAAGTGTAACGTAGGGTTATTCGTTACTTTAAAATGTCTTCAGACTAACACGTTAATTTTATCATATTATGTAGCAGCACTACTCACGAGATTTTGCTGCTGATCTTAACACTGTACGTTCAGATTATCAACAAGAATTTAGCAATTTCTGAAATATTGATACAGATAACTCAGCACAATGTGTGGAGTACAAGACCAGGGAGTTTATGCTCCAGGTTTATAATGCACTGGTGAGCCTTCATCTGGAGTACTGTGTGCAGTTTTGATCTCCAGGCCACAAATAGGACAAAGCATCGCTAGAAAAGGTCCTGAGAAGAGCAGCTAAGCTGATTCCAGGGCTACAGGGGATCAATTATAAGGAAAGATTAAAAGAGCTGAGCCGCTTAAAGGAGATTAAGAGGAGACCTGATCGAAGTGTTTAAAATTATGAAGGGAATTAGTCCAGTGGATCAAGACTCTGACTTTAAAACAAGGTCATCAAGAGCAATGGGACATAGTTGGAAAGTTGTTAGGCGTAAATTTCGCAGAATCATTAGAAGGTTTTTCTTCATAAAGAGAACCACGGACACATGGAATAAGCTAACAAGTAGTGTGGTTGACAAGTGGACCTTAGGAAGCTTCAGAACTCATTGAGTTGAGTTTAATAGGACTGGCGAGATTTTTTGGGCTGAATGGCCTGTTCTTGTTCATATTGTTCTAATTTCATGCCAGGAAAAGAATAATTCAATGGGCTGAACATTTGCCTCAGGAAACTGATCTTGCAGGTCGCTTCTACCTGGCCCAAAGCTAAGCAGGCGAACAGAGTGCAATGGATATGCGCAGACCGCAAGATCCTTAACTGAAACCCTGTTAAGGGTTTACATGGGAATGGGTGAAATCTACATCTGTGAAACAGGGTCCTCAGAGACCAATATCCCAGGTTCTCTAACCAGAATAAACGTGTACATGACATTTCTAAAACTGGGGTTTTGTGGATATCTGGCTTAATAAAGCGCATGCAACCACACTCATTTACACTTAATCCAATTCAAGGTTGTGGAAGGCTGGAGCTTAACCCAGCAATATCAGAAATCAGCACTGGGTGGTGCTGATGTTCTGACCCCTGCACTGGATTGAATGGATTTGCAGTGGCTATTTTATATTTTGCACACTAATTCTTCAGCTTACCATAGAAAGCTATGAACTGATTTGGGGTATCTAAGGGATTTCATATCCACACAGGGCTGCTCTGAAATCCTGGTGGATATTTTTGCCAACAGACGCAATCTCATACATGTCTTTGTTTTTGACTTTCCTATCAGGAAGCACATTGGAAGCAGAAAACGGAAGCTGCGGACCAAAAGTTACACCGTGCTGGCGGCCAAGAGGGCAGTGTCGGAGAGCTACAAGGTCCCGTCTAGTTTTGAAACCCAGTGCTCTCCTGAATCACAGGACAACGACAGCCACACCTTTGAAAGCATCAGCGAGGATGACTCTTCACTGTCGCATCTCAAGTCATCCATCACCAGCTATTTTGGGGCCGCAGGCAGGCTTGCATGCGGGGAGAAGTACCAGGTCCTGGCTAGAAGGGTCACATTAGAGGGAAAAGTTCAGTATCTGGTGGAATGGGAGGGCACCACGCCCTACTGAAGAGGAAGGTGTCCTGACATATGGAGAAAGAAACCATCCTTTTAAGAACAGAAAGTAATCATAATCGTAGTAGTAATAATGTATGGTCCTTAACCCAGAAGCTGGGACGCAAGAGGTCATACTGCTTCCGCTGCATTGGAAATTGGATGGAGCTGACTGCAGTTCCTTGTAAAGAGAAACGCTGCTGTGCTGCACTCTGGTAGGTGACCTTCATTAGAGGCTGGAAAGGAGACGGGCAGCTGGCGTGCCACCAAGTGGCCACACTGTGTCATGATGCCACAAAAAGGTTCCTTAAGGTGGAGTTTGTGATGTTGGTTTCATCTAAAGTTGCTTGGCAAGCGTTTGATTTGTTGTTTTGTTTTGCTTGCGGTACCATGATTTTTTTTTTTCCTGATACATCAGACCAAATACCAAGGGCTTCCAAAAACAGAAAAATTTTAGCTTCTAGACAAAGTGGACACCAATTTGGGTGGACACTACAGTGGCTTTTCCTTTATAAAATTGGATAGGCTGTGCACATTTTTGCCAAGCTGCAGGCCTGCAAAGTCTAAAATCTGATAAAAAGATTTGTAAGTTGATGGGGTGGGAGGAGGGGTTGGAGTTAATTTTATAAAAGTGCTTGGGGGCTTTTGCATTTCTCTATGCTTGTAAGCATTTTTTTTGGCATGCTTTGGCTATTGCCCACTAGTATTTTTTCCTCTCGCTGCCTTAAATCCATTTACTAAGCTTTGCCTTTTGCACAGCTCATTAGGAGTCTGGGGGTAGACAACCTTAGGAAAGACTCAACTCAGTGAGTTTTTCTATTTTATATAGTGCCTTTCACTCTTGAAAAGTTCTTTTTTTGTAATGCACAACTCACTGTGCCTTGCCAAGAGACAGACTGACTCTCGACAGTTTTCTCTGCATAACAAATATACTGCGGGCTGAAGTAAAAATGTTCACACCGCAGGCACAATTAGCACCTTTTTCTAAAAATATTTATTCTTCTGAAAGATTTAAATAGAGAATAATTTCAGCAACACAACACACTTAAACTGAAGAATATTCATCTGTCATTTAAGTAATTGATTTGCCCATTTAATGGTTTTGATGGCTTTGTGATACTCTTTGTGAAAGAGTCTAATTTTGGAAGCGACTGTATATAAATCATTATTATTATTATTATTATTATTATAGGGTTTATAGGGTCACATGTACAGTGAAATTGTTACTCGCATGCGCTGTTTAACATGTAACATGACCCCACTCTATGGCACTAAGATTATTGAGAAACGTCTGTCTTCCTTACCAGAAAGATCTCTGAACATTTTTACATATCGGCATACATTACAGATGTTTACACGTATACTTGACCTGCCTGTGCTCCAGATGTAAAACTAAATTATGCAAGTTTTCTTAGATCAGCAGTTCAAAAACTTGGTCCTGGGGGACCCCCTGTGACTGCAGGTTTTTGTTCCAACCAGCTTGCGTTTTTTCATTGGAATACTTACCTAAATAAGTGAGTTTTTATTTCCCAGTTTCTATGTAGAAATGACAAAACTAAGTTGTTCATTTTTATTAAAATGTACTAAGCAGGGGACTATGTTATTTTTTTTAAACTTGTTAACAATATTTTCATCCTGATTCTCATTCGGCTTTTCCAGGTACTCTGGTTATTTAATTCAATATTTAGTAATTAGTGGGTCTGACTCTGAAGTAGTTGCAGTTTTCATCATCCCGGGTGTCTGCTCTGCTTGTTTTAGTTGCCACTATTAGGGTTATATGAAGGGAGCAAACTACACAGGAAAAATTGGGAAAATAATAGGAAAACAACAAAGCAGAGTTCAGCATTTAAAGCAGGGGTCCTCGATCACGGTCCTGGTGGGCCGCAGTGGCTGCAGGTTTTTGTTCCAACCTAATTGCTTAATAAGAAGCCCTTATTGCTCAAGTGACATTTCTGCTTCACTTTAATTGTCTCGCTCTTTAAAATTTTGAACCCTTATTGCTTATTTTAGACTTAAACGGCAGTGTTCTTGGTTTTTAATTGCTCCTAATTAGCAATATCATACAAATGACAAAAGAGACCAGCATTTCTCCATTTAGCTTGTTACCATTTATACCTGTGTGTATTTATCATGCACTGTTGGGTTTAATTAAATACTTGGAAGGAAAGTATTGGAGAGGAAGTTGAGAAAGCAGACTAGCAATTTGCTGTAGTCGCTGTGGTGTGTCGGTTAGAACACAGGAACTAATCCAACCATTGCAGGAACATTGCTTTATTGTTGAAATGCTAGAAATTCACATGAAGTAGAACAACTGTACAGGTAGGTGAGGATGTGTGTGGTTCTAACAGGCAAACAACAAAATAAGACATTTAGTACATAAAGTGATCCCCTGCTGTATCACGGCTCAACTATCGCACCCCCAGTATATCACGGAAAAATTCAATAAGTACATCCTACCTGTAGTGTACTTTTTAGCCAATTCATAACAAAACATACGGTTTTCAGCAGTCACTACAGTAGACAAAGCGTTTCACGTTACAGTACCCAGATGATTTCTTACAAGACCCATTATTGGCTGAAAGAGGAGACTCAACCAATCAGAGCAGGATTTTCATTCACTTGGGCTCTGATTGGCTGCTGCTAACGTGTTGTAATCTCGCAAGAACAGCAAGCGTGGGTCCCCGATGCATGTCAGTTCTCCGCGTATCGTGTACCTTGCTTGTGGTCCGATTTTTGTGAACTTTTCATTTTGTTTTAAGCCTTACGATGGCTCCCAAATATCCTTCATCTTCTAAGCCTTCTGGTAGTAGTGAGCCTAAGCACCAGAGGAAGACCTTGACCATTAAGAAGAAGGTAAAATTCCTGGATATGCTTCGGGAAGGAAAGCGTAAAGCGGATGTCGCTCGCCATTACAAGTTTACATGTGTTTAAAGCGTGTGGGAGGGATATTTTAAGGCTTAAACTATATAAAAAAAAATATTTATTTATATATGGTCTTTCTATATCGCGGATTTTCACCTATCGCTGATGGGTCTGGAACATATCAATGTAAGGTATTTGCAATTACAACTTCAATGTGGTAACGTAGCAGTTTTCCATATTAATACACAACATCTCTTAAAGATTTATTGCAATATCCCAATAATTTACAGACTGAATCTATATTAAACAGAGTACATCCTCTACTTTACTGAATGGTATTAATGGGATCTACGGTAATAATAATAAACACTGAGTAACGTAAAATATTAACCTAACTGCTAATGCAGAACAGTTTTCTCTCTAACATTTAACACTTGACTTCTAATTATGTTAATAAGAACTTACATTTGGTCAACAAACATATAAACTTAAACTTTCTCCAGCGGCTCCAGTAGTTCCGGCTTTCACGTGGTACATCTCACAAACTCACATGCCCACTGCAAACTCCACGGCTTTCTCATGACCATGCTTCAGCGACTTAAAGACACACAAGCCTTTTTTTCAGGAAGTGAAGAGAAAAAAGTGAAAGACTGAGAATTACTCATCCATTTTAGCCTTCAAATCATTTGAATGATATCCTTATAGAGAAAAGCTTGGCATTTCTCTACATTTATAATGGCTAACACAGTACAACACCCTAGTACTGATGATATCCTTAGAAAGGGGAAGAAAATCTAGGATATGAGAATGGCCTGACATAGCAGAGTTAAAAAAAATAGCAAGCCATGAAATTAAATTATTGGCAAGAATTGCTTTCTAATTAAGCAACAGGGTTAGAACAAAAACCTGCAGCCACTGCGGCCCACCAGGACTGTGATTGAGGACCCCTGGTTTAAAGCTTTAGAAAAAAACAGAAATAATTCCTGAATGTCCTATAATGTAAAAAAAAACATACTGCTGTGCTTTTCTGAATGCAGAATAAGAGAAGAGGGAAAAAAGAGCGGCTAACTAAAAGAGATCAGGTGTTATCGGTTATTATGAACGATTGTGAATCTGGCTGGAACAAAAACCTGCAGCCATTGGGGGGTGTGGTGGGGGGGCGGGGGTGGGGGGAGGTCCCAGAACCAAGTTTGGGAAGCACTACCTTAGAAAAAGGCATCAGCTAAACATTTGCAATAATCATAATGTGCACCTTTCATATCCAGGGACCTTTTCGAAAGAGTATTAAAACACCATTAAGTACAAAGAGTTCAGAACTAAAACGTAATGACATATGGCAGAAAAATAGAATTAGAATCTGCCTTTCTTTTTGTACCGCCTTTCACAGGGAAATATTGTCACAAATATTTAAACATGTGGAGTGCCCCACCACCCTCCTTATTATCCACTGTCAGATTCTGTTTTCTTGCTGGCCCAAATGTTTCGTTGTCTGTTTCGACTTCACTAGGATTTCTCTGCAGTGTGGCAGACAGGTAGAGAGCTTGGAAGTCTCTTGGTTTTGTGAAGTAGGATCACGACTAACGGCTGTAGAACGATCAACATGTGATAAGCATGTTTACTACCACGTATTGGATTGGCATTGTGCTGTTGTGGTCGGTGCCGCTGCCTCGTAGCTCAAGGAGACAGGGTTTGAATTCTGGCCTGGCCTCAGGCTGTGTGGAGTTTGCACTTTGTTCTCGTGTCCATGAAGCTTTCATAAAACTCCTGCCTGGTATTTCAGTTTTTCCTCTCACATCCTCAAAGACGTGCTAGTTTAGGTTAGCTTACATATACGCATGCATACATACATACTGTCACAATATGACACGGGAATCATCAAAGGTTTGGGGCAGCCACCCGTATAATATCCCTGGCTGCAAAATCGGTAATTTTAATAAGTTGTGAATGGTAAAACATCCAATACAGAACTGACTTGATATTGAGAACATGGCGGCTTTAAAAGCCAGTACAGGAAGTGACGTCCTCGGAACCAGAAGTGATGTCATCGGGAAAGGACCTAACATCATCAATGGCACCAAAACCTAGCGGGATTTCTCGTGAATGGTCTGCAGGGGATTGAGAGAGAGAATCAGTGCAGCTCGCCACCCCCTGGTCTGGTGTGGTACCCTCTAGCTGCCTCCCAATCGCACGTGTGTGACAATACATACAGTACATATAGTACATCAAGATGGAGGAAACAGTCCTTAGGGATTTTGGTTCATGCTGCTGTTATGGCATCACACAACTCATGTGGATTTTCCAGCTACTTATTCAGACTGTGATCTTTCTGTTTCACCTCAAACCAAAGGTGATAAATTGGATTATCACCTGGGGTTTGAGCAGGTCATTGAAGTAAACTGAAGTCTCTGTCCTGCTGGTGGAACCCTATCAAGATTATGCATGCAATGTGACATGGAGTCTTACCCTTCTGAAAAGGGCGGACTATGTCCATACCTGCATGACAGTGGTTGGCAAATGTGCTTAGGCACACTGGGGTTTTAAAATAATGTTGAGTCAGTATTAAGTAACTTAATGTGTGCCATGTCACCATTCATATAGCATCATAAGAGCAGCACCAATGTCTTCATGCATCCAAATTCTGACCCTACTATCTGCATGTCACTACAAAAATTGAGTTTCGTCAGACTGGTCCACCTATTTGCAATCATCAGCTGTTCAATTAATATGAATGTTTGTGATGCACCATCTGTTGAAATTACAAATGCAATGCATATGTCTCTGTGCCCACTGCATTCATTGTGGACTCCTGCTGCTATAGCCCATCCATTTCAAGGACTGACAAATTGCACACTCACAGGTGCTGGTCATTTCATGTTTTACATTTATGGAGACTCCCTCTGTAACTCTAGAGACTATGTAGTGCATGAAAGTCCCAGAAGGTGTATTTATTTATTATGTACCATACAATCCATCACTGAATATGCCTAGTCCAGTTCTGGGTAACAGGGGCAATAGGCTTATAATGGCAGCATCAGTCACAAGGCAAGAGCCAGCACAGGACTGGACTCAGTCTATCAGGGGGTCTATTCATGCACTGGCTTACACAAACCAGGAACGAGTCGGCAAAAGTTGCCTTTGTGGATACGGGGAGAACATGCAAACTCCAGACTGACAGTGTGAGGTGTGAACCCAGGAAGCAAGACTTTCTGAAGTAGCAGCGTTAATCACTGTGCCTGCCAAATTGTATATACAGGTATACATACATACATATATAGATACAAATATATATGTATATATACAGTATTTATTAGTTAGAAATAGAAAGAGACATTGATATTTATGTGTGCCACACTGAGCTATAATAATGCCCTGTGATTAAATGGCACCCCATCCAAGGCTGGGACTCTGCTTTGTATAAAATTTATGTAATATACAAAACTTTCCCTATATAATACTCTCTAACCATTCTATGCATATGTCTCTGTTATATGCAATTTGGTTTGGGATTCGTATAAGCACTGTTAATGTTTGTGATGTGCCAACTACTGGAATGATAGAGACATAGCAACAAGACAGACACATAGACACACAGACACTTATCCGTATTACTAGCCGTGCTGCCCGTCTGAGATGGGTTGAAATCTGATCTATGTGCCATCTGTTGGAATGACAGATGCAGTGCATTTTATAACTTTATGCTTTGCAAAATATATTCCAATAGATGGTGCACTGCCAACATTTGTAATAATAAAATGCATTAATATGAATGTTTGTGATGCACCATCTGTTGAAATTGCAAATGCAATGCATATGTCTCTATTATATGCCATTTGGCATGGAATTTTTAAAAATAAGTGTTAATGTTTCAGAATGACAGAGACATAGCAAACAGACAGATACAGAGAGACTCAGACACTTAACCTTTTATGAGGTGTGCTACCCATCTAATGTGGATTGAAATTTACACAGTCAACGTAGACCTTGGTGCTAATGTTTTCTGTTAATGTCTTTGTTATATGCCATTTGGTATGGGATTTATAAAAACAGTGTTATTGTATGTGGTGTGCCATCTTTTGGAATGACAGAGACATAGGAACTGAAGAGACACACAGACACTTATCCTTTTACTAGCTGTGCTACCCGTCTAAGACAGGTTGAAATCGAAGAAATCAACATAGACCTCAGCGTTAATGTTCACAGTGCACCATACAATGCATAGGTCTCCTTTATATGCCATTTGGTATGAGATTCATAAAAGCAGTGTTAATGTTTGTGATGCACCATCTGTTGAAAGGATAAATGCAGTGCATTTTATTACTTTAAGTGTTTGTGAGGCACCACCTCTTGGAATGGCAGAGCCATAGCAATCGGACAGACACAAAGACGATTGGAAATATATATATATATATATAAGTATTCTTTCCATGTATTGCCTTTCACCTTATTGTGTGGCTCATGCTTACTAGCTGTTATAAATCCCCCAGCTTTTCTTCTTTTTTTTTCTTCTTTCTGTTGTCTTTGCACTATGTTTGATGAATGGCGGGGTGGGGGGGGGGCTGGGGGGGGACAGGGGACAGGGCTTGTCCCAAAGTTACAGGTTTTCTTATGACTCTGCAAACTCATTTTGATTCAAAGCACAGATCATGAACACTGAGGCAAGCCAGTGTTTACAGGGTCCATACTGAAATAAGTCACACAGAGTAAAACCCGGGAAGGAGGGCAGGTAAAGTCCGGCTCTCAAGATGTGTTTACCTGATATTTGAACCTTTTGTTTTTTCTCTTTCAAAAGGCTTTCTAATAATCATGTGTATGTGCATAAAATATATTTATATAAACATGTGTAGAGTGCTTTGTACAGATAGTTTTAGAAAGTAGAAAATTATAACCGGATATAGCTATCCATAAAAAGCAATAACAAATATTCAATATTTATATCTAATTTCTTGGACAGCTTGGCTGAGTCCTATAGATATATTCAGAAGCCTATAGGGGAAAAAAACAGTAATCCTAGAGAAAGAGAAAACTAGATTTATTATTATAACTATGATTTGGAAATATATACAGTATATCTCTATGAGTAAAGTGTGTATGAGAAAGGAGTTCAGTCTCCTAAGACGTGGAAAGCTGCTCTTGACAATCAGCTTTTGAATTCCATTGTATTTTAAACCCAGGCTGAGCCAGCTGTGGTCAAACAGTCAAAGGAACGGTGAGCTGTATTTTATGTAATGGTAAACAGTGCTTTATATAGTGCCTTTCATGAAGTACACTGAAAGAATCCCGTGGGGATATTGATGACCCCCAGAAGGTCTAGAATTATGGTGGGATGGGCGCCCCCTAGTCATGCCAAAAACACTAGACAGATACAATCACATCTCATTGCAGTCACTTGTGCAGACATTGTGCCGTGCCATGATAGCTCTTTATGTTTAATCTCCAGTCATGTGTGTTCAGCTCAAAACACAGAAAACCAGCTGGCCTGCAATTGTCACCAAAGTTATCGTGCACTGGCACATTTGACTTCATCAGGTGAACAATGCAGAACTTAGTACTGTCGTTTCCAGCCATTTCTATGTCCTGCACCCTTAGAAAATGTTTGACTTGGGTTTGCATCCCCTATAAAAGTAATATCACATTTGAAGTCATATTTCTCATTTTTGAATCATACACGGTACTGCAGGTGGATGAATTACTCTAAAAAAATACACTTTTCACTTGGAGCACAAAATGTAAATATAAGTTGAGCAACTATAAATTATAAAAATTATTGAAATTATAAATCTCAATAATCTTGTAATTGTGCCCCCCTTCCCGTCCCCCGTCCCAATGGAGTTTAAACACTCGATATGACAATCCAGGGATTGGGGTATCCTTTAAAACATCAAGCGCCACAAGCAAATGACACACAATCAACGTGAAGTAGCAGGTGCTGGCACGCTGCTAAGCAATGAAACACAGTTGACAAGCTTTATCTGAACCCTCCCAACCACCCCAGTAACACTAGCACTGCAGTTCAAAAACAGTTGTGGCGCACAGCTAAAATTGCTGCGCTATTGCCAGGACCGCCAGCATGAAACACGGGCTGAGTGTAAGCAGCAGGTGTGGCATCATCCAATTCAGTCCCCCTTGTCCAATTGGTAAAAATGTCAATCAAACCTTGAAATAAGTGACGTTTCACTATCCGTAGGTACCTGATCTGTGTCCTCTGATCGGTTTGCTTCTAGTGTATGGTATGCCGCCGTATCTCACAGCACCGCATGGACGATGGCTTCGCTAATGCACACTTTATTGTCCCTGTAAATGTGAACTTTTGCCAGCTCTTTGATCAAGAAGCTGTAGGTCACATAGAACAACCTTATTAGCTTAGAGTAGCTATCATATATTTGATTAAGAAGTTTGAGGAAATGTGTTTTCCGGTTCACTTCACACAGTCTTGCCTAAACTGGGCTTCAATTTGCCTGTGCAAACTATTTGTTTCAAGATGTTTGTGGAAGGCAAATAAGGAAGCGGAGAAGAAAGGTTTGTGTGCCAACCAGGTCACCCCAATTATTGCCAATTTCCAGAAAATTGAACAAAAATGAGTGTGGGATGGCACAAAAGAAAACGGGCCTAAAAGCAGCCTCTTAAGTCTGAACAGCTTCTCAAAATACTCGGCTCTGTTGAGTTGCTGTATATGCATGTAGTGTTAACAGTAAGGGTGAGCTAATACCAACATTAAAATAGACAATTCAGAAACATGAAGGAAAAAAGTTTAACTTAATCCCACTCTGGGTCCTGGAGATTGTGGGTATTCCAGATGTGTCCAGAGATTCTGGTCAATGGCTTTTTAAAATCTCTGTTGAGCAGGTCTGGGAGCTCATTCATGTGGGTCGTAGTTCCTCCAACTGAGACACCATCTTCTAAGAGCCCTCGGATTTATACTGTCCCGACAGGAAGGGGGTGTGGCTTAATTGAGTGGAGGAGTGACTAGGGTGCCGGCCTTGGGCGGCTGCTTGTTGCTAAGGAGAAGAAAACCTCATATCAGGGCCAAGAAAGTGAAGGTCAGACACCCATGTGTGACACGTTATAAAAGTTATCAACTTGAAATGCAGTATTCACTACTAATGACAAAGCTGACCTCAACATGATCCAAAACTAAAGCTGTTGTCACCTAACGTGACTTTTAGTTTTAGAGGATATTAAATTTGAAAACTGCAGTTGCTGATCATGTCGTCTGAATGTGTCATTTTACATGACAAAAAAATTATGAGGAGTGCCAAATTACACAGCTGTGTGATGACTTTCCCGCGCAGTTTCACATTTCCAAAGTATTGCAAGCTCACCCCTTGTTCTGACAGTCAATAATGTGCTGCCTGACAGAGGCAGTTTCCCTGTGAAGGTTGAACAAGTATGGCGAGGTCAGCCACAATCTCATCCCTTTGTCTATTGTGATATTAAAACACGCAACATCAGACAGACGAGCCTCTCTTCTGCTTATGAAGTCCATAAACAGCTGCATTTCTGATTCCCTGTCACTGCACTATACGTGCTCTACGTCCACCTGAGTGCTCATTGGTTGTCAGCTCTTACACACACAAGCCCACCCCATGATAACATCAACGTGTTTGACTTTGTTGAGGCGAGTGGCAGACTAGTTGGACCATCACGTTACACAAGTGTCTCTGACTGATTATGTAAATGAAGTCTATGACTGAAAATCATAGGAAGAGTAGTGTCATGTGACCTGGACTAAAGACAAACTATCATTTAATGTTAAAAAAACAAAACAAAAAAAAAATACATATTAGGGAGCGTCATAAAACGTAATATAGTGTATGCCCCTGTGAATATGAAAAGTACACATGATGCAAAGGAGCCTGGGAAAACACTTTAGTGACGAGAGCAAACAAGAAAGTAATCATCCATCCATCCATTATCCAACCCGCTATATCCTAACTACAGGGTCACGGGGGTCTGCTGGAGCCAATCCCAGCCAACACGGAGCACAAGGTAGGAAACAAACCCCAGGCAGGGCGCCAGCCCACTGCAGGGCACACACGCACACACACCAAGCACACACCATGGACAATTTAGGATCGCCAATGCACCTAACCTGCATGTCTTTGGACTGTGGGAGGAAGCCCACGCAGACACGGGGAGAACATGCAAACTCCATGCAGGGAGGACCCAGGAAGCGAACCCGGGTCTTCTTACTTTGAGGCAGCAGCACTACCCAGTGCCACCGTGCCGCCGAAAGTAATCATGCCCCCTGTAAATCGACCCCCGTCACTTGAATGCCTGTATATATGGGAGCAAAATTAAAGGATAGAAAGGTAGTGAAGTGAAAAGAAAATGAGTAAAGTGCAGAAACAGAGTGTCATAATCTCTCTGACAGTATTAATATAGTGAGAATTCAAGCAAAAGGACACCTTTTATTGGCTAACTAAAAAGATTACAACATGCGGGCTTTCAGGGCAACTCAGGACCCTAATTACATCTTGCCTGCAGAAGGGGCCTAGGTTGCCTCAAAGGCTTACATGTTGTAATCTTTTTGGTTAGCCAATAAAAGGTGTCCTTTTGCTTGATGTCTCACTATATTTATAATGGCTAACATGGTACAACACCCTACAACACTGCAGTATTAATACGAAAATGTTCTAGGGTCAGTGTTCTCCATGAAAGGCACTATACAGCCACGTGAACAAGAAAGTACACCTCATGGAAATAGTTGACTTTTTCAGCATATTTGAACAGCCAAACCACAGATCTTCAAGCAGACAGTGTCTACAGATAAAGGCGTTAGACTTGAGTAACAAAACAAGGAAAATTTGGACTTTCAGTCATAGAGTCAACAAAAATATAAACAGAGGTGGTGGTCTACAGGGGAAAAAGTAAGTCCACCCTTGACCTCAGAAGCTGGTTAAGCGGAAATGACTTCTTGTAGGCGTTTTGCATCTCGTGACATTTGTGGACCAGTCCTTCATGCAAAATTCCTTCAGCTGCTAGATGGCTCTGGGTTTTCCTGCCCGTTTCAAATCCCCCCACAACATTTCAAATCAGGGTTTTGCCTCGGCCAGTCCATAACCCTCCATGTCTTCTTTTTGAGCCATCCCTTGGTGGATTTGCTTGTGCGCTTCAGATCATTATAATGTCAACTTCAACTTTCGGACCGATGGCCTCACATTCACCTCAAGCACACTTTGATAGGATTCAGAATTTATAGTTGACTTGATGACTTGCAAGCTGTCCAGGCAACCCCAAAAAAAAAACAGAACATTTCCGCCACCATGCTTCACAGCTTGTTATGAGGTGTTAATACTGAAATGAGCCAAACCTGTCAACTGTTAGTGTGTGGCCAAGCGACTCTACCTTTGACTCGTCTGGCCAGAGCACATTGTTCCAGAAGGCCTGATCTTTGCCTAGACCTCCAATGGCAAACCGTCATCTTGCTCCCATGTTCATTTTTGGACAGCAAAGGTTTTTTTTTTTTTTTTTTTCCCCTGTCAGGAGTCCGTGCCTCACCTGCCATGAAGCTCACCGCGCGTCACTGATGAAGGGCTGGACTTGCTCTTTCCATGCTATAAATCTGCATTTTTGTTCATTTAGATAACGAGAGTGAATACACCATGTCAATTTGAGGGGTCATTTGTTCAAGTCTATCAGCTTTATCTGTAGCCACTGCTTGCTTGAAGATCAACTGTTGGTTTGTTCAAATGTGTTGAAGAAGTCAGCCATGTCCATGGGGTGCACTTACATTTTCACACAGTAGTATTGGAGTAGCTGCTCAGCTTCATGTTCCCGGAGAAACATGAAGGAGAGGTTGCAGAAGTGTTCCATTCATGGCCATTTTACTTGCCCTTCCGGTCGTTCTTCTGCATAGTCAGCCGCTGAGGCCCCACCAGCCCTGGCCCAGTTTCCCAGATGTCTGAGGGGTGCTGCATTGGAAGTGTGCTTAGCTAGTAGTTGTACTCTTAAAAATATCTATCCAGGATTATCTCCAATTTCTTGTCCCATTTTTTGGAGGAATTTCCCCAGTATAATATGGGAAGGCGACACACTGGGGAAGCAAAACCCTTGGACCTTTGGTTTTTGATATCCTCCACATTGGGAGGAGATGTTTTTTTTTATTGTTGTTGTTGCCTGTAAGGTGCAAAAAAACTAAGAAGAATGCAACTATCTCTCAGAGAAAAATCCATGTTGTTGCCTCACTGTAATAACTTGTTTGTAACGCCATTAATGTCATCCTCTCATGCTATACCAAATAAAAGAAAAAAAAACAACTCTACTCCGGGCCTGGTGTCGCCTCCTTTGACGTTGTGAAGGAGCAAAGTGTGCTCTCTTGAGTGTTGCCATATTTTCATTCTCTGTGTGTGTGTGTGTCCATATAGGACGACATGTGTGGGTCAAGTCACCGATGCCATGAGGGGTCAATCTGCAGACATTCGTTTTTATTTTCTTAGCTCTTTTCTCAGTACACACCATCACAATTAGCCTCATCGTGCACACAACTAGACAATAAGACGCAGTAACCGAGAAACAAGACCCCAGGGTTCAAATCAATGTGACTGGCTCTCACAATGCCACCTTCAGTAGTGTCACTTCTGTAACAACTGACTGTTCTGTTGTATGCTGGTCTTTTATTTTTTGTTAAAACCAATATGAAGTCACTCAGTAGGGCACTGGGCCTTTGGAATTATTCAAGACTCAAGTATATCAGTCGACTCGTTCTTGGTCGATGAAGGTCTTAAGTCATGTCTCAAAGGACCACTCCGAAATACACCAGTGGGTTGACAGCTGGAGACTCGGAAGGTCACAGCATACACAGAACTTCACCAAGCTAACGTGTGATTGGGCGCACATACTGTAATCTGCACAAAGGGGCCCTCGGCATCCTGCTGGACACTGGTGGGGGCAACAAAGGAGGGGTGAAGGTGATTACTGGCAATCTCGGGTCCTCGTGGGTATTGAGCTCAGAGTCACGAGTCCAGCCTGTAACATCACAGGACGCAACGCTGCCGGACTCGGTGCTGCACTCCCATAGGCTCCTTCTGGTGTTATGAGCTCCGTGTGTGTGTCCAGCAGGGGGCGCATGCTGTCTGGGATTCTGTTATTACATACTGTACTTTGAATTTCTATACTGTATATATATTTTCATATTAAGAGAAATATCTCTATTATATAATAAAATCCTGGGACGAGACGAGACTTTGATCATGAGATTTTTTAAAGTCACGCTCTCCTGTAAACCACACAGTTCCTGCTCTCTCAGCTCTTATAAATTTTACTGTTTTCCTCACTTTAAGTTCCCAATAAAAGAAGACGTATTATGTCCAAATCTTATTGAAGAATTTCATCCCAAAGGGTTATCAACAGAAGAAAATGAGTACACGGGCAATCCTAACACCGAGAAACAATGAAGTCAAACAAATTAACGCGAAAACTGTCGATTGGTTACACGGCAAATTGGTCAAATGTGTATCAATAGACTCTGCTGAAACAGTTGGTGGTGATGGTGTGGAAGATGAAAACATCAACTTACAATATCATGAAGAGTATCTACAACCGTTAACACCGTCTGGTCTTCAACCGGCTGAATTACTGTTGAAAGAAGGACGTATCCAAGAAAGGTAATGTAGGACATCTTCAGGGGATAACAATAGACAACAAAGGAGATCTTGATATGCCATTCGTATTAAAACGTTTACAGTTTCCTGTTAGAATGGCTTTTACTATGACAATTAACAAATCACAGAGACAAACATTTGAAAAAGTTGGTTTATTTATTAGAGAGAAAGAAACAAAATTCACTCACGGGCAAGTTATATGTTGCGTTGTCACGATGAAAGTCCAAACACGGAATCAAAATTCAGTGCGACAGACGAAAAGGTAATTCAATAAATTGTTTTTACTGAAGTTTTACGGTAAAAGTGTAAGTTTAAAAAGTATTCACGTGTTAATTTCAAAGCCAAACAGAACGAAATTGTATAATGCAACAAATACCTCTAAAGGCACTACATGATAGATAGAGAGAGATAGATAGATAGATAGATAGATAGATAGGAAAGGCACTACATGATAGATAGATAGATAGATAGATAG
>JANRMT010062802.1:10132823-10144709 GCA_026402145.1 Polypterus bichir lapradei | reverse complement strand
GATAGATAGATAGATAGATAGATAGGAAAGGCACTATATGAAAGATAGTGCCTTTCTTAACTAACTATCTGTCGTATAGTGCCTTTCCTGTCTTTCTTTCTAACTATCTTAGTGCCTTTCTGATAGACAGACAGACAGAAAGAAAGAAAAAGACAGACAGGAAAGGCACTATATGACAGATAGATAGATAGTGCTTTTCCTATCTATTATATACAGTAGTGCTTTTCCTATCAATCTATCTATCTTATAGTGCCTTTCCTGTCTATCTATAGATTGATAGGAAAGGCACTAAGATAAGATAGGTAGACAGAAAGACAGGAAAGGCACTATATGACAGATAGACAGATAGGAAAAGCACTACTGTATATAATAGATAGGAAAAGCACTATCTATCTATCTATCTGTCATATAGTGCCTTTCCTGTCTGTCTTTTACTTTGTGTCTGTCTGTCTATCTATCTATCAGAAAGGCACTAAGATAAGATAGTAAGAAAGAAACACAGGAAAGGCACTATATGATAGATAAGAAAGGCGCGATCTATCATATAGTGCCTTTCCTGTCTTTCTGTCTACCTATCTTATCTTAGTGCCTTTCCTATCAATCTATTGATAGACAGGAATGACACTATAAGATAGATTGATAGGAAAGGCACTATATAATAGATAGATAGATAAATAGTCCTTTTCTTTCTATCTAGCTATCTATCTATCAGAAATGCACAAAGATAAGATAGAAAGAAAGAAAGGACAGGCACTATATGACACATAGATAGGAAATGCACTCTGTGATAGTTAGGAAGAAAGACAGGAAAGGCGCTATGCCTCAAATACTTAAATCTCTCATTCACATTAGTGTTCAGTACTTTGTAGAAGCCCATTTGGCAGCAGCTCCAGCCTTGAGTCTTCTTTGTCATTCTCTACAAGCTTGGCACACCTGGCCAATTGGTCTCATTCTTCCTGGCAGATCCTTTAAGCTCCGTTAGATTGGATGGGAAGAGTCTGCAAACTGCCATCTTCAGGTCTCTCCACACATGATCAATGGGGTTTAAGACTGGGCTTTGTCAGGGCCACTCAAGGACACTTGGACACTTGTCCCAGAGCCTTTCTAGCACTGTCTCGGCTGTGTGCTTTGGGCCATTGTTATGCTGAAAAGTGAATCATCACCCCAGTTTGAGGTGGCATGTGCTCTGGAGCAGGCTTTCTTTGAGGACATCTCCGTATTTGGGTGCATTTATCCTTCCCTCTGTTCTGATCAGTTCCTTTATCCTCATAGCATGATGTGGCCACCACCATGCTTTCCCATAAAGATGGTATTAGGCAGGTGGTGAGCATCAGAGCAGTGTGTGGTTGGGACTGGTGTGTGTGTGTGTGTGTTTACCCTATGATAGACTCTTGGCCCGTCCGGGGTTTGACCCTGCTTTGTGCCCTTTGCTAGCTGGGATTGGGCTCTGGGAGATACCCGTGACCCTGACTGACAATCTCAGAACCTGCCCTGCGATGGACTAGCGTCCTGTACAGGATCCGTTCCTTCCTTGTATCCTATACAGACTGGGATAGGCTCCAGACCCACAGAAAACATATAAACCAACAATACATGAAAGGACATTTCAAAAGAATAAAATTTGGAGGTTTTGTCCAAAGAAGCCAATCATAATAGTGAGTAATTTAAATTTAGCAAAAATAGCATCTAACACCCACTTGGAAGTTCAAATTGATAGTTACCCAGGAGCTAAACTTAAACTTTTGGAGAAAATATTTGATAAAATGCACCTAATAAGGACACACATACTTTGATTTTGTCAATAGGTCTGAATAATAGGGGGATGCAAACTCAGAATACGTTGGGTTTTTTTAAGCAAGGGTTTCTTTTCTGGTTCCTTTCTTTCTTCTAATCCTACCTAAACTGAAACAAAGCAAAAAATATAAAGAAAGAAATAAGTCCTAGAGAGTAGTCTTGCTCCTAACCTGCCTTCTCTCGAATGGCTACTATTCACAGATTTTATCTTAACAGACTCTCTAATTGTCCCTCCTTAAAGTCAACTCCACCAACATTTGTTTAGTTTTTCTTTTTTTCTTTTCCTTTTAAAAATCCAACACCCTCAATTTATTTCCCCTCAATCATACAAGGAGTCTTAGTCTGTGTCATAAAGTGCTCTTACTACGTGAAAAATCCTAATTGTGTCTGAATCACAAACACAATCCAAAATATTCCAACCCACAATCTAAAATACAAAATATTTTTTTGTCATTTTTTAAGTGCTTCCAATTTTTTTCCCAATGTACCTATCCAAATCCATATTAAGTGCTATTTCCAAACCATTTTTTTTCAACCCCAAAATTATTCATGCTACTATTGTGATCCACTTCTTATCTTCCTTTGTACTAAAACTTCTCTAAAATAATAAATAAATTCTAAAGCTCATTTTTCTTTTTATTTGTCCCGCTGTGGATGAGCCCATCAATGCCATATTTTCCTTCTCTTCCGCGAGTTGTGCGCGGACTGCCCCGAGCTCATTGCTGTAATGATTTCTGTACACCACTAGATGTCACTATTTTTCGGCACAATCAGGAAGACGCCTCAGGAGCTTCGCGCCCATCACTGAATGAAACGACTAACTGGGCAAAAAAATGACTATAGAAATATTAAAATAGTTGACATTTTATTAACAACACACCCAAGTCACCCAATCAGAGGGGACTGGGCGGTCTCTTGGTCTGGAATCCCTACAGATTTTATTTCTTTTTTCTCCAGCTCTTGGAGTTTTTTTTGTTTTTTTTTCTGCCCACCCTGGCCATCGGACCTTACTTATTCTATGTTAATTAATGTTGACTTATGTTTATTTTTTATTGTGTCTTCTATTTTTCTATTCTTCATTTTGTAAAGCACTTTGAGCTACATTTTTTTGTATGAAAATGTGCTATATAAATAAATGTTGATTGATTGATTGATTGAAGTCGAAAAGTGTGTTAAGTTTAACATATCCACATCCCGAACACGGCAAATATAAAGCAGGAAAAAAGCATTTACATTTTCTTTTTTAAATAAAATTAAATTAATTTGTAGTGTTCTTTTTTACCAGTTTTTGCTGACGGTGTCTGGTTTTATTTCTCTTTATCATGTCAATGTGTGACACTTAATTACTTTGCAGCTACTGTCGGAATGTTTTCAAGTGTGAGACCCCGGCACCCCCCAAATGCGCTGTGCGCTAAGCACTCTCTTCAAACTATAGACATACAGTAGAACCTCTGGTCAAGAACGTTTCCGAACACGTACAAATCGGTTTAAGACCAAAAAGTCTGCCAAAATTTTGCATCTGTTCACGACCACACTCTCAGGTGGCGAACAAAAACACTGGCAGCCAGTTCCCCTCTTCGCGTTCGTGAGCACCAATGATTTCCCATTCTCCGTTTTCCATTTTCTTTTGTTTGCGTATACGGGGGCCTAACAAAGCAGCTGATGCTGCAAAAGGAGTTACAATGTTAACCAAGCAGAGGCCTCAAGTGCTGGAAAAGGTGGAAAAAACTGTCGCTAGTGTGGCTGAACGAGAAGCACCTTGCAGGGGACAGCGTAAGTGAGGAGATCGTATGCGAGAAAGCCAGGAAGATTAATGGCGATTTGCTGCAAAAAATAAAAAATAAAATCCTTCTTTGAGTGGCAAAGGTGAGGCATTTAATGCCAGTAGAGGATAGTTTGAAAAGTTTAGCAAGTGGCATTCAATTTTTTTTCCCTGTGCTTAAAACTCATAAAGAAAGTGTTTATAGCGAATGGTTCATAAGCGTCTAGCGGAAACTCTTACAATGTTAGTTTTCTCTGTTGTTCAAGGGTTTCTCAGTGTTATGCAATGTTTTTACATTTAGTTTACTATTAAACTGTGCATTCTATGGTATAATTAACTATTTTTGTACTTAAAAAAATATACTCAGCAAAAAAAGAAACGTCCCTTTTTCAGGACTGTGTATTTCAACAATAATGTTTTAAAAATCCAAATAACTTTACAGATCTTCATTGTAAATTGTTTAAACAATGTTTTCCATGCATGTTCAATTAACCATAATCAATTAATTAACATGCACCTGTGGAATGGTCGTTAAGACCTTAACAGCTTACAGAAAGTAGGCATTTAAGGTCACAGTTCTAAAAACGCAGGACACTAAAGAGACTTGTCTACCGACTGTGAAAAACACCCAAAGAAAGATGCCCAGGGTCCCTGCTCATCTGCGTGAACGTGCATTAGGCATGCTGCAGGGAGGCATGAGGACTGCTGATGTGGCTAGGGCAATAAATTGCCATGTCCACACTGTGAGACGCCTAAGACAGCGCTACAGGGAGACAGGAAGGACAGCTGATCATCCTCGCAGTGGAAGACCACGTGTAACAACACCTGCACAGGATCGGTACATGCGAATATCACACCTGCGTGACAGGTACAGGATGGCCACAACAACTGCCCGAGTCACACCAGGAACACACAATCCCTCCATCAGTGCTCAGACTGTCCGCAATAGGCTGAGAGAGGCTGGACTGAGGGCTTGTAGGCCTGTTGTAAGGCAGGTCCTTACCAGACATCACCAGCAACAACGCCGCCTATGGGCACAAACCCACCTTCGCTGGACCAGACAGGAGTGGCAAAAAGTGCGTGAGTTTCTGCATGACAGCAATGTCAGTGTTCTGCCATGGCCAGCGAAGAGCCCAGATCTCAATCCCATTGAGCACGTCTGGGACCTGTTGGATCGCAGGGTGAGGGCTAGGGCCATTCCCCCCAGAAATGTCCAGGAACTTGCAGATGCCTTGGTGGAAGAGTGGGGTAACATCTCACAGCAAGAACTGACAAATCTGGTCCAGTCCATGAGGAGGAGATGCACTGCAGTACTTCAAGCAGCTGGTGGCCACACCAGATACTGACTGGTACTTTTGATTTTGAGCCTCCCTTCATTCAGGGACACATTGTGAAACATTTTTAGTTTATGTCTTATGGTGTTGACTCTTTTAGTGTTCATACAAATATTTACACATTAAGTCTACTGAAAGTAAAAACAGTTGAAAGTCAGGGGACGTTTCTTTTTTTGCTGAGTATATATATTTACATACAGTTTGTATGGTCTGAAACGGGTAGCGTCCAGAGTTTTGGAACAAATTACGGTCATGACCAGAGGTACCACAGTATCTAGATAGAGGGCGCATTCACTGTGTTGCCCAGTCGACACCATACATCAGCGCATCCGCCATATTACGAGTGGCAAAAGTGCCATTTAAACTAATACTATACACATAGACGTGGAAACCGGGTTTTCTGATGAAAAAACAATAACGTTTAAAACAGTATCGTTTACATACAACAGAGGCGAATCATTTAAATGCAATTATTTATATCCATTTATACACTATCCATCCATCCATCCATCCATTTTCCAACCCGCTGAATCCGAACACAGGGACACGGGGGTCTGCTGGAGCCAATCCCAGCCAACACAGGGCACAAGGCAGGAATCCAATACCGGGCAGGGTGCCAACCCACCGCAGGACACACACAAACACACCTGCACACCAAGCACACACTAGGGCCAATTTTAGAATCGCCAATCCACCTAACCTGCATGCCTGTGGACTGTGGGAGGAAACCCACGCAGACACGGGGAGAACATGCAAACTCCACGCAGGGAGGACCCGGGAAGTGAACCCGGGTCTCCTAACTGTGAGGCAGCAGCGCTACCACTGCGCCACCGTGCCGCCCATTTATACACTAATAATGGGAATTATTATTATTATTATTAAATAATTCCTCCCGTATAAGTAACATTTCTCGGACTGCCTTCTTCCATCTCTGAAACATTTCTAGACTTCGTCCTGTTCTTACGCAACACAGAACTGAAGTATTGGTTAATGCCCGAGTCACCTCACGTATAGATTACTGTAATGCTATTCTATCTGGCATCCCACAAAAACGTATCCATCGCTTACAACTTCTTCAAAATTCTGCTGCCAGGTTAATAACCTGCTGCTCTAAATCCACTGAACATATCACACCGATTCTCTCTCAACTTCACTGGCTCCCTGCTAACTACAGAATACTGTACGATACAAAATCCCGCTCTTAACGTTTAAAGCTCTCCACAACCTCACTGATCTCCTCCAGACTGACACTCGTCTCGCTCACTCAGATCCTGTAATTTCAGAGTATTCAGTCTGGCAATATGGTGCAGCCTTAGTTTGTGGAAGAGAGACACAACTAAAGACATGAGCATAAAATGATGGTTGTCAATTTTGAACTGTGTTTCCTCGATGTGCTCCTTGAGAAAAATCACATTATCTGAACCAATCTCAGCCCGAACAAACTGATTGACCAAAGATACGCTGACAGCTTGCCGTAATGTCGACTGTCGGATAACACGCACAGCTACTTTGACCACCTTGACTGGACCCTCAGAAGGAATCATCAGACCTCCTTTGTTTTTTAATGTGAGCGAGTGGTAGCTTTGATCATATGACGCCGGTACAGCATCTGTCACCAGACTAGCATGGCACACGTCACAGGACAGCTTTCTCAAAATCCCGTCTAAGGGCTACCTGACCTCCCACTGCTTCCTGAGGTGGATTTCTTTGGGAAACCTTCAAAGTTTGAGAAATGTTAACAGCTAACAACAATCTACATAGTTAGTGACTAAATACGTTTAGCCAAAACGTTGTTTGGAGGCTCACTTGAGCACATAAATGTATAGCTTTGCTAGCGTAGCCTAAAGTAAGGATTATTAAACAGGATTTTCTAATGGCCAGATATAACCAAAACAATTGTTCAGCCTTACCTATGAAATGTAATACCCCGGGATCTGGTTTGGAGCGTACAGCAGTTTGCACAATCCCAAGCAGCACATAAGTAACATGACAGTTATAATTTGTTACTAACCCTCACCTATTCTGTTTCTCTTCTCTGTACTCACATGTGGCACTTCATGCCACAGCCCACCTGCCAAGTTGTTTTGCCTGCCTAAGGTAAAGTCATCTTTGATGGAGGATCGCAGGAATCGTGGGGTAGAGGGGTCCTTTCATCGGATTAGCGCTGTCTCAGCTGTGGAATGGCCAAATGGGGAAGGCAGCTTGATGGATGAGGTCTTCAGGACTCTAAACAAATCCAAATCATATTACGTGATATCATCTACTGTGAAATTCTACTCCGTACTTATACATTTTTTATTTTTATATTGAATTGAGGATTTGTTCTGTGTATTGTATTGTATTGTATTGTATTGTATTGTATTGACCCCCTTTCTTTTTGGCACCCACTACACGCCCAACCTACCTGGAAAGGGGTCTCTCTTTGAACTGCTTTTCCGAGGTTTCTTCCATTTTTTCCCTACAATGGTTTTTTTTGGGAGTTGTTCCTTGTCTTCTTAGAGAGTCCAGGCTGGGGGGCTGTCAAGAGGCAGGGCCTGTTAAAGCCCATTGCGGCACTTCTTGTGTGATTTTGGGCTCTACAAAAAAAAATAATAAATTGTACTGTAGTGTATTGTATGTGTGAGGCATCTTTATCCACTACTTCACTCCACAGCAGTGCCTCTCGCAATATGGCGGCGACGTTGACGTACAATGCTGCTGGTAATGCGGCGTCTAGTAATTCTATGTCTGTGGTTCAAACTTGTAGGAGTTAGTTGTCCACGGCCGGGTCAACCGGATGCCAGTTAGACTGGCCTTTCCCTACTACAAACACTGAACTTTAGGTTCGTAGGGGTAAGGCCCCTAATCTTAAAATACTATAAGGGTGCCTTAATCTTAAAGTTAACCCCGGTGTATACTTTTGCTTTTTAGCGTCCGCTTTTTGAACACGAGCCGTCTTTCCGAGGAACAGAATCTGTTCTTTTAGTCTGAAGGAGGGAGCTAATGTAGGATGACGACAGCGTCACTTCTTGCTTGCTGTGTTTTCTGAGTGCTGAAGTGACCGATTGACAATTATCCCTCCTCTAGTCTCCAGTCTGCAGCAATACCCTTCTCGAAGTGACAGCTCCCGTTTGAAAACGCTTGCGATCGTGCCTGTCGTCACAGCAATAAAGCGGATTTTCTTTTTCGGAATCCTGAACTCGTCTCCTTCTCTCCTGTACAAGTCTGTGATCCACACGTCATAACTGATTAACAATGGAACATCATAATGACCGGTTATGAAATTCTTGGATTCACGGACCCCTTTGAATTGCACAGTAAAATAACACTTAATTAAAAAAAATAAAAATAATAAGTAAGAATAAAATAGTAAGATGCATAGTAAAATATTAAATATCAGGGAGTGTAGTACGTGTATATTTGTACGTTCCAGCATGCACAGAAGTTAAATCTAAAAGTGACTAGTATTTTTAAAATGCACAGTTGTTGTCAAAGTGATCAGTATTCAGCAGCTGGGTGGCCTCATGGCTACTCCCTAAACCTGCTGGTGCGGGGCTGGATGCACCTGTGCCGCTTACCAGACGGCAGAAGCGTGAAGAATCTGTGGCTGGGATCAGAGAGGATCCGCTTTATGATCCTCCTACAGCGCTGTCTGTAGAGCAGGGGTGCCCAATGCGTAGATCGCAAAGGTAGTGCAGGTAGATCGCGTTGCATTCAAATAAAAAAAATAAATAAACGTTAGTCTATCATATATCCTCCCTATGGCATTTGCCACTTGATTGACATACAGGGCGGCCGGTCAGAGATCTCTTTTCTTCTAACACACTGGTCATCCCGCACGCACGATCAAACGCGCGAGTTACTGCAAAACTTTGGCTGTCTAAGTGATCTAGTTAGCCTTTCAATTTATATCGACTAAAGAAGGGATTTTTAAAAAATGTTTGGGGAGGGTATGGGCTGAATGTGGAATAGGAAGAGGATTTTTTTTTTCTCACAATGCCACAATCGAAGTGCGTTTGTCTGACGTCCGTGGTTCGATCCCCGATGAGGGGTGCAGTGGAGTGTGTACACCTGATGAGCCCAAAATAGGGCGAAACAGGTGTCGCGTACTCTTTGCATTATTTGACAGTTAACTATGCATCATTCTATGATCTGCTTCTCGCAACTGAGAGGGCACCCGGGGCGGATGTTTGCCGACTCGCAGACCAACCACACGCGTTACCTGGTAGGTAACCACCCATAAAATCAGATTGTGATTCAGACTTCGAATGCCATATACATGTATATATATACACACATTATATATGTTAGGATAAGGGGTGGGGCTAGGGAAGACCATAAACAGACAGAAACATACACTTTAACATCAGGGACCTGGGTAACCAATCAGTTTTTAACCTCAGGGCCCTGTTCAAAGGGGTTAAGATAAGGAAAGTTATATATATATGTATATACAGTATATATATGTATATATATACGTACAGTATATATATATATATTATATATATATACACAGTGTATATATATATATATTTATATATATATATTATATATACACAGTGTGTATATATATATATATATATATATATATATATATAGCATTTTTAATGTAGGTAGATCATTTCGACCTGGTCATTTTAAAAGTAGCTCGCAAGCCGAAAAAGTTTGGGCACCCCTGCTGTAGAGATTCAGGATGGCTGGCAGCTCAGTCCCAGTGACGAGTTGCCCCGATCTGACCACCCTCCGCAGAGCTTTGCGGTTCAGAGCATTACAGTTGCCATACCAGGTCATGATACAACCAGACAGAATACTCTCGAGGGTACATCGGTTGAAATTGGTGAGTATTCTGGAGTCCATGCCAAACCTCCTCATCCGCCGTAGAAAGAAGAGCTGCGGTCTTGCTCCTATAAGGTGCGACCAGCTTAGAATCTCGTTGATACTGACCCACAGGAATCTGAAACAACTGACTCTCTTGAAAACTTTGGCCTTGAGGACGCCTCTCGAAGATTTGTTAGCTGTCTTGCAGTCAGTGTTACCAGCATAGACTCCCCGCTACTGTATAATAAAATATGAGGTACAGATAATGTTACAGAAGAAATAAATAACGAAACAGACTTGTTGTCAGCTTTTTAAATAAAGATTGGACTGTTTGAATTAGCACTTCCGCCCTTTTGTGTTTGCACGCTCGTTACCTCGGCGATGAGGGCGGAAGTAGTGTGACGTATCCCTGCTCATTAGCCAACCACGACGGAGAGGTGGGATTGCAGCATTTCGACGATCAACATGGCGGCAATGTCCAAGGCTGAGTATCTGCAGCGCTACATGACCGGTGGAGATGAGAAGGAGAAGGAGAAGGAGAAGGAGAAAAAGAAAAAGAAAAGGAGTAAAGCTGTTCCAAGCGGCGGGAAAGGGTGGGTACTTTTTTCGGCAACTCTGGGTGTGCTTCTTAAAGTGAAAACTAACGAGAAAGTCTCTCGCCAACAGCAGGTACAGTAGCAAAACACAAGAGCATGAGTGGAGATGACAGCTTTGATTTACAACCGTCGTGAAAGGTCGAGTTTGTGTTTGTATAGCAGAGCCAGTCCATGTCACATTAACAGATTTTACAATTTGTTTTCCGACTGACCATCTCTATTTTGCTTCATACTTGCTGAAAATGTTATTGTACTCATAAACTAGAGTGCAGAATTGTAGGCGTGTTATTATCATTTTTATTATTCATTAGTTTCTGAGGTACGGAGGCTTTTAAAAGGGGACATGCCCCGAATTGTACTGTAAAACAAATGCAACTAAAAATGACAATACTCCGTAAGTCATAACTTTGGAGCTTTTAATGCTAAATGCATGACATGTCAACGATTGCTCTTTAATGGCAGATGTCTTTAATGTCTGAAATAGCGGGTCCACAGAGGCAATTTTGACAATTTACGGTTTGCTGAAAATTGTATAAAAATTAGTTTCATGCTTTAATGGCAGCTTTGTCCCTAAATGTCTCCACAGTAAACCACATTTCATATTTCAGTAGGTATTATTCATGTTATAGTTCTTCTTTAGCAACCAGCTGCCTGTCTGAAAGAAGGCAATTTTTTTAATTTGTGATGCATTAAAAATTAAATTAATAATTGCACTGAGGGCCGTCTTAACAGCATTACAGGCCCCCAGGTAACTGCCGAGCGTGCCCATGCGTTATAACACGGCCCTGATTGCACGTCTATATTTCAAAAGAATATTGGCAATGTAAGACAAAGTCTACCATAAAAAGAATCAACACCACTGGAAAGAGTTTGGTTTAACTAATGCGTAAATGCACAAAATGTGAAGTTGGTACCTTGACCCAAATTATATGCATTTACTGAGGTATCCACCATGACATTTTACCCTACAAAGAGAAATACAAAGTGCAGATATATACTAGTCGTAATATAATCACAGATCTATGTGATACAATTGGGGGGGAAAAAAAATCTATCAGTGAATTCATGTATGTGTTTTACGTCTAAATTGTCAATGTTTTTATCTACCTTAACAAAAGGATAAGTGTCTGTCTGGTTCCTGTGCCTCTGTCATTCCAACAGATGGCCCATCACAAACATTAACATTGCTTTTACAAATCCCATAGCAAATGACATATAACAGAGACCTATGCACTGCATTTTCCATTCCAACAAGTGGCACATCACCAGCACTAGCTTTTTCGAATCCCATAACAGAGACATATCTATTGCATGTTGCACTCCAGAACGCTAACACCGAAGTCTGTATTAATTACTTAGACTGCGGGTATGGCTAGTTCTGCCATGTTTTACTAAACACAGTTCTACAACTTAAACCGCAAAAAAAAAAAAAAAAAAAATCATGTCTGTGTCAAGAGATGGTCAGTCGGGTGGCCTCTGTTGATTTCCTGTAGATTGACCCAGCGGTCTTTTCTTTCATCGTGTTTGTTTTGTGTACCAGAAGTTCCTAGTGCATGTATTTTTCAAGCTATGAGATGTTTTCGGATTTTGCACCAGTGTTTTT
>JANRMT010062802.1:10052697-10123855 GCA_026402145.1 Polypterus bichir lapradei | reverse complement strand
CTTCCGTCTGGCCACTCTACCATACAGGCCTGATTGGTGGATTGCTGCAGAGATGGTTGTCCTTCTGGAAGTTTCTCCTCTCTCCACAGAGGACCTCTGGAGCTCTGAAAGAGTGACCATCGGGTTCTTGGTCACCTCCCCGACTAAGGCTCTTCTCCCCCGATTACTCAGTTTAGATGGCCGGCCAGCTCTAGGAAGAGTCCTGGTGGTTTTGAACTTCTTCCACTTACGGATGATGGAGGCCACTGTGCTCATTGGGACCTTCAAAGCAGCAGACATTTTTCTGTATCCTTCCCCAGATTTGTGCCTCGAGACAATCCTGTCTCGGAGGTCTACAGACAATTCCTTTGACTTCATGCTTGGTTTGTGCTCTGACATGAACTGTCAACTGTGGGACCTTCTATAGACAGGTGTGTGCCTTTCCAAATCATGTCCAATCAACTGAATTTACCACAGGTGGACTCCAATGAAGCTGCAGAAACATCTCAAGGATGATCAGGGGAAACAGGATGGACCTGAGCTCAATTTGGAGCTTCATGGCAAAGGCTGTGAATACTTATGGACATGTGCTTTCTCAGTTTTTTTATTTTTAACTAGCAAAATACCCGCGCTTCGCAGCGGCAAAGTACTGCCATAAAATTTTTATTAAGAAGAAAATTAAACCTTTTTAAACTGAGGGAAAATATTCCAATAATTATTTGTTAAGGATCTCTTTGTATACCACATTGTGAGTTCGGCCCTCCAGTTGTAATATGACCAAGCTGAGCTCTGAGCTTACTCTTCAGCATGCAACGTACAGTTGGCCATGTGAACAGTAATCTTGTTTCAAATCTCACAGCTTGGATTGCTGCTGTCATAATCGGTTTGAGTTTCATGGTTTGTTTCAATTACGACAGTATTTGTAGGACTTGTGTTGAAGAGACATTCGGCATCTGTCAAGCGTTGTAAGTATAAAACCGGTTTCATTGATAACTTCACATCCAGAGAGTTTAAACATTCATAAAAACATCAAAGTGTCCACTACTGAAATCGTCACCTGTCAATCTAAGATGTTTAAGAGGCATTGGCGGTTGTCGAAAGGTGTAAAATATTTGGCCATTTCGGTACACTTGAAAGCGACAACCGAACAATTCAGCGGCAGCCATCAACTCACATGCAGATCCATAGGTGAAGGGCTTAAGCATTTCACTCTTATAGTGCTCCTGTGTAGTATAATTATCTCCTGTACCGTCATCAGTCCACACCTTGAACCTGTCCCAGTCATTCAATACATAAGACACAATGTTCTTCCGGATATCAAGAGTGAGCCTGATATGGCCGTGCAATATGTAACAAAGAGAATGGAAAAGGTAGGTGCCATCTCCGGGCATGGAAACCACTCGGTAAGTGACAGTTCTTTGATCGATGGTGATCACCTCGATAGACATGTTAATGGGGGTACGGTTGGAACGATAAAGGAAATGGGTACCTAAACAATGTAAAGTAAGTCTAAAATACCTACACAATAACTATAATCGTAATAAACGAACAATAAAACAGCGGAGAAGCCGTGGATTAAATAAAAAGGCTGTAGTTATCAGCAGGGAGACGTGAATCCCGTGGCGAAGCAAGGAAGGGAATGTAGAGACTGGAGCGACGGACGGCCTTATATAGGCAGGCAGCCAACAACGTGGGAGGCGTTGGGATGGGGGACCCAACGCCGCCTCACACGGTGACTGAGCTGCAGGCTATGGATGTATATATTTACGTAAGTAGGATTCAGTTAGCGTTGGGAAGCCACGTACCAAATTTCTTGAAGCTGGGCCCATAAGTAACAAAGACCGTTGAAAGGTTCAATATGGCAGCCAACAGTGGCATCATACCACTAAAATAAGTACATACATCGGTTTTGGTTAGCGCAGGGAAGCCACCTACAGTATCAAATTTCGTGAAGATGGGGCTATAAATAAGAAAGTTCAACATGGCGGACGTTGTCGACCGTTATGACCGCTACGTGTAGAATTTCGAAATGAAACCTGCTTAACTTTTGTAAGTAAGCTGTAAGGAATGAGCCTGCCAAATTTCAGCTTTCTACCTACATGGGAAGTTGGAGAATTAGTGATGAGTGAGTGAGTGAGTGAGGGCTTTGCCTTTTATTAGTATAGATAAATTTGCAAAAATCTCAAGTAAACTTTTTTCACGTTGTCATTATGGGGTGTTGTGTGTAGAATTCTGAGGAAAAAATGAATTTAATCCATTTTGGAATAAGGCTGTGACATAACAAAATGTGGAAAAAGTGATGCGCTGTGAAGACTTTCTGGATGCACTGTAGATATTGATGAAAGGAAGTGTTACAAAACACCAAACAGTATAAATCACTAACCCCATAGCACACACCGCCTCACAAGTAAACGGCGGAATATCATCATAAAACGGTGAGCAAAAAATATTCAGTGCAAAAGCCTCACTTGTCCCTGCTCTGAAAATAAAACGGATATGACACACGAGAAACGCCTAACACACAAAGTCCAGGGAATTCTCCAGAGAATGATTCGTGGAAATGATCTTTGAACCGGTTAGAAACCGTCCAGCGGTAACTGCAATATGGAAGCACTTGACCATTTTGCTTCTTTCCCGAAATTAAACAAGAAACGGTCTCGCCATATTTTCCTCGACGTGTCCTGATATTTCTGTACCCCCCGGTTTTATGAGAACGGTGCTAATCATTACATGTCCGGCATTGAGAGCAGCAAGCTGTGGAAAGGTATGTGATGACCCCGGATTGGCGTTTCTCTGTCTCTTGTGATGCGTTTCGGTGTTGTGTTCTGATTTTCCTCCTTTTCCCCTCTCTCTCTCTCTCTCTCTCTCTCTCTCTCCTTCTCTCCCTCCTCATGTTTAAGTAGGGAATAACCTGGATGGACTTAATTTTCAGGAAAATTACCTTAAGGGGTCACGGTCCTGCAGCGTTCTCCTTCCCCCTTTGGTTCCAGGGGGATGACCTTTACACAGACACAGTACAACGCTACGAAAGACGCAGCTCAACACAAAAACACATTAAGACGTCCCCCTTCATGTAGCACCGCTACACTGTATATGTTGCATGTTCCAGTGCCTTCAAAAAGTATTCAGACCCCTTTCACTCTTTTCTCATTTTTATTCTGCAGCCTTAGTCTGAAATCATTTCAGTTCATTTTTTCTCTCATCAAGAAACACTCGATACCCCAGAATGATAAGAGTGAAAACAAAATTTTATGGATTTTTGCAGTTTATTAAAAATTTAAAAACTGAAATATTACATTGGCACAAGGATTCAGACGCTGTGCTGCAACACTTCCAGGAGTGTATTAATGAACAAGGGAGATCACTTTCAGCATCTTCTGTAAATGTGAGTACCAAATTTGGTCAGTTTTCTCTTCACCACGTAATGCAGTCGTCTCAGTGGAGGTGGGCCACTTTTTCGTGGGCTAACCTGTATAATACGAGTATTGTATTCGCGCAACGTCCAAACCGCATAAAGGCCTATATAACAGAGCATATCGTAGACGTTACGCGGTGCATGCCTATAGTTTTATTTAGCTGTGTTGTTGTTCAGACATGGCACATACAAAAGATGGTTAAGTCCATTTAGTCAGTCCTTATATAATTATTTTGAAGAGGAAAAAAAAATAACTTCAGATTTGTACGAAGTTGTCAAAGTTGGTTTTTATTACAATTTTAATAATCTCACAAATTCTTCAGACATTCGAACAACTTAAAAAAAAAAAAAAGACACCGTATCTATCACCTTTCACCTCCGTGTATCTGATAACTATTTAACACAAGTGACCTGCCGACAAAGCTACAGAAAGTTGTCCCTTGTTAGATATACATGGTTGTCATCATTCTGGAATCCAAATTGCCCGTCCCCACCGCTTCTTATTTTCCTCCAGCTGCAAAGTCGATGCCTCAAATAACGTGAAATATACTGCAAATAACATATTTTTAATAACTTTAAATCAAATTAGCATTTCAAAATGACACAGCCACTCTTTCTCCCAAACAATCCCCTCTCTTGGCCTGTTAGGTGACCCTCTAAGTGACGCAAGTACTGCTACACGACTCCAATCCAAGCACTGTGTGCCCACATCAGGCACATACGGCCGAAGCCTGAACATTTTCAACGAATGGCGCCAAGTTGCATGCAGTGACTTTGAAAGGCATGGATGCCCTTACACTGCTCCCTAGTGGCCACTTTCTGAACTAATGTTGCCTCTTTTAGCAGAACAGTCGTGCAGCAGGGCTGCTGTCGTCGGAGGTTCGCCAGAAGGAGAAAGAGGAGAACCGAAGAAGAGAGCGGGCTGACAAAGTCCTGGAAGGTGAGCACCCTGGTCCTGATAAAAGTCGATTCCAGGTCTTCTGAGAATAAAATTTACTTTGTGTAAGTTAGCATGTGACTTTGAGGTTCTGCTACTTAGAAATGCGTGAAGAGTGTTCAGTGTGTAGGGTGGCTCAGTGGTAAGCACTGCTGCCTCACTGATCCATTGCTCGGAGTTCATATCTCACACCCAGATGCTGTCTGCATGGAGTCTGCATGTTCCTCCTGTGCAGGAGACGTGTGTGTGTGTGTTTGTTAGGAGACTTGGTAACTTTTATTTTGTTCTGTTGTGACTGTATGAGTATTTTTGGGTGGTCCTGATGATCCAGAACCGATTCCTGCCTTGCACCCGGTGTTGCTGGGATAACACAGGCTAAGCAGGTTTGAGAAAGTACCATTATATTTGGCTTCTCTTTGCTTCTTTTCATGTTACTTTTTGCTTGGCAGCGGAGTCCCAACAGGCAGAGACTGTGGTAAGGGACAAGTCGGGCAAGAAGAAAGTCATTGACCAAGAGCAGGAGGAGGATAAGGAGAAGGCAGAGAAAGCTGAGAAATACGCCCAGTGGGGGAAAGGGTAAGGGAGTCGATGGAGGTGAGCCGGATGAGTAGACGAGCTTTGTAAAGGGGCATACTTGACCAAAGGCACTCGACATCTTCCACGTGCAGGTTGGCACAGGGCAGAATGCAGCAGTACAACATGGAGGAGGCCTTGAAGGAGTCCCAGAAGCCTCTGGCACGCCATATCGACGATGAGGACCTCGACAAGATGTTGCGGGAGCAGGAAAGGGAAGGAGATCCTATGGCTGGCTTGCTACGCAAAAAGAAAGAGAAAGAAAACCAGAAGAAGGGAATAAAAGGTAAGGAGTGTTCAGGCTGTCGTTCCAGCGGCGATGAGATGGGGGTGTGCGCTTGGCCTGCTTTGCTCACGGTCTCTCTCACCTACCTCCAGAGCGGCCAAAGTACAAGGGTCCGGCCCCTCCACCTAACAGATACAACATTCAGCCAGGCTACCGCTGGGATGGAGTGGACAGGTGAGCAGTTTTTTTTTTTTTTTTTTTACAAAGCGGGTCCTATCGTGCCATCTGTCTTCTAGCACTGTTGGTTGCTCACTCATGTCTCCCCCTTCCAGGTCTAATGGCTTTGAAAAACGGCTCTACAGCCGCATGGCAGACAAGAAGGCGACCCAGGAGATTGCGTACAAGTGGAGTGTGGAGAACATGTAGTGGCAAGTGGCTCCCGTTCCAAGGACATACGGGTTCAGGACTCGGAGCTGAAACAAATGGACATGTAGACATTTTTTTATGTCAAGATTACTATATATTTTTGTTTTTTAAAGCAGTTGTTCAGATGTAAAGGTCGTGTTTGTTGGTAAGAAGCAGAGTTAGTACACACAGGACGAGGGTGGGCTCCTACTCATGCTGGTACGTTTTCTTTCAGCTGCTGCTTCTGCTTCATGAATATCTGGAGCTGACAGGGTGGTAGAGAAATGGGCCTAAGGAAAGGGGAAAAAAGAGTAAGTTGGTCAGGTGCCCCTTACGCTTGGTGGCATGGTAGGTTGCCATCCTCATCCCGGGCTCACCTGTATGTCTCCTTGTGGACAGTGGTGAAGTCATGCTCCCCTTGAGCCTCCACTGGCTTGTCCTGTGGTTTGCAGCTGGGCACCATCTCGCCATGCTTCTGGTAGAACTGGCACCGATTGGTAGTCTGGCGCTCAAAGCTACCCTGTATTTAAAATGCCAGCAGCTATTTAAATACACAAAGTGCCAAGATACTGGAGTGGCGCTTTCACACCCTGGTATCTCCCCACTCACCAGTGGCCGCACGTAGGTTCCATCATATAGGTCTCCATGTCTTACGTGGGGCTGGACCCCCCAATTCGGGTAGAAGATCTTGTTGGCAGTAGTGTCATCAAACTTGCCATTTGCTACTCGCAGAGCCGTCCTGGGTCGGTTGATAGACTCTGTGAGAGCCACTGGCATGGACTGAAAAGCAAGCTGTAGAGAGCGAAGTTCATTAATAATTAGAAAAGAGGCAAGTAAGGGGAGAAAGTCGGAGGCCTACCTTGGTGACGGTGTCTCCATCGAAATGGCCTCCCCGTTCCCACTCAGAAAGCTCCTCCTTCAGCCGTGCTGGTGCGGGCCGCTTATGCTTACGCGTATCCCAGCCTCTGAAAACCTCTCTCTGCTCCGTCCTAAAGTTACCACTGCAGTGATGGAGGATAGAGGATCGTGAGCCGAGACCACCAGTGAGAAGATGTTGCTTTGTGCAACACACATAGGCAATCCCCTGAGATGTCGGGTGACGAGGGCACCGTCAGAAGTGCAGCCCTTTTGGCAGGCACTCTCCTGAATTTGCCTTTCCGTTTGATACCCGGCATAACTTAGCACCCCCTCTCAACCGAGATGGCACAAGAAGGTTTTTGCTTTGAAACGAAAAGCACACCTCCGCCACTCCGTGAGCTACACTTGTTAAAAGCAGGACAGGCACTGAGAAGCGTTCACTTACTGGAAGCTGTGGTTGATTGCCAGGTTATCCGCTGGTGGGTAGGCTGGCCTGCTCTTCTCAGGGAGGTACTCCTGAATGGGGTAGTCGGCGCGATACTTGGTGACAGTCTCCATGTGCCCCCCTCTTATCAGAGGCTCATTCTCCGATGGCTTTGGTCTGCCCATCACCCTGGCCTTATCCAGGGGAAGAGGCTTAAAGGTGATCTGGTGTATGGTCTTCATGTCCTGGTCCCCTGAGCAAGAGTGGACTCGGTGAGCGGCGATGCATCTTTCTCATTGTAAATATTTATACAGCCAATAAAAACATTCCACATTTTCCTCACGTGGTCCGTTTTTGCCGACAGGGAAGTGCAGGGAGAGGAAGGGAGGGGCGAAGATGGGAGTCTGTGATCAGCCCGGTGAGTGGAAGTGTAGCCTTATCCTAGGAGTAGTCTGTCTGTGCTTTATACACAGGGCTGTGAAAAGCATTTGCTCCCTTCCTGATTTTTCTCTATTTTTGCTGATCCATAATAAACAAATCCAGAGTAAACAAATTTGGTATAATGTAAAATAAGACAGCGTGGGTAAACACAGTGCACAGCTTTTTAAATGATCATTTGAGTAACTGAAAGAAAAAAAAAAGCTCACCAACACCAGTCTCACCCATGTGAAAAAGTAATTGCCCCCCCATGCTTACACTTTGGTTTTTGCCACATTTAGCAATGCCAATCCAACACTTCTGGTAATGGAAGATCAGCTTTTGGCTTTGCTGTGGAGAGACTTCCAGAATTGTTTTAATTCAGCCACACTGGAGGATCTTTGACTATGAACTGTTCATTTAAGGCAGTGGTCGGGGAACAGGGGTAAATGACCCCAATTGGGGTAAAAGTGATATTTACGGGGGTAATAAGGACTCAGTAAAGACATAGGTACATAAATAAATAAAAAGCTTGTTTCTTGTTGCGACTTACATTTTTCTTCCTGATCTGTTAACGTGCTAGAAAGTGGCATATCTAAACGAACGTATCTCGTAGAGTGAGTCCACCACCGCCAGCGACTACTATAATTGAAAGCGCCTATATCGCGCCACTACTGCTGCCAACAACACCAGGGAGAGACGACTCGAGCGCATACATCACGCCCCTTTGCACGTTGAGACCCTGCCGCCGTAGCCTCAAATAGATTCGCTACAATATTTTGCTGAAAAACTTCGACGATCAAGTTAAGACGGTGTTGTATTATCACTTTGGTGGCCGGTGATACGTATGTGGTATCATGATTGCGCCGACCGTTGGTGTCCGGTGAATCGACGTACTAACCACGTTTTTTCGTCAACCATTTTTGCTCCATAGCACACCTCGATCCTTATACATATTTCCTTTTTTTTTGAAATTCAATTAAGACTATTAGAAAAATAATTTATTTACGTCGTAATCTATTTTTTTTTTTTTTTTTTGCATCGATCTACATTGAATTTTGAAAACAACTGATAAGAGCGTATTTGGTAGGCGGGAGTAAAAGTTTTTTTCTTAATTTATCGCGAACAATATTTTTTATAACTATTTATGAAGTTTTGAAAAAAAATTTTTGTGTGTTTTTATGCAGTCTCTATTACCGCATAAAATCAGGTTTGAGTGTATTTCGAAAACCAAAGTTGGAAATACGATGCAGTGTGATACATATGGTCAACGTGCAAGCATTTTTTCATAAAGATCCCTAATTTTGATGTCTGTTGCAAAAATGAAACAACACCATTTCGCCAAGTGAATGTTGTCCTTTTATTTTTTTTTATTATTTATCCTTTTATTTTTATATTATATTTGAAAACAGATTCAATAAATTTGAATTTAAAAACAACGATTTTTTTCCTTTCAAATCATGGGGGTAACGATGACTTAAATAAACACATTTTGGGGTAATGAGTAAAAAAGTTCCCCGCCCCCTGATTTAAGGGCCCACCGTAGCATCTCAATGGGGCTCGAGTCAGGACTTTAATTAGGTCACTCCAAAACTCAAATTTTGTTTTCAGCCACTCTGAGGTTAACTTGCTGTTGTCCTGCCGCATAATAAAATTGCAATTGAGCTTCAGATCACCGACCAATGAGTGGGCATTCTCCAGAATTTTCTGTATCTGTGCTTCCCTCGATTATGGCAGGTCACACAGGCTCCCCACCATCACATTACCACCCCTACATTTGCTTGGGGGTTTGACTTGTTAGCTGTAGGCCAGATGTAGCAACACACATCTTGCAGTACATCCACAGATCATCATCCCAAACGTTCTGAGGGGTAATCAAGGTGTTTCGACAAAAAATAATGGTAGACAAGTTTTTGTGTTCCTCTTGTTTGCCAGTGGCTGTCGGCTTCCAACTGTGGATGCCATTTTTGCCCAGCGTCTTACTAATGGTGGAGTCATGAATGCTGACACTAACTGACCCAAGCGAGGCTTATGGTCCCATAGATGTTGGTCTGATTTCATCTGCATCTTCCCGGAAGAGTTTCCTATGCGCTTTTGGAGTCGTTTTGCTTGATTGGCTACTCACCCCTGTTCTAAAATTTCTCCATTTGGTGCTGATGGCTCTCACAGTGGTTTGATGACTTTGCTTTGTAACCCTTTATCCTGAGGGTGGCACGGTGGCGCAGTGGGTAGTGCTGCTGCCTCGCAGTGAGGAGAGGCCTGGGTTCGCTTCCCAGGTCCTACCTGTGTGGAGTTTGCATGTTCTCCCCGTGTCTGCGTGGGTTTCCTCCCCCAGTCCAAAGACATGCAGGTCTGGTGCATTGGCGATCTTAAATTGTCCCTGGTGTGTGCTTGGTGTGTGTGTGTGCCCTGTGGTGGGCTGGCGCTCTGCCCGGGGTTTGTTTCCTGCCTTGCGCCCTGTGTTGGCTGGGGTGGGCTCCGTGACCCAATGTTTAGAATATAGCGGGTTGGACAATGACTGACTGACTCTTTATCCCGACTGATATATTTTAGAAAACTTTCTTTTGCTCGAGGCCTGGTGTGCTGCGTGTTGAGACCTTCACACCAACTTCACATTGCTGGATGGGTTCTACTGGAGTGGTGCTTCCATTGAGTAGGGCTGGCACAACCAGACTTGGGTTTGTCTCATTTAATCCCTCAGCGTTTACATTTGCCTCATTGGTCGACTGAGCGCCGAAGGGGGCAGTTACTTTTTCACACAAGTGATTTTGGTGCTGGAGAACTCGACTGATTATTTTAGAATGGTGTGTTGTGTTTTCTCGGGTTGACTGTTGTATTAAATAAAATTTGTTTGGAGATGAGAAAGTGTTTAGTGTTACGAACGAGCAAATTAGGGGACCTCAGGAAGGGGGCAGGTAGTTTTTCACAGCACTGTGCCACCTCACTAAGTGCAGGACCAGCGGAGACCTGCTGTGCAGTGGGAATTAAAGGTAAGGAGACTAAGGGTTGGTGTAGAGTGGGGGTGTCGGGGAGGGGGGGCATTGGAGGGGATGGAAGCTGTGAGTGTATTGGAGACGACTGGCAGGGCTGTCATTAGTGGGCGCTTGAACCCCCATCCCCAAGTCCCCCTGTGCTCCCTTACCTTCGTTTTTGAGGGTGCCAGGCACAGCCTTGATAAGTTCGGGCTTTGATCCCATTTTCTTCACAAATTCTCTCTGTGTGGTGGTCATCATCGCCTCCCTCTGGTCAGGGTAGAGCAGGCAGCCTGCAGTGGGCACAGGGGTTACCAGTCTGTTGTTTCCAAGTGCCTTGTTGGCCACAATCGGTGCTCTACTCACCCACGATTGCAGGGAGCTCCCCATAGCGACTTTGGGGTCCCCCTGGTGGCCCACGAAACATCTCCTTGTTGGTGGTGGAGTCGCAGAACCTGACGGAGGCAGCAGGCACCTGGACGTGGGTGCGAGGCCTGGTGACCTTCACTTCCCGGAGCTCCTTGCTGGGGAAATCCTGGCTGTATGCGGTCTGGCCAGCAAAAGGCTCCTTAGGCGGCTTGTGCTTCTCCCTCTGTGGAGCCCGAGAGAGAGGGGGGGGGCGGATTGAGCGGGACCACCGTGTGTGTAAAAACTGAGAGAGAGAGCGGTTAAGACTCACCTGCATGAAGGGCTGTACCCGCTGCGGCTGTTGCTTTTGTGCCACAAACTCCCGTCGATTAGTTGTCTCAAACTGCATGGCTGGAGGATTGGGGTGCATGGGGGTACGCAGGGGCCGCTTGCTGCTGCGAATCCGAACATCTGTAGGCCAAGCAGAGCCAGGGTGAATGAGCAGTTGGCATTACCCATTCCGGCATGTGGGTGGTCAACTCTTACCGTGAGGCTGGGTGAATGTGCTCTGGTAGTGGGTCTGTTGGCATGGAGTGTCCTCATAGCCCAAGGTCACGCTGCTGTGCTTCAGCTTGCAGTCCTTGTGGTGTTTGTGCCGCCTGCAGGGAGAGAGAGAGAGAAAGAAAGAAGAGAGATGAGCAGAGAACGGACAGGAACACGTGTGCCCAGTAGCCCGTGCCCACTCTGACCCACTCACCCGCAGTCGCACAGCTCACACAGGCACGTCGGCTCAGGGCGCTCCATTAGTGCTGCACTGTTTGCTGGTTGCTAGGCCTGGACTTTTTGTCTTGCGGGGGCGGGTGGATGGGGGGGGTCAGTTGCCATGGTGTCTTCCTTAACAATGGGCAGTTTGCCTTGGGCGCAGCACTGCCAGCTCAGACTTCTGTGTTACTTTTAACTCCTGTCTGGCCGCCAGTCTGCTCAGTTTATAATGGAAGTGGAGGAGGCGGGGGGGATGGATCACTGTTTGTGTGCCACCACAACAGGGTCTGCATGTAGGAGAGATGATGTGAAAGGCACTATATAATGGACAGATAGATGTGAAAGTGCCATATCATAGATAAAGTCACTACATGGTAGCTATGAAAGGAGCATATAATCGATCTATAGATATAAAAGTACTATGTAATCAATGTAAAGGCACTATATAATAGATAGCTATAATATATGATAGAGATAAATGTAAAGGCACTATATAATACAGATGGATGTAAAGGCACTATCATAACTGTAAAAGCGGTATATAATGTAATAGGACTATAAATGAATATATAATAGATGTAATAGGACTATACAATAGATAGATATGAATGGAACTATATAACAGATAAAAGGATAATTAGACATGAAAGGCCGCGTATCGCTATTATATACCAAATGTAACGGCTGCTTGTCTGTATTTCTGTCCGCTTTCCACAAGAGAACGACTTAACGCAATTAGATCGGGGTTTTTTTTTCCTATAGTTTCCTTGAACATTCCGTTTGATTTTGCGACTTCTCTCATCGCACTGAGTATCAGAGTTCGCTTGCGGCGCCCATTTATTTGCGCGAATCCGATTGGCACGCAGCGGACCGAGGGGCGGGGCCCTTCTCACTCACGCACCAGCCTCGGGGCGTGTACCTTACATCCGCTTAGCCTGCGAACGAGAGAACTACTTGACTACGGAAGCTTATTAGGGCCACAGTGAAGAAAAAAATATATATATGTCGAGAATAAAGTCGACATGTTGACGTTATTCTCGACATTTCCACTTTAAACCCTTGTTTTTTCTCTCTATGGTTTAACTTTGCCATGTCGTAAACTTCATTTTAAAATCAATGTTTACTTCACTTGATTTTCTCAAACTCCGTCATAACTAATGTTGCACATTAAATGCTTCGTATTAAGTGTTCCCTGACCCAGTTGTTAAAGAGCCACTAACTTCTTAAACTGATTTCCTCCTGCACTGAGGAGGCGCAGGCAGCGATCCCCACACAGAATATTCACTTTATGATATTCCTGCCCTCTGAATATTTAGAATGCTAAGATAAATACTTGATATTATTTTCATGATGAAATACATTAAAGCATGTATTAAACATGGGCAGGGGGGCACGGTGGCGTGGCGCAGTAACAGGCCCCCTGGTGTAGGTTCAGTTTAGACAACGTTATGGCAGGTGTGACGAGGCTCCAAAAACCTGGATGTATGAATGGGTATCGCACTGGTTTAACTGAAGTATTGTGTAAATGTTGGGTTTGTGAGCTGGTGGTCGGAGACATGAACACAGAATTCAATGGATGTTCATCTGAGCGGGCTTTCTTTATTGAATACGTGCCCGTCTCTATCTGACGTACCAAACCCCCAGTTCCTATCCTTGCCTTTTCTTTCTCCACATAACCAATCACCACACAATAAAAGTCTTTGTGAAAGTAAAACTAGCTATAAACTTAGGACACGGAGTGTTCGAAACTTTGAAAAACCTTCGACAAACACGTTTAATTATGCCATCCAGTCAGGGTTGTGCCCATCCCAGCAAGCATCGTGCGTGAGGCAAGAACCAATCCTGAACGGGCCGCCAGCTCATCGCAGGGTGAGTACGAGCAACACATACACTAGCAGGGTCAATTTAGCAGAACAAAACCCCACATCCTACATGACTTTGAAAGAAAAGTGAAGCACGCCGAGTAAACCCACCAGAAAAACATGCAAACTCAAGGCAGTTCACCCGGGACCCTCTTTACAGCGAAGCAGCAGCAGCGCAACCTCCACGCCACCGAGCCCTCCACGTGTTCAATAAATGCTTTGATGCAATTCATCATGAAAATGATATCAAGTATTTATCTTAGCATTCCTATTGTTCATTGGTTAGTATTACAATGAAATTAATGTTTTCTGTGTGGCGATCGCTGTCTGCGCCTCCTCTTAGTGCGGAGGAAGTCAGTTTAAGAAGCGCGTAGCGAACACTTGACACAAAACATTTAATGTGCTACATTAGTTATGACGGAGTTTGAGAAAATCTAGTAAATTAAACATTGATTATAGGATGAAGTTTACGAAGTTCTACTTTAATTACAAAGTAAACTACGCGAATAAAGTCAACATGTCGACCTTAATCTCGACATATACTTTTTTTTTTTTCTTCACTGTGTCCGTAGTTTTTTCTTCTCAGTGGCCTTAATACGCTTCCGTAATTTAACGGATTTAGATCTTTTTTTTTTTTTCTTTTTTAGAATCTGCATGAACATTCCGGTTGATTTTGCGACTTCTCTCATCACACTCAGAGTTCGTTAGCAGGAGCGATTTATTCGCGCTATTCCGTGACAGACGCTGCGGGTCGAAGGGAGGAGGAGGAGGCGGCGGCGTGACGTCAGGGGCGGGGCCCTCATCGCTCACGCGCCAGTCTCTGTTGGAGTCGCTCGACCTCTCGCGACGTTTTGGAGTCCACTTTGCCCCGGCTTAGCCCGCGATACCCGTTTGTTTATTAAAGTCAGTCCTGTTTCACTACTAGGAGGGCTGAGCTGCGGCGGAAAGCTAGTAATAGAGAAATATAAATGTACCATATAATAGATGTAAAGATACTATATAATAGATAGATGTAAAAGACACTATAGGATTGATGTGAAAGGCAGTACAGTATATTATAAATAAATATAAATGTACCATATAATAGATGTAAAAAAAACTATATAATGAATGGATATAAAGGCAGTATATAATAGATATAAAGGTGCTGTATAATAGATCGATGTAAGACACTTTATAGTGGATATTTAGACAGACGTAAAGGCACTATATAATAGATAGATAAGTAGATAGTGTGACGGACAGCCGGGTCGCCTCTGCTGCATACGTCCCATCATGGACATTGCAGTACCTTCCCCGGGGCGCTTGGGGGCAGCCTCCCTGGCCGTGGATCCCTCCTCAATCTCCCCCGTGGCTCCATGGGACATGGAGTCCACCACATTTGCCCGGTTGGGAGATGGGGTGGCCGCTAGGGGGTGCTGCGGACGACCAGCCACCACGCTGGACGGTTTATCGGCCCCACCCGGAGGTGCAATTAAGACCAGCTGGTCAGGCACCTGGAACACTTCCGGGTGGGGTATAAAAGGGCGTGCCCCCCAGCAATCAGGGCCAGAATCGGGAGGAAGAGGACGAGGTTGCCTGGGAGGAGTGGTGGTGCCAGGAAGCATTTGGTTTGTGTGTTTTGTGCTTTGGGACTGTGTTTGGGCTGTGTGGCACGGGGAAGGCGTGTGCCCACGGCTGAAGAAACAATAAAGCCTGTGTGACTTTGTACACGTGCCTCTGCGTGGTCTGTGCCGGGTCGGGCGCTATAAAGCGCCTTTTTTTTACAACAGAAAGAACTTTATTTGTCCAATGGGGAGTGTAGCTTTTACAGAAAGACTAGAAATGTTTATAACCTACAACAGCAGCCCCCAATACATCCAACTTGGCTAAAGATTAGAGAGCAGTTCTAGTTTTTATTTCTTTCTTTCTTTCTTTCTTGTATCAGAAGCAGCAGATCAATCCAGAGTTCCAAAACTACCAATAAATGAGCACTCGCAGGAGATTTGGAGACGACACAAGAATATGCCAGACACGTCCGTCCGATGAGTCGACCAAAGGTTCGCTGCGTTGATTGCATCCCCGTGGGCCTTTGTAGGTGCAGGTGGGTCGGCATCTGTTCTTCACTACGGTCGTAGAGGGTTGACGTTGTTGGAAGTCTCCATCTTGTAAAGTTAGACCCCCCAGAGCACAATCTGATGAGAGAACATCCCACCATCCAGCTAGTATGGTGGTCTGGAGGGAGACTTTCAGATGGAAGCGTCCAGGTGGGGGGGGGTGTCGTTCTTTCCCTCCAAGCTGTAGCAGTCGCACTGAGGAATATACAGGCGTATTGCTATTGGTATAAAGGAGCCCCCCATTGTGTTTCTTGACACATCTGCTGAATGAAGTGTTGGCTGAAAGTCCTCCATGTTGGTGTGGTGATGTGCAGCGTTGGTCATAATGGCACTCAGTTTTGCTACGGCCTCCAGGGGGTCCAGTGTGTGTGTCCCTTAGCTGTCTAGTAACTTAGTTTGCTGATTTGGTGGTCCCTTCTTGCAGTGATGTCACCAGGCATCACATCACACCGGCCGTCACAGAGTTGTAGAAGATGTGCAGGACGTCACTGCCCACATTAAAGGAGCGCAGACTCCTCCAGAAGAAGAAGAAGAGTCTGCTCTGTGTTAAGAGACGAGCCCAGCCTGTCATCGATGTGGACCCCCAGTACTTGTAGGAGTGTCCCACCACTACATCTACCAGACATGGAGGCTGTTTGGTGCGGTGAAAGTCAATAAGCAGCTCTTTGGTTTTGCTGATGTTGAGTTGCAGACAATTCTCCAGTGTCTCCCCTGCCTTTATGCAGAATCATCTGAGACCTTCTGCAAGTGACCTGCTGTTATATTTCTGGTCTGAGGTGTGCAGGGTGAAGAGGAAAGCAGACAGGTCTGCTCCTTGTGGTGCGCCAGTGTTGCCCACAGAGTCCCTGAGTGTCACAATGGACCCCACAAGCTCATCCTCCTGTATATCTCTGAGGTGTCCCCTTAACTGGGAGGGCTGGATGGTACTGGAGGTCAAAGAACATCGTCCTGACACTGTGGCCAACTGTGAGGAGCAGACAGATAACTAGCTGCACGCCACCAACTGTTGCTATGAATCAGTGAGGCTTATAAAGTCTTCCTAATGGCTGCTATTGTGGCAACAAATGACATCTTCAGGACGACACATTTTATTGTAGAAAAACCGTCGCCCACACTAACGCATACGTTTATTGCAGCGTTTAGATGGTGCCGAGGTTATCATAATCTTAGGCTGCTCGTGCAAGGCAGCCAGCCGTAAAAATGACAATGAAACCTCAACTGGATCATAATCATAATACTAATAAATATAGGGAGCCCATATAAAAATGGGAATAGCTGCGGAAGAAGACGAAGATAAAGCAGCAGCCTGCTCATGCGCCGGCCGCACTGAAACTGCGAACTGGAGGCGCGTCCTCCGCGGACACTCGGCGCTCAAGGCTGCGGTGCCTTCAGTAAACCACCAGATGTCGCTGTTTTTGAAGCGCTGAGATATTTTTTTCGGCCCAATTCGGAAGAAGCCACGAAAGCTTCACGGAGCTCTGACCGCGTTCGCGGGCTCTCAGACACCGACGGTCAATCGGGGAAATAAAAAAATAAAAAATAAAACCACGGGAACGCGCGGAATGACAACTCGGACAAAACAAAAAGCACCTCAGCTTGTCCGAGTTGGGACGTAACGCTGACCGCTCCCTTTAGGGGCTGCAGGTGGTTGTTTCTTAAGTAGAAGTCGATGATTGCCGAGGAAGCTCTTATTGCTCAAGTGACATTTTTCCACTTCATTTTAGTGGTCTCAGTTGTTAAGACCAGTTAGAACAAATCACAGCACAGAAACTGCACTCGTTAAAGTAGTAAATGACTTGCGGGTGAATGCAGACAGAGGCCATTTATCTGTTCTCATCCTCTTAGATCTGAGTGCCGCATTTGACACTATTGATCATAATATTCTTAGAAATCGCCTTAGTCAATGGGTGGGCCTCTCTGGCAGGGTCTTAAATTGGTTTCAGTCCTCCCTGACAGGGAGAAAATTCTTTGTGAGTTGTGGTAATTACAACTCAAAGACGCCTGATATCCGATTTGGTGTTCCACAAGGCTCTATCCTGGGTACGCTGCTCTTCTCAATCTACATGCTTCCGTTAGGTCAGATTATCTCAGGGCACAACGTGAGCTACCACAGCTATGCTGATGACACACAGCTGTACTTATCAGTAGCACCTGATGACCCCGATTCTATTGATTCACTAACACAATGTCTGACTTGTATCTCAGAATGGATGAATAGTAACTTTCTCAAGTTAAATAAAGAGAAAACTGAAATCTTAGTGATTAGCAATAATGGATACAATGAGGCTAATAGAAATAAACTGGATACATTAGAATTAAAATTCAAGACGGAAGTAAAAAGCTTAGGGGTAATTGTTGACTGTAATCTAAATTTTAAATTGCATATTCATCAGATCACTAGGACAGCATTTTTTCACTTAAGAAACATCACTAAAGTTAGACCTCTTATATCATTGAAAGATGCTGAGAAATTAGTTCACGCGTTTGTTTTCAGTCGACTAGATTACTGTAACGCACTCCTCTCAGGACCACCCAAAAAAGACATAAATCAATTGCAACGAGTGCAGAATGCAGCTGCTAGAATCCTAACTAGGAAAAGAAAATCCGAGCACATCTCTCCAGTTTTGATGTCACTACACTGGTTACCTGTGTCATTCAGGATTGACTTTAAAATTCTGCTTATGGTTTATAAAGCCTTAAATAATCTCGCTCCATCTTATATATCAGAATGTCAGACACCTTATATTCCAAATCGTAACCTCAGATCCTCAAATGAGTGTCTCCTTAGAATTCCAAGAACAAAACTTAAAAGAAGTGGTGAGGTGGGCGGCCTTCTGCTGCTATGCACCTAAAATCTGGAATAGCCTGCCAATAGGAATTCACCAGGCTGATACAGTAGAGCACTTTAAAAAACTGCTGAACACACATTACTTTAACATGGCCTTCTCATAACGTCACTTTAACTTAATCCTGATACTCTGTATGTTCAATTCATCATAATAACTATTCATGGTGGCTCTAAAATCCGTACAGTTTACTGCTGCTGGATTATGTGAATTTCCCCTTGGGATTAATAAAGTATCTATCTATCTATCTATCTATCTATCTATCTATCTATCTATCTACTGACCCCTACTCTCTCTTCTGTTTCTTTTTCCGGTTTCTTTATGGTGGTGGCCTGCGTCACCACCACCTACTCAAAGCATCATGAAGCTCCAACATTGATGGACTGAAAGCCAGAAGTCTACGTGACCATCATCATCAGGTCCTTCCTTGAAAACCCTAAATCCAAAGAGGACTGTTTCATTTATGTTAGGGTGAATGCCCAGAGGGGACTGGGTGGTCTCCCGGTCTGGAATCCCTACAGATTTTATTTTTTTTCTCCAGCCTCTGGAGTTTTTTTTTTTTGTTTTTTCTGTCCTCCCTGGCCATCGGACCTTACTTATTCTATGTTAATTAATGTTGTCTTATTTTAAGTTCTTATTTTGTCTTTTATTTTTCTTTTCTTCATTATGTAAAGCACTTTGAGCTACTTTTTGTATGAAAATGTGCTATAGAAATAAATGTTGTTGTTGTTAAGGTGAGGTCCCCAATTAACTGCTCATTTCACTCTTAAATAGCTGCATTCCCAATTTCTAATGGCTCCTTTTTAGCAATAAGATGTAAATCACAAAGGAGCCGGCAGATCATCCTGTGGATTCATCCTACACTGTCTGGTTTAATAAAACACTTAAAATAAAAATGTCACAGACTGAAAATGATCCGTTTTAGGCCTCAAATCGTTTGGATGATATCCTTGGAAAGGAAAAAAAATCTACGATACAAGAACCTAACATGGCAGAATAAGGAGCTATAAAATTAAATAAGGCCTGAGACTGGCAAGGATTGGGTTTCTTATTAAGCAGTTGGGTTGGAATGAAAACCTGCGGCCCTCCAGGACCGCCGCTGCCCACCACCCTGCCTTAGTCAGATGTTTCAAATAAAATCTACAATCTGGTCAACCCAACTCGAAATGATATTTTATTGGCTGAATTGTATTTGTAGCAAAGTGATATTCATTTAGTACGTTGATTTTATTCTCTTCTTCTTCTTCCGTAGTTATACTTATTTTTAGATGGGGTTGCTGTTATTATTTTCTTTAACTCTATTTCCATAAAAAAACAACACTTTATCTGCAATTGCTTTAATTAACATAAGTACCGTACAATAAGGTTCTTTATCGATATTTTCCACCTCTCTACCTCCCAAGCCCCCGTCCGTCTCTTCTCCCAGCTCCAACTCACCTGAATGTCGCAGAGCAGCTCATTTGGCACCAGGAGTCGTTGTGATTTGGGGGCTCAGCCTGATGGGAATTCGTCCGTCCATCCGGGTCAGTCAGAAGTCTTACAAAGTAGTGATTACCGATTCCAACAGCTCCCCCTTTCAGCACCCACTGGACTACAACTCCCATTATGCCCTGCGGGTATCCATGTGTGGCCATCGAGTGCATCGGGGGGAGCCGCTGCTCTGAATACGTTGCCCCCCCCCATTCCTCAATTACATTGGCCTCCCGGCTGGGTAATGAATTGTACCCCCTGTCCCAGTCGCGCTGCCAGCTCATGCCTCCTGTCTGTTTCACTTTGTTGTAGTAAAGGGAGACACCAGACTTTTCGAAATGTGTCCTGCTCTTCTGGCCGGTGGTCCCATCTTGAAATATTCAAGAAATTCACAGAGTTTGGCATGTGTGTTATAATGTCGTAAGATACACGTTGATGGGTGGTCTGTTCGTAACGCTGTTGTCTGGCCAAACGTTTGTGGACGCCTGACCATCACGTCTCTGTGGCTCTTCTTTCCATTTCTGTTTGCAGTGCATCAGTGGCAGTTTGTGCCCACTTGTGAGGTCAGGTGCTGCCATTGGATAAGACAACCTGGCTACTCATAATCAGCCGGACAATTTGCCCCTGAGCTGTTCAGGGGGGTTGTGGTAAGGGTTCTGCGCAGGCCCCCGCTGTTCCTTCATGGCTTATGGACCACTGGGGCAGCACGGTGGGACCCTTCACTGGTAGCACGAGATCTGACCCAAACCCTGCCACGGCCCCCCCCCTCTGCCCCTTTAGGAGTGCCTCGGAGCCTGGGTGGGCGGGTCTACATGTTTGAATGGCAGAAGTGCACATATTTAAACAGAGTGGGCGGGACATAGGAGTGCCTTAGAGTCTGGGTAGGCGGGTCTACATGTTTGAATGGCAGAAGTGCACATCATTTATAATCCCGCACAGGCGTAGCGGCATTGCTGTAATGAATAGTCCAACAAAAAGCCCCGTGTTGGGACGATCCTGTGGCACCACTGGCTACCGAGTGTACTCCAATTCCCAGCAATCTGCAGGACCGAACAGGGACCGACAGGTAAAAGACCCGCGCTTTTAAAGGAGCTGCTGTTAAACTTCAGACTTCAATGGGAAACCAAACGGTCCAGGCAAAGGTGCGGCGTGTTTGAAAGATGCCAGTTCAAGTATATGCCATGTGCTGCTTGCGTGTTTTTATTTGCAGGCTCCGCGTGTAACATGATTCGTATGCCTACATATCTGATTTCTTGAGTGTTCTGTGAGCAAGATTTCAGTTTTCAGGCCATATGGCTCCCCAGTTACGGCAGGGCATTTCGAACACACCGACCACGAGCCTTTTAATACAGAAGTGTGGAGGCAGGAATGATAACGACATGCAATACTGGAACAAGAAGAAATAAACAATGGAATCACAAAATCTTTCACTATTAATAGTAATAATACACTTTATTTAGCGGGATGGATAATTGATGGACTGATATATCGCGCCTTTCCCAGACTGCTTATATTTTTCATCCCCAATTGAAACAAATCTGCCAAACAAACAAATCTGTTTTTTCTGACTTCAGAGGACATGCGCATTATAACAATCCACCACCGCACCACCCAAAAGGTGGGGTCCCTAACCTCTGGAACTCAGTCAGTCATTATCCAAGCCGCTATCTCCTAACACAGGGTCACGGGAGTCTGCTGGAGCCAATCCCAGCCAACACAGGGTGCAAGGCAGGAAACAAACCCCGGGCAGGGCGCCAGCCCACCAAAGGGCACCTCAGGAAGTGGGGGTTCCAATTCTGTTGCACGACAGAAAGATGGAGAATACATCTGGTCAATAACCCAGTAACAGGCATTAGTCAGTACAGAAAGTAACTGGCGCAGTTGCCAATCAGTAAAAGATGAGCTGGTACTAAAGTGACAGTGGCAGTGTGCAAAGTGATGGCATCGCATTGGGACTGTAAACACAAGTGTGCATCATGAGAAGTGCTGGCAGGATGGCATTTGTTGAATTAGGCAGCAGTTGCAAATTTGTTTTGTCCGCTTTAGTCAACTGCCTCTTCAGCGCCACCTGGTGGATGTTTTAAGGTTGTGCCACCTCCTCAGAGACATGCTGTAAAATCTCTCCGCTTCCATCGTCACCTGTCTTATCCAAGAAAGCAGTGGCACAGCCTCAGACCTTGGATGGCAGAGCCTGTGATCGCTTTTGGCCTCCATAAGGAACACACACACACACACACACACACACACACACACACACACTTGCAGGGCATCCTACTCGTCTATTTTTGTCCATCAGCGGCCTTCCATTATGACGTCCATCTGCATGTCCTTCTCGTACTCCAGCCAGTCTTCAGCGTCCTCCTGCAGGGAGCCTTCCAGCCGTGTCAGCATCGCTTCCAGTGCCTAAAAATGCAGACAAGTGGCTCTAAGTGAAACCGGGGTGGGGGGAGGAAGAGGAGGGCATGAAGGAGCGAGACGTACGACCTGAGAAAACAGTTGACGATGGTATCGTCGGATTGGGCGGTTCTGGAGGGTGGTGTCCCGCAGTAGGCAGGAGGCGAGGTACTGGTGGCACAGGAGCTCCAGCATGCAGCCTGTGGAGAAAGGATGGCAGAAACGTGACAGCGGGTAAGCAGAAAAAAAAAAAAAACAACAAAACCAAATCGACATCCACTGACTAACCATCCAGAAGTCGGGTCGCCTGCTGCTTCTGGGAGAACAGGCCGTCCTGGGCAGCCATCAGGTCCAGCAGTCCATCCATCTGAAGAGAGTCCATCAACCTATTAGCAGCGCAGCGCCGGACCTGAGTGAGGACGCATGAAGGTGCATTGAGATGAAGATGAAGTGTAAAGTGTCAGGCCAGTGCTGTATCCTGGCATACCTGTGCCAGTTGCTGCTGGGAGGTTGCAGAAGTGTGCTCACTCAGCGCCAACCTGACCGCCGTCCTTACTTCTTCCTCCACAACTTCAGGGATCAGGTCTTCTTCTAGAAAGGTGTCCACTGCCAACTCATCCATGGCTTCTTGCACCTACATACCAAATATAGCAGGGTGACCTCAGTGCCAGTTTGACCTACTGTCAACCCCATTGCCCCAACTTACCAGTGTGGGTACCAGAATAGAGACTGTTTCGCTCACAAGCGTTGATGCGCAGTCGTTCATGGCCGCCCGGGTTAGGTGGCTGTCCACCAGCTGTGCAAGTTCAGCACGGGCATCCTGGTGCCCAGGGATGTCTGGGAACCTCTGCAGATGTTGCCTATGAGATAAAAAATAATAAAATAAAAAAGATGAGAAACTAAAGGGGAGAAGTGACGAGCTGGTGAAGGAAATGAAAAGTAAGAAGGTTATGTTTGCATGTGAACTGGAAATCACCTCTACCCTGTCCCGGTCAGGTGGCACAACTTTGTGGAGCACAAGCTGAACTAACAGGGGGCATCAATGGAAAGAGTAAAGACAAGGGTGCCAGTTGCCAGAGTGGGCACCTGCTGGTCCACTGGTTGCCAATCCCAGTCTTGGAGCCCCTCTGTGGGTGCAGGTTTTTGTTCCAACCAGTCAGCAAGCCCAGTACAAGCCATGGCATACGACAACAAACACTGAGCAGCTCGACACCAGAAAACTGAAAACCAGATTTACTAAATTTTTATTGGATGGTATTGAGTGTTTATGTATTGTGAGATTTTTAAGACCCTGGCACCCCCCCCCCCCCAGCCACTCCCAAAAACCCCCCAAACTGCACTGAAACAGGCAGGAATTGGCTGTCCGCTGCCACTTGAGCTACAAGTTTGCTTGCTCGCAGTGTAATATGTCTTGTGCCCGATGGCTGATGCAGGCTGCTGACCTGGCGCCGTTAGCTCATTTTCGGTCTTCTCTCTTGTGCAGGAAGGCAGTCAGTTGTTCAAATCTGAGAAGGGAGCGAATGCAGGAGGAGGTCATCGTCACCGCTTGTATGCTGCGCGTGGTTAAGTATCGGCTCACATTTGAATAAATGCTTTGAGAATGTTCCTGTCTTCACAACAATTAAGTGGATTTTCTCAGAAAAACCTGGAGTCACCTTCTTATCTGTCGGGCAAAGTCGGTGACCCACACATCACAGTTTTTTTTAAAGGGGGGTAATGTATGTTTTAACTCGTTTAAAATTTTTATCATCCAACTTTTCGCTTATTTCATAAGCTTCCCACTGAACTGCAGACCTACTGTCCCTCTAATTCATTGGTCAAAAGTCCTGTCTTCAATGCAAAAAAATGAACAACATTAACAGAGTAAGTTTTAACTTCTATGCTGATTTTTATCTGGAAGTATTAATTATAATTTAGCAAAAGATGCATGTTTGCCTGTTTTCAGCATACGATCGGCTAATGGCCATGTGGATTATGCGACACGAGTAACGTGACAATTTTCTTTTATCCATGGATGGTTTTATATCGTTTTCTGTTGTACGACACAGGTCGCCATTACGTCTATTATATCATAAACAGTTCTCTCTCATTCTGCATGAAAACGTGAGATGAAGAATTTTTCTCGACCATCACTAACAAGTGCATAGGGGTAAGTGACACACAACATGTTAAATGCCTTGGCTGGAGTATTCCTTTAATGAAGCAAACTACACAAATAACAGGCAAAGTAATAGGAAAACAGCAAAAGAGAGGTAAGAACATAAACCTCTGGCAAACATGAACACTTCTAAAATCTCTCTATATATAAAATCCAACGTCTGTCTGCCTGTCTGCTTTTCACGAGAGAACTACAGGGTGGTCCAGATCTAATTATGCAATTATGAAAAGGCGAACACATCGCACCCACTGTTCGACTGACAACCGTCTCCCCGCCATTTTGGAATGCAGGGCAAGTGCTGCTATCGGCAACAAAAATAATTTTTTGTGAATTCAATATGTAATAAACTTAATAAGTTATAGTGTAATGATAATTGCACAATTAGATCTAGACCACCCTATACTTCACGGATTTAGAACTTTTTTTTTCTAGAATTTGCTTGAACATTCCGGTTGATTTTGCGACTTCTCCCATCATGCTAAGTATCAGAGTTTGCTTGCGGCACCGATTTATTTGCGCAAATCTGAGAGAGACTCATCGGACTGCGGAGAGGGGTGCGGAGCCCTCCTCATTCACGCGCCAGCCTCGGGCGTACCTTACATCCGTTTAGCTAGCAAACGAGAGGACTACTTAACGGATTTAGATCGGGTTTTTTTTTCTAGAATTTGCTTGAACATTCCGGTTGATTTTGCGACTGCTCTCATCGCTCTAAGAATCACAGTTCGCTTGCAGGAGCGATTTATTCACGCAAATCTGAGAGAGACGCAGCGGGCCGAGGGGAGGTGGAAGCATGATGTCAGGAGTGGGCAGTCGCTTTACCTCTGTGTTTTGGAGCGTAACTTACCTCCTCTTAGCTAGCGATACGTTTTTTGTGTATTGATTTTTAAAGTCTGTCCTGTTTCACTACTACGTAGGTGGAGCCGCGGGGGACGGCTAGTTTCTTATAAATCTAAAATTCATGAAATGCTGAATAAGAGAAGGAAAAAAGACCAGCTAATTAAACAATGAAATCAATTAGAAATAAAATATTTTGTGTTTTAAAGCTAAACAAAATAATGAGAAACTGGTGTGTCACGTGGTATGATGTCACAAGAAACAGACAGGGGGGGCGACAAGACTAGAAATCCGCCAGAGTAACCAAATAGACAATGAAGAGCTAAGCAAAAAAAGAAAAATGAAATGTCTCACGACTATTACGCTAACACCCTTCGCAGAGGGGATATCCCTGCGAGACGATTGGGCCTTCACACCTAATGGGACCTCTCATAAGACCTTCACAAAGCCAAACAGAAATAGTTATTGAACTTTTGAAAACTGAAATTCAGATTTTTGCATCTTTAGATTAAAACAAACTGAGAAACTGGTGAGTCGAGTTCCATGACGTCACAGGGAACACACGGGTAGATGTGAGAATTCTTGAGATTGGAAGTAGCTAGCAAGTAGACAATGAAGAGTTAATGTGAAATGTTGGCACAACATGGCGTTGCCAAACTACCAAAGATAACCTCTCTGTTTGAATACGGTGTAATAGAAGGAGCCGGCAAAATGGTAAGAGGGACTGCCATAGAGCAGAACACGTCAGGTGGTGATCATCTCCCTGCCCTCCTCTTCCCATTGCCTGGACAGGACCCTTGACCAATGAATGAGGGGAAGAGGCGGGGGTCTTCAATTCAAAGCGTCATTCCCATGAGGTTTTGAGTTTCCTGTTTATGATATGTGCCGATTTTTCTGGAATGTAGCTATTTAAAAATATTTCATCAAAAAGGCATGCATTTTGCATGTTTTAAACATATGACTGCATAACCGACATGTGGATTACGTGACCCATGGAACGTGAAATTTGTTTTTTCTCTCCAAGGTCGTTTTTCACACCGTTTGCTCTTCTTCACTATTGGGTTCTGTTCTATCAGAAACTTTGTTCTCTCTGGTCTCCATAAAAACATGAAATTAAAAATTTTTGTTAGCCACCACTAAAACCTACATGGGCTAAGTAACATACAAAAAATATAATTTTTGGATTATGGTTACAGTTAGGTGTTCCTTTACAAATTATTATATAATGCTCTTTGAATTAATGTTGGCTAAAGATTAAAATCAAACCAAACCCAAAACAGAAGCAAAGAAAAATATTTGGCCTTGTTTGTGTGTAAAAGATAAGAGTTACGTCTCATTGCTTCATAGACTTATTCCCATTGGATAATTGTTCTGTCGTGCTCAGTGCGATGCTCAATTCACCAGACACACAGTAATGGTACTGGTGGCATTTTACCAATTCCCTCTTCCACTGATGATTTAAGCACAGAAGATACCTTGGGTACAGTTTGCCAATGGCTTGTTGTGCCAGTTACTTGCTTCAATAGCCGCTCAGATATTTTCTTGTTCTTATCATGATAGAATGCTGGGTCGTCTCCTTAACTTATGCAAATTTCTTGGATCATCATGTCCGCCCTTCTGTTGCCTGCGACATCACTTGATGTGACACAGCTGATTCATAATTGTGTTTAGCTTAAAAATTCCCCAAATTATTTCTTCTATTATCAAGTTAAATACTGCGGTGGGCTGGTGCTCTGCCTGGGGTTTGTTTCCTGCCTTGCGCCTTGTGTTGGCTGGGATTGGCTCCAGCAGACCCCCGTGACCCTGTAATTAGGATATAGCGGGTTGGATAATGGATGGATCAAGTTAAATATATATTTTTGTGGCTGGCTTCATGAATTGTCTAAGGAGGGGGACCCCACCTTGAGAGGGCTGTCAGGGCGTTTGCTACGTCACTGTATCTGTATATATATTGTGACAGATGGCTGGGGTCCATGCCTGGCCGGGACACCCCTTCACCACATCTGCCAGGGGGACAAGGGTGGGAAGCCCAGTATCTCCCCCTGGACGCTAGATGGCAGCATCCCTGGGTTGCAGCAGTGCCTCGGACTCCCTCTGGGCTTCATGGGGGTTGCAGTTCTGTGCAGCTCTGTGGGGTTCCACAGGCGCTGCCAGGGGGTGCTGCAGCAGGAGTGGCTGGCCCCTTTTGGGCACTGGTTTCACCTGATAAAAAGGGGCCAGCAACCACCACTCAGTGGCCAGAGTGGGGAGGAGTAAGACTAAGCTTGTGGAGGAGTGGTGGTGGAAGAGAGGATAGTGCTGTTGTGGTTTATTTGTGCTTGGGACTGTGTTATGGCTGGAGGGACTACGGGGAAGATGTGCCCTCCAGCTGAAGAAAAATAAAGGTCTTTTATTTTATATGTGCCTCCTGTGTCGGGTCGGGCGCAATATAGTGCCTTTCTTACAATATATATAGTACTGGCTGTGCAACCTGTCTAAGATGGGTTGAAATCTAAGTAATCAACATACAGCTCACCCTTAACACTTACATCTTTTATAATGTGTTTTGTAATGATATTTGTAGTAATGAAATGCATTACTACAAATGTTTGAAATGTGCCATCTGTTGGAATGACAAATGCAATGCATACAGTACAGGCCAAAAGTTTGGACACACCTCTTCATTCAATGTGTTTTCTTTATTTTCATGACCATTTACAGCACTCCATCACTTTCCTTCTTGGTCAAATAGCCCTTACACAGCCTGGAGGTGTGTTTGGGGTCATTGCTCTGTTGAAAAATAAATGATCGTCCAACTAACCTGACTTCTGCACAACACAACTGCTGGTCCCAACCCCATTGATAAAGCAAGAAATTCCACTAAATAACCCTGATAAGGCACACCTGTGAAGTGAAAACCATTTCAGGTGACTACCTGTTGAAGCTCATCGAGAGAATGCCAAGAGTGTGCAAAGCAGTAATCAGAGCAAAGGGTGGCTATTTTGAAGAAACTAGAATATAAAACATGTTTTCAGTTATTTCACCTTTTTTGTTAAGTACATAACTCCACATGTGTTCATTCATAGTTTTGATGCCTTCAGTCATGAAAATAAAGAAAACACATTGAATGAGGAGGTGTGTCCAAACTTTTGGCCTGTACTGTATGTCTGTATTATATGGCATTTGGCATGGGATTTATAAAAGCAATGTTAATGTTTCTGTTGTGCCATCTATTCGAATGACAAATGCAATGCATTTATTTATTACAAATGTTTGTGATGCGCCTTCTGTTGGAATGAAGCATAGTAACCAGACAGACACAAAGGCAGACACATCCTTTTATGAAGCTGGATATTTGCATGCAATATATTGTTTGGTGCTTGTGTATCTTTTGCTGGCTTGGGGCTTATACAATTAAAAACTGTCACACATGACAAGAAACCTGAAGTTGGTAAACTTGGCACCAAAGCCAGTGAGGAATTGTGTCATACCATCTTCTAACATGTAGAAAGCAGGTGTAGCAGGCATTGTGAAAGGCGCTATATATAAAATCTCTGGGTATGTTTCCTTCAACTTTATTCATACTAAATAAAAGCGAAGGTGGCACTCACGCAAAGCGGCGCTGTCCTTCCGCCTGGGTCTTCTCCATCCCAGAGACCTGTTGGTGAAAGACAAGATACGGGCTGGTCACACATCTCTGTGGCCAGCAGAGTCATCAGAACCGAGGCAGACATACCTGAAGAGAAGGCCGTGAGAAGAGCTCGGCTAGCACATCGGGAATCAGCTCATCCACAAGCATGTCGGAGATCAGGGAGTCCACCAGGCTGTCTGCAAAGTGCTGGTCTCGTGTGAAGTGTTCATAGGCTGCCTTGTCCTACAAGAGAAGCCAATCTCAGTCCCATTTTATAAACCTGGGCATTGACCTGCCTGCCCACACCTGGAGCACTCACCCTTTGAGCTGCTGCTCTTCTTTTGTCCTTTGGCTCCATTGAAGTACCCGTCTGTAGGGAAATCAGCACAACGATTTCAGTCCGTAAAACTCAACCAGCATTCCCAGAAGACAGTTGTCCACGGGTGGACTACTCACCGGTCGGGATCCTCTTGCATGTCCTCCTTGCACTCGTACCCTGTGGAGTACAGAACAGAACTGCTGCATTCAAACGCTGGGTACATACAAGCAAGCAGAAGATGGTGCATTAATATTTATAAATTACTTGGATAGGAATATAAGTAAAAAGCTGGATAAGTTTGAAGACAATACTAAACAAGGTGTAGGGGCAGAAATTTGAGAATCCATTGAATCAACACAGAGGGACTCGGACAGCAAACAGATTTGGGCAGATTTGTGGACGATGAAATTTAATGTCAGTAAATGTAAAGAATTACACACAGGAAGTCAAAATGTGAGGTTTGAATACACAATGGGCGGTCGGAAAATCGAGAGTACACCTTATGAGAAGGATTTAGGAGTCGTCATGGACTCTAAGCTATCGACTTCCCATCAGTGTTCAGAAGCCATTAACAAGGCTAACAGACTGTCAGGTTATATAGCGCAGTATGTGCTATGTGTGCAGTACAAGTCACAGGAGGTTCTGCTCAGCTTTTTAACACACTGGTGAGGCCTCATCTGGAGTCCTGGGCGCAGTTTTGATCTCCATAAAGACATAACAGCACTAGAGAAGGTCCAGAGAAGAGCGACTAGGCTGATTCACGGCTACAGGGGATGAGTGAAGAGGAAAGATTAAAAGAGCTGAGCCTTTAAAGAAGATGAAGAGGAGACCTGACTGAAGTGTTTAAAATGATGAAGGGAATGAGTCCAGTGGATCGAGACGGTGACTTTAAAATTAGTTCAAGAACATGGGGACACAGCTGGAAACTTGTTAAGGGGTAAATTTCACACAAACATTAGGACATGTTCCTTCACATGGGGAACCACACACACATGGAATAAGGGACCAAGTAGTGTCATAGACAGTAGGACTTTAGGGACCCTCAAAACTCAGCTTGATGTTATTTTACATGAATTCATTGGATAGGACTGTCAAGCTTTGTGGAGCTGAATAGCCTGCTGTCAATTAATTTGGAGGGCCACAGCAAGGGGTCTGAATACTTCTAGAAATGACTGATTTCAGTGTTTAATTTTTACTAATTTTGCAGACTTTTTTGAAAACATACTTTCATTTTGTCATAATGGGTTATTGAGTGGACGGAGATCATTTGGTCATTCTTTTCAATCTAACATTTAAAATTTAATCAGTAAAGTGTGCACAAAGTGAAGGGGTCTGAATACCTTCTGAATCCATGGTCTGTCTGTCTGTCTGTATATAACATTAGAACAATCCAGACCAGAACAGGCCATTCAGCCCAACAAAGCTTGCCAGTCCTATCCACTTATTTCTTCCAAAAAAAATCAAGTCAAGTTTTGAAAGTCCCTAAAGTATAAAGTAAAGTAAGTCCTTAAATATATATTACACAAACACACACACTAGCATTCAAAAGTAACCGGGGAGGAGGTGCAGGACTGTGCTGCATGGAGAAGGTTGATCAGGCACATCTATCCCACATACAAGTGGGAAAAGATGATGAGGAGGAAGACCTCAAATTTTCCCTGTGAAGCATTTTGTACAAAAATTCCCTAAAGATGAGGATCTTGTGTTCTTTTTGTAGAAAGGCACAGCATCTCTTTGGCACTGTCAGTATGTTAAAAAGCTACAGCAGGATATCACAAAGTTTATAAGCGGTAAATTGTATAGTGACTTTAATTTGTTTTATGAATATGTGTTGGTTAGATTTCTGAATTAAAACATAACTCTGGAGTACAAGGGTGTTGTACCGTGCTAGCCATTATGGATGTAGTGAAAAGTTAAGCAAAATGACGCCTTTTACTGGCTAACTAGACAGATTACAATATGCGAGCTTTCAGGGCAACTCAGGCCCCTTCTTTGGCTTGCATATCTGTCTAGTTAGCCAAAAGACGGTGTCATTTTGCTGAACTACTCACTACCAGGGCCAGATTAAGACGAAATTGGGCCTGATGCTGCAGCACAATAAAGTCCTATTTTTTGTTGGCATTGCTGCCTGTGCATTCGACAACTCACCATACATGCGCACTCAGACCGACCAAGGAGCCTTAATTGCTTGCGACGCAACCAGCCAGCCTTTATTGAAGGATGGGAAAGGTGCCTGATAAGTAAATTATTATTTGTATTAAAGTTTGTTGACCTCTGCCTGATTTTTGAGCAAATTTGTCGTGCTTGTGTTCTTGGAGGCTTCTTGTCACAATTTAAATACAGAGAGACATTCATTGTGTTTACATGCACACATAATCGGGTTGAAACGAATAACCTGGTAAAGGCAGAAATCTGGTTTCTTAATAATCTGCCTTTATTGAACATCAATAATAATAACGACATAGTATCGTAACAACTCGAGATTAACATCAAACTTTGTAACATCAACATTCAATAGCAATTGTCTGAAAAGTGCATTTAATGCAGAAAACCTAACAATGAAATACACAAAATTTCGCAATTCTCTTATGAAACAGAGTAAGAAAAAATGAATTTGCAGAGACATTGGGTCAAAGTGACTCAGTTCAGGCTGTTGTGGGTAAAAATTTCTCCACGATTTAAATTTCATAATAGACCAGAATCCTGTCGAGGATTTTAAAAATTCTAAACATCCATGCCAGGCCCGCGGGCCGGCTTTTAGTTTTACCTTTACAGATAACCATTTAAATAGCCATCAATTTTTTACTGTACAACTAACTTTCAAGGTGAAAAATTTACCACGTGGCACTTACCGAACAATAATAAAGTGGCAAGAATCCCCAAGATATTGGAAAAAACGCAGCTAAATTACTAAGTGAACTATTTAACGTAAAATTGATAGCATTAACTTGAAATCTTCTGTTCACCACAGAACTCTGGGAAAGCAGGCATATGTTGTTAACCTAATATTAATAATGGAGAAATGCTTGCGCACAGGTGTAAATCATCCCGTAAGAAACCTCTTTACCCAGTTTTTGCTGGGAATGCAAGATGTAAGTAAAACTACATGATTCTCTGCAAATAAAAAAAGCCATTAAACTTATACATATCTGTAATTAACTCTATTTGTAATTAGTGGCCGTTTTAATTATGTTACTTATTATTTCCCGGTAGTTTGCTTGTATAGAACTTTTGTAAATTGTAATTGTTTTGGTATTTCTCCGAATAATAATTATATAAAAAATGACTCCCTTCTCACACCCGCGTTTTCTTCAACATAGCTGGCATTCATGAAACGCCAGCGGTGCCATTATGAACAGTTTGGACAGCCACAACTGTGCGACTTAGGAAATGGATGAAATTGGGGGGGCTGCCTGTAATTCGTGTCCTTTATAGTTCGTTAAAAACGGCAGTTCGAGTTTTAGGAACAGTAAATAAGATACGCTCCATTGCAATAAAATTTGATTTTTTCAGATGTTCTTTAAATACATAAACAGGTAGATAAGTAAGTAAATAAAAACACACAACGCCAGAATGATTATAAAGAAGATTAAAAAAGTAAACTTCTGACCCAGCTGTCCCAGTCCCAGTGAGACGCTATACAGACCGATTGCTGTTGGTATAACGGAGTTCCCGTCGCATTTCTTGACACTCTTCTGGCGAATAATTTGTTAGTTGAAAGTCCTCAGTGTTTGTATTCGTCCAAATCTTTGCGTTTGGGATGCTTTAGGGATCGTCAATACCAATAATAATCATTATATCGAAATATCCACAAAAAAGATTGAATTCTACTCATGTGAGGCTAAGACGACAACTTCACCGTATTCGCCACGTTGACGCCAGCATACAGTTTTGCTTTCGCGTTTAGCTGGACATCTGAATCTTCTTAATAAAGTTAATAAAGCGGACAAGAGGAGTACGGACTGGGCGGGATATGAGCGCTACTTACTGTCAGACAGCCACCAATCCCAAACCACTCTGGCCATTAACCAATAATACACGAGCGTCCAGATGACTGGGCGGGGCAATGACAGATGGCTGATTGGCTGTTGCAAGGTTCAGCGTATTGCTGACATCGATTATTTGAAGGTAGGAAAAATGTATTGTATGAAATTGTATCAAATCCAGTTTCCGTAGGGAGGTAATTAACATGAAAGACACCCCACATGTTATATTTTTGTCCCCGCATACTTCTCTCCCACGTTTTCCCCACTACGGCCCTAATTAAATTAGGCAGATTCCCTCTAACCTGGCAACCCCTTGTGGTCAGTGACGTCCGGAAGTGAAGCATCAAAAGTCGGGCGAAGCTCGCGCACGCGCAGTAAAGTTGCTGTGTACCTCTCGGCAAGTTGCCATAGTGTCGGAACGCGCGTGTAATCGCTAAAGCCGCGTAGAACCTCGAGTTGAAGTTGCGACGCTCGATATTCGCCATCATCATATACTAGTCTGTCTTGGAATTGTTCTTCAAATGTGCCAAACACAACGTATTGTTACATCTGCGAGGCAGCGGGCGCTCACTCACCTGCGGCCACTCATTTCGTCGCTGATTCGTAGTTGGCCCGCGCTGGGCTGTTACCGTGGAAACATATGCTGGCTCCGCCCCTGCCTCCGTTCTACTTCCCTGGTTTTGATGCGCAGGTGTACATTGGAAGAAAGCGGAAGACTGGAACAGAAGTCTTTGTGTTTTTGCAATTGTAAGTTTTTACAATTCAGAACAACGCGGCAACGCTGGCACATTACGAATCTTTCTTACTTCCACCACCTCTTGCATCTCGCATTACATCTCGCCTGAAGAAGGGGCCTGAGTTGCCTCAAAAGCTTGCATATTGTAATCTTTTTAGTTAGCCAATAAAAGGTGTCATTTTGCTTGGCTTTTCTCTACATTCATAATGGCTAACACGGTACAACACCCTAGTACTTCCACCACCTCCGTAACGTATTCTGTGTTTGCATATTCTTGTTCTTTTTCAATGCTGAGGCATTTGTCTGCACTTTTATGACATTTCGCGTCAACTACTGGAACTCTCTGCTGGCAGGTGTCCCATCTAAGCAGTCATCACAGCTTCATTTTGCTCAGAACTCGACTGTCAAAGTCGTTACCCCGATCCGCAAAAGACAGCACATCACTCCCATTCTGTTCTTCTCCATCTCTCTGCTCCTGTCCGCCCTCAAAGGTCCACCGATTCTGCCCATCTCGTTGAGCCCCAATCTAATCTGCGCTCTATGGGTGACCGAGCCCCCAGACTTTGAAACGAGCTCCTCGAATGACATCGGCCGACTCGATTCATCCTTTCATAAAAACAACTGAAAGCTCATTTGTCCAGGAGGACATTTAACTTACTCTGACTTTCTATGCCTTCATTAAGTTGACTCTCTCTGTCCAGATGCCCAGGAAGATTTGTGATTGAATCACAAATTATTGAGGATTTTCTTGTCATATTCTCATTTTTGTGTTTTGTTCTGGTTTATTTTTCTTTTATTCTATTTCAGTGTTTGCATATACTCTATTTATACAGAGATTTTTTTGTATCCAACGTTCTATATGCCGTTGTTCTTTCTGAATGTCCGTGAAGCGCTTTGAGGATGGGAAAGGTGCTTTATAAGTAAATTATTATTAATATTAAAGTTTGTTGACCTCTGCCTGATTTTTGAGCAAATTCGTCGTGCTTGTGTTCCTGGAGGCTTCTTGCCACAGTTTAAATACAGAGAGACATTCATTGTGTTTACATGTACACATAATCGGGTTGAAATGAATAACCTGGTAAAGGCAGAAATCTGGTTTCTTAATAATCTGCATTTATGTACGGTGACAGATAGGTGCGCTATCGCTCCCTTGAACCTTCAGACTTGACTCCAGACACCAGATAAAAGTCCAAATATTGACTTTATTAATACTGCACAGTGCACAAAGCACCCTCCTCTCCACAATACTCATAAATTACACAATACAATAATCAATCCTCCACTCCCAGACGCGTTGCCACCCTTCCACTCAGCTCAGCTCCTCGTGGTCTGGAAGTTCTCACAGTCCTTTTATAGTTCCTGACCCGGCAGTGTTTCCCATCCTTCAGTCCATGATTCCTTATCACTTCTGGGTCAGATAAAAAGTCCTTTTCTTCACCCCGGAAGCACGTCATTCCTCTTGTCCATGTGACTCGGACGTACTTCCGGGGCGTAGGGCAAATAATCTTTTCTCCTCCCTGCAGCGCCATCTAGCGGCCCCTGTGGTGCTGAGGATGAAAACACCACTGTCCATAATTCCCTGCTGGTATTCGGGGCACCTCCATGCTGCAGGGAGGGCTCCACCTGGCGGTCTGGGGGTATTGGCCGGGATGACCACAGTACGCAAGTAAACGTCTGGAGTTCTCTAGTCAAGCTGGTATTTCCCATTACTGTCTGGCAGCCTCAGGCATCAACTGAAAGTTTATACCCACTCCTCTTTGCAGAGTTCCTTCAGCTGTGTGAATGCGTTTGAGGGGAGTCTTGCGTGTCAGAACGCACCACAGCATCTTGCTGGGATTCACAGCCAAACTTTGACTTGGCCATTCATCCTTGGTGGAATTTCAGGTATGTTTAGGATCATTGTCATGTTGCAAACATCAAGTTTTAGTCTTCTGACAGATGGCCTCACGTACCCTCTGGTGCAAATAAAAGAACTGCTAGTGGATTCTGTGATGGTGATCTGCCTGAACCCTCATGAAGCAAAGCAACCTCAAACCAGAACATTTCTACCACCACGTTTTATGGCTGATATTAAGTACTTCAGGTCAAATGGTTATCGCCAAATGTGTTCTGGTACAGTAACCATATAACTCTGTCTTTGCCTCCTCTGTTTCACAAATCCTGGTCATTTCCTAGGTGTTCAATGGCAAACAGTCTTCCCTGATCCTTTCTGGTCTCCTCATAGCTCACCTACCATGTAGATCTTCTTTTTTCAGTCTTTCTAATGGATGAACTCGTGCACTTTGACATCAACAGTGGCAGGAGCTACCTTGAAGAGGGTTGGGGTTAGAGGTCCTATGATGAAATTCTGGGGATCTTATAAAGTCCTTTAAACATCTTGAATTCTGTTCTCTGGCTGAACTTGCTGGGACAACCTGGCATGGACAAGTTGGCAGCTGTTTGAAATCTTCTGGACAGTGGAATGTGATTTACAGTTTTTTAAATCGCTCCTGTGGAAGTCAACCCGGACACAGGTTCAAACACAACACCCAGCTGATTTACAGAATAAAGTGTACACAAATCACCAATACACAACACAATCCCTCTCTTTTTTTTCCTCTGCCGCCAGTCCATCCGCCTCCACTCCTCTTCAGGCTTTGACCTCGTCCTCCCGACTCTGGCCGAAGAATGGTGGGGATTGGCCCCTTTTTATAGGGCACTCTGAAGGACTCCGGGTGCCCAACAAGCTTCTTCTGGCCACGCTTGAAGTGTAGCCAGATAAGGCCCCAGAAAGGTCCATGTGTCCCCTGGTAGTGGCCACGGGTTCCAACGGGGTTGAGCTCCCATGCTCATGCCCTGTGGCCCCACTGGAAATCAATGGGGCTGCCCTCTGTCGGTCAGGGGGAGAAACTGTCCTAAAAATACTCTACCCCCAGTCCTTTCACACTCTGGGCGTCCCAGACGGGTAAGGGTTCCAGGCGCCCACCACACTTGCCAGACTCCTAGTCATCCAGATCCTTCTTTTTGAAGGTCTCCAGCATGGCATGGTCATAACACACGCACACCTCAACAACAAACTAAAGATCCGAGGAGTAAATATGACAAGAGTCACACAAGATCCTCTGTCCTGTTCATCTAATTATTTACACCCAATTCTCTTTTGAGATATTTGATGTGCATATGGTACATTTTCCTCTTGTCAAATACGTGTTTTAATTTTTACTTAAATCATAAGATCAACTACAAAATGTAAATGTGTCATAATGTTTAATGTTGCTTTTATCTAAAGATACCGTTTGAATGAAGACCAACTCTTTATATGCCCACAAATGTTAAAAAAGGGAATTGCAAACAGTTACAAGTGAAAAAGTAACCCACTTCATGAATGGAGCCTCACATCCACAATAAAGTTTTGGACGATGAGCCTAATAAACAGCCACACCAACTGTTGGGCTTTGAAGGTTCAAAGACTTGAGCTTCAACTGGCAGTTGCCTACCTACATGCCACACTCTGCCCATTTGTTTCTCTGCAGGTCCCTGCTGTGGTTTTCAACACATTACTTACAGAAAATGCTTTCATTTACCAACCGGAGAATGCAGAGAAGAACTGGAGGAGCACAGGCATGTCCAGTGGGAGCGGGCATATCCGTTTTCTCCTCAGTTTGGAGGGGCACTAGCTTCTACATTATTTCAGAATACGTTCCAACTTTTAGTGATGTATTTGAAATGAAAATAAAACTACAGGCTTCCAGGAGAGGCCTCAAGGTTTTCAAGAAACGGTCCAACAGTGTGTGCCCATTGTTGTTACACGGCATTCCAAATTATTATGCAAATTGTATTTAAGTGTCATAAAGGTTAAATATTTTGTTTTTCAATTAAACTCATGGATGGTATTGTGTCTCAGGGCTCTTTTGATCACTAAAATCAATCTCGGACACCTGCGATAATTAGTTTGCCAGGTGAGCCCAATTAAAGGAAAACCAACTAAAGAAGGTTGTTCCACATTATTAAGCAGACCACCATTTTCAATCAATATGGGAAAGAAAAAGGATCTCTCTGGTGCCGAAAAGCGTGAAATAGTTGAGTGCCTTGGACAAGGTATGAAAACCTTGGATATTTCACAAAAACGTAAGCGTGATCATCGTACTGTTAAAAGATTTGTGGCTGACTCCGAGCACACATGGGTTCGTGCAGATAAAGGTAAAATGAGGAAGGATTCTGCCAGACAAATACATCGGATTAAGAGAGCAGCTGCTAAAATGCCATTAGAAAGCAGCAAACAGGTATTTGAAGCTGCTGGTGCCTCTGGAGTACCGCGAACATCAAGGAGCAGGATCCTCCAGAGGATTGCAGTTATGCATAAACCTTCTATTTGGCTTTCCTAACCAATGCTCACAAGCAGAAACGGCTGCAGTGGGCCCAGAACTACATGAAGACCAAGTTTCAAACAGTCTTGTTTACAGACGAGTGCCGTGCAAACCTGGATGGTCCAGATGGATGGAGTGGTGGATGGTTGATGGACGGCCACCATGTCCCAACCAGGCTGCGACGTCAGCAAGGAGGTGACAGAGTCATGTTTTGGGCCGGAATCATGGAGAGAGAGCTGGTCGGCTCCTTTAGGGTCCCTGAAGGTGTGAAAATGACCTCTGAAAAGTTATGTGGAGTTTCTGACTGACAACTTTCTTCCATGGTACAAAAAGAAGAACCGTGCTTTCCGTAACAAAATCATCTTCATGCATGACAATGTACCATCTCATGCTGCAAGGAATACCTCTGCATCATTGGCTGCTATCGGCATAAAAGGAGAGAAACTCATGGTGTGGCCCCCATCCTATTGAGAACCTTTGGAGCATCCTCAAGTAAAAGATCTATGAGGGTGGGAGGCAGTTTACATCCAAACAGCAGCTCTGGGAGGCTCCTGCAAAGAAATTCAAGCAGAAACTCTCCAAAAACTCACAAGTTCAATGGATGCAAGAATTGTGAAGTTGCTATCAAATAAGGGGTCCTGTGTTAATATGGAACTTGACCTGTTAAGATGTTTTCGATTGAAATAGCTTTTGATTGCAGTAAATATGACCTCCTAATGCTGCAAAATTCAACAAATGACCATTTTCAGTTCTTTACAACCTATAAAATGTTTTGAAACTCTGTTGTGCGTAATAATTTGGAACAGTGCATTTTAAGTTTTTCATTTTTGAAAAACATTCCGTTATCATTAGGAGGTTTGTTCAGTAACATTCGAATTATACTCTAACTAGCCGACCCGCGACGTAGTATACGCCACATAATTATTTATTGATGGGTGAACACTTCCTGAAAGACACAGTTGTCCAAATGGGGTGGGTTTGAAGATATGACTGTGAGTGAATGAAAAGATGGAACTCTGGAGAGAGCAACATACAATTGTCCGTGACTGAAAACTGGTTTTGGCAGATACAGGCATATCTTTTTGAAAGTTTGGCCCTGTGCCTTATTAATTGTCATTGCAAAGGCTAATCTAACAGGAAATTGTCTACGTGTAAAAGTAAAAGGCAAATTTGAATCTGATGGGGTTAGGGATATCCGGGGAATAAGCACAGTTTGTGAGGTAGCACCTGCGATAGACTTACACTCCAGTACATTGTGGTGAATGCTGCTAACAGAAAGTCTAGTGCCATTACAGAGACCTCTTGCTGGCAGGAGGTTTCTGAGAAAAATGACGACTGAACCAATTTTAATTTTGAATTTATGTGGAAGCATGCCTGTGGGAGTACGACTGTTAAAAAATTCTTCGGGGAATGAAAGTTGATCTGCGGGATCGTCTGTGACAATGGAGTCAACGCTGGTGAAAATTACTTCGTCGGTAGGGATAAGTTTCAGTACTTGTTCATTAAGGTGTAGCGAGTCTTCGTTGGTGACGCTTAATATAGCTCGCGTACTGAATTGTTCTGGAGTGACAGCTGAGAAGTCGATGCCTCGAGAGCGAGGGTGGACGTGGGAGGAGGGTTAGAGTTGGCGGGTGGGGCACTGTCGTGCGTACCCCATGACGCGGGAGGAGGGTTAGAGTTGGTGGGTGGGGCCCTGTCATGCGCACCCCATGGTCGGGCGACTAGGTCAATTATATATAGAAAAGCAGCCGAAACCGAAAAAAACAATGAAAAGTGAACATGGCTCAGAGGTGCATGTGGACTGTAGCAGAGATGAAAGCGACTGAGGTTGTGTTTGGCGAGGTGTTGCGTGTGGGCACATAAGCAGGCAGTGCGCATGCCTTGTGAGCGAAGGTGGACGTGGGAGGAGGGTTAGAGTTGGTGGGCGGAACTCTGTTGTGCATATCCGATGGTCAGGCGACTTAGTCCATTATATATATAGATGGTTGATGACTCAAAAATTATGCTGACTGCCACTTGCATCGACTATTTAGGAAAATCAGAAAAATATCATTTGCATAATAATTTGGAACACCGTGTAAATGACATGGAGACCTGAAGTTACCTACCGTGTTCGCTGTAACGCTAGTCTTGCATGATGATGGATTTATTTTGTACAAAATTAACCTTCAAGCAGCTTCCCAATTGTGTTCTTCCTTTCTAGTTGATGAACAAATTTTAAAGGTTACTCTTGGCATCTACCTAATCAAACGCCCACCAGCATTCAAGACCCAAATGAGTAACGAGGAGGACACGGGAACACCAGACAGGGACAGCTTTATTGTTCATTTGAACTGAAATGAGAAAGGAGCGCAGCTCAAAGAGTTCAGAATTCCTGCGCATGCACCCGGGTCTTAATTGGCAAAATGAGGAAAAGAAAAATACAAAGGCTAAAGAAAATAAACATTTATTGTTACAGGTATCAAATTTGGCAGACAGAATACCCCCAAATACACTGACACATATATATATATATATATATGTATGCACAGGTATACACACTGGGGGGGACATGTGTATGTAGGTGTCTAATTGGTACGGCAATAGAACTGGCTGCACACAAGACGCAAGAAGTGAGATACTGGAAAAAGCAGCAGAAGCAGCAGGAACACAAAGTCTACGGCGGCCAAGAAGAATCGAACGCCGCACATACGGCATGTACGGAGATGGCATCTCCATGTCAAGGAGTGTGAAGTGAGATCTGGTCTTACACAGCCCGTCGCACAGTCACCTACCATGCTATTGCTTTCAAAGTGAACAAAACAGGAAAAGTCAAACAAGAAGCCCTTGTAAGTCAGTGTGCCCAAATTTGGGAGGGCAGTGGCACCCAGCACCCTACTCGGATGCCAGGGTCCAATATACATTCACCTAAAGATGACCTTGCCCAGGTGGACTCACCCCCTCCCTGCATAACCCGCTGACGATCCACCTGGGAAGGCGCAGAAAGCTCCAAAAACAAGGCTGCTCTGCGGCCAAGTTTCTAAGAGACAAGTTCAAACTGGGGAAAAAAGCGGGGTTAAAGTTCATTCAAACTCAAGAGAAAGAAAAAAAAAAAAAAAACAAAACAAAAAAGTGTCAGACTAAAACTGCCCGCTACGTAAACATGTTCTCTCTAAAAGAAAAAGGGTAATAAAATAAAATTAAAAAAATTACTCAAAATAAATACAACTCACTTGTTAAAAAAATAAAGTTCTCATAAGTGCTTTCCACAATTAAGTGCTTTCTGTCTCATACAAAAATATACATATTTACATCTTCTATTAAAAACACAAGCATGAAACGCAAAGCGGAACTAGTATGGAAGGAGTGACGTGCGGGAGCAGAGCCTCAGGATACCCTTTTCCCACTGCGGTCTCTTAGAAAGTGGGGCAGGGCAAAACAGAGCCGGGTCCACACATCTACCTATCGGTTTCTTTCTCCTCCTGGGTCAGAGAAGTCAAAGGTCTCATGCTCTACAGCGAGGTCAGGCTGTCTGGCTAGCACTGGTAGCCAGGCCCCAGTACCAGAAGTTCACACAAATTCATGGAATATTACCAATTAAAAATACCAGTGATGACAGAGAAATGGGCGCCAGCGTAGCACACTTCAGTTGAGGAAGCGACGGCACTTCTTGGCTCCACAGTTACAGGGCAGCTTGTTACTGGCATCTTCGATGGGGAACTTGTAGTCGTAGGTGAGCTCCTCGCCTTGGTAGATCTTGCGCATTGCGAAAATAACTATGTGCTTCTGCCCATCCACATGGATGACTCGAGAATAGCAGTTGGGCTCGCAGGAGTGGTTAATGAAGCGAGCCGCATTGCCATGCATCGTGGCATCCACTACCTCATAGTCATCAATGCGGAACATATAGCAGCCAATCCCCTGAGGAAGATAGAAAGAGCAGGATAAAGCCCAATAGGCTGGAGCTGGTGGACTGGCACCAGAGGCCAGCAGACCTGTATCTCACCTTGCTGTCATAGTACTTCTCCCTCTTGTCAGTCAAGGAAGCGCGAATCACATTTCCAGAGTATTCAATCACCATTTCTCCTGCGTCGATGTTCCTCTTGCAAAAGAGACCTCTACCATGGATGGCTGACCTGGTGAAAGGTTGAAAACAACTTATGATGGTAGGCAAGCATAAAGAACTAAAGCTTAACTTCACTTTATTACGGGCTTTATTTTATTATAGGGCTCTTCACCATTGGTGGTGGTTTAAGTAGATACTGTAATACTAAGTTGCTAGCTCAGGGGGGCCGAGATCAAGATAAATAAATTTGATGAATATGAAAAATTGTCTTTTACGTAAGCCAACTCTAATTGCTGTAGATACTTAAAAGGATTAGTGAAAGCTTCTCGGCATCCCATTGGGTTAAAAGAAAAACATCTGTCGCTCTGTATCTGTGATTACATAGTAGCATTCTGGGAGTCTGGTCTTTAAAGAATACATGGCTGGCTTCCAAAATAAGCCATACTGAGAAGGCAAAATCAACATTTTGAAACTGCAGACACCATCCACCTTAAAAAAAGAAGTGTCTGTGTATCCACCCATTTGCTATTGGTCATTCCTACAGACGGCGCATCACAAACATTTGTAGTAATAAAAAGCACTTCATTTGTCATTCCAATAGATGGCACATCACAAACATTAACACTGCTTTTATGAATCCTATACTAAAATGGCATATAACCGAGACATACAGTATGCATAGACAGGAGTTATTCTGAACAGCATGGGTTCAGAAGAGGAAGGTCATGATTCACTAACATGCTGGAATTCTATGAGGAGGCAACAAAAGGACACGATCAAAGTGGAGCTTATGATATTATTTATCTGGACTTTCAGAAAGCATCTGATAAGGTGCCACATGAGAGGTTAGGCATCAAATTAAAAGAAGTGGGAGTTCAGGGTGATGTTTTTAGATGGGTGCAGAATTGGCTCAGACACAGGAAGCAGAGGGTGATGGTGCAAGGAACCTCATCTGAACTGGCCAATGTTAAGAGTGGTGTTCCACAGGGGCCAGTGCTAGGGCCGCTGCTTTTTTTAATATATATAAATGATTTAGATAGGAATATAAGTAACAAGCTGGTTAAGTTTGCAGATGATACCAAGATAGGTGGATTAGCAGGTAATTTGGAATCCGTTATATTATTACAGAAGGACTTAGATAGCAGACAGGTTGGGCAGATTTGTGGCAGATGAAATTTATTGACAGTAAATGTAAAGAATTACACATAGGAAGTAAAAATGTGACGTTTGAATACACAATGGGCGGTCGGAAAATCGAGAGTACACCTTATGAGAAGGATTTAGGAGTCATAGTGGACTCTAAACTATTGACTTCCCAACAGTGTTCAGAAGCCATTAAGAAGGCTAACAGAATGTTAGGATATATAGCACGATTTGTGGAGTACAAGTCCTAGGAGGTTATGCTCAACCTTTATAATGCACTGCTGAGGCCTTATCTTGAGCACTGTGTGCAGTTTTGGTCTCCAGGCTACAAAAAGGACATAACAGCACTAGAAAAGGTCCAGAGAAGAGCAACTAGGCTGATTCCAGGGCTACAGGGGTTGAATTATGAGGAAAGATTAAACATAAGCAAAAGAAGATTAAGAAGTGACCTGACTGAAGTCTTTAAATTTATGAAGGGAATTAGTACAGTGGATCAAGATTGTTATTTTAAAATGAGTTCATCAAGACCACGGGGACACAGTTGGAAACTTGTTTCTAGTAAATTTCGCACAAACATTAGGAAGTTTTTCTTTACACAAAGAACGACAGACACTTGGAATAAGCAACCAAGTAATGTGGTAGACAGTAAGACTTTAGGGACTTTCAAAACTCGACCTGATGTTTTCTTGGAAGAAATAAGTGGATAGGACTGTCGAGCTTTGTTGGGCCGAATGGCCTGTTCTCGTCTAGAGTGTTCTAATGTTCTAATAGCAAGGTGCACTGTGAACGATAATGCTGGAGTCACGCTGATTACTTAGATTTCAACCCATCTTAGATGGGTAACACAACTAGTATATAAAAAATAAATAAGCTTCAATCTGCCTGTGTTGTCAATTGTTAATTTTGCTCAATTGAATTGCAACAAACTATGAACTACAAATTACAAAAGCAATTTACAGTGGCCTTGAGGGAAACTTGCCAAATTGCATTCTTTCTTTCTTTGTGACCAAACATAACTTATGACCTAAACACATTTGTGTATTCCCTCTTGTTTATCTGACTATATCCATACATTCTTTTTTTTTCTTTCTTGTAATTTATTTGGTACTCTTCGTTTAAGCTGATCAGACATTTTACAACTAAACAGTAAAAAAAGTGGAAACAGCAGGAAACTGCACAGATTAAGTATGACGATTAAAGCATTTAGGCAGAGCTGTCCATCACTATGATAGCCAGCCACTCATATGTGAGTAATGTCACGAGGTTCAGAATCCCACATGGGTGTTTGACATAAACAACAGCCAATCTGACATACCACAGAGTAATGTCAGAGGAAGGGATACCATTACACCTGGGTGTCAAAGAACATGTATTAGATAGACTGCTGAATCTACAAGCTGCCCATGACAACATACTCTTTAACATTACTGATATTCTTCCATTTTCTGGTTGTGGATATTTTTTCCATGTTTTTTGTATTGCTTTTCTCAAAATATTGGCTAGCTACATGCCATTATAAACAAATATTGATTATTAACTCACTTATTCAAACGGCACAAGTTAAGGGTCACAAATCAAAACATGGATTTCTTAAAGAGGCAAAATTAAGCCAGATTACCTGGACACGACATCTCTGCACAGGCAATCAATATTTTCAACCATGTGAGCACTGTCACCAAGTGTGGACTAAAACTGTGACCTGGTGCTTCTTAGCCATTATGCCACATCTCCTGTCCTGGAGAGAAGCAGCTTTGATAGTTTACCTGTAAACTCCCACAGCCTCCTTGGATGTTTTCTTCAAGTGTCTAAAGCGCATGGGCATGGGCAAATCCAAACTTGTGGCTCTCCTGCTCAAGGGGAAAAAAAATAAAATAAAAATAAATGATTGCCATTGATTCTGCAAAAGTATAGTTTGGTGCCGGGTGTTTTAACCACAGGATGACCAACTAACCGTGCAGATTTTAGTTGTACTTCCTCTTCCTCTTCATCATTTGGACTGTACTCAGGTGGATGCCGATGTCGAGATGTGAGAAAATTAAACATGTCAAACATGGAACGCCTGCATGAGTAAGAGAAGTTACACTCTGAGAGCAGTGTCATAAAAGAAGTCCCACATTGAACCTATGCTCCTATTAAGGCCGTGACTATGTGACATTGTTAAACTTGCTTAATCCAATTTAAGGGATCTGTATGGATACAAAAAAAAAATCTCAGTATCCATGCAAAAAACATTTTTAGCAAGATTTAGACATAGTGCTTTAAACCCTCCTGAATAAGGATCCAAAAGAGATTTTTGTATGGAAGTAGTTAAGGTGTTAGGTAATATAAACTATTACGACTGCACCAAATAAGCCCATTTATATACCTCTGGTTTACTTCGGCTCTGGCTGCACCATGTGGGTTTAGGGGTGGCTCGTCAGACTCTTGAGGCTTATGGAAGCGAAACTTGTATTTTCTACAGTGTTTAGTGCCATACAGCTGTTCAATCAGAAAGAGGACGGCATCATGAATGACACCCAGCATGCGGAGGCCACTGACACCTGCCAAGAAAACAACAAGCTCCGTAAGAAATGACTGCGAAACACTAGTCAGCAAACAGTGCGTAAGAGCAGTACTAACCTTCAAAGGACAGCTGCCGAAGGCGAGCATTGGACCTTGCTTCTTGGACCTTGTCAGTCAGAGATTTCCATGCATCTGCAAAGGAGATTTGTGATGAGAACATGTAGATGTAGAAAAAGGCACCTCTGCTCCAGCAAACCAGCAAACTCACCCTCAATGCTCTCTGAGCAGACCTTGAAGCCACCATCATCACTGCAGATCTCAAACATGAGACCTTTTATTGCCTTGTGATGATGATACTGTTTGGAGGGAGAAGCCTCGTGATCTGCACGGGCCCCTAGGGACATAGCAGAACAAAAGTGTTATTTTTCATGTGCATCAATATTGAGAAAGTTGAAGACCATTTGGAAGACTCCTCACCCAACTCCTGGATCTTCCCTTGCTTTCCTTTCGCATTTTCTGTGGCTTCTGGTTCCTTCAGAAAATTTTGGATGTTTCTGCAACAGATGAAATGTTAACTGCTATATCTTAAATGAATATTCCACCCAAAAATTATATGTATCCGTTACTTAACCCATGTGGGTTGTAGTGATGGCCAAGAAAAATGTTCAATCTCATGTTTTCATGGCGAACAGAGATAATAACAAAAGCTTCTGATAGTATAGCCATCTATGGGGACCACCACTGAATAACAGCAAACAATATTAATACAGTCATAAAAAAATCTCCTGTTACATAATCCACATGTCAGTTATCCAGCTGTAAGCTTACAGCATCTAAAATGCACACATTTTTTGTTAAAATACTGTTAAAGAAATACTTTCAGAAAATAAGAACACTGCATGAACAGAAAGTGCTTTCACAAGGAGTCGAACTTTAGAATTGAAGATAGGCCTCTCCCCATCATTTACAAGTCTTCAACAGAAAAGATTAATTCCATTTAAAGTTGCTTGTGCACTGCTCCAAGAGCCCAGAAGTATTTATCTAACAATAATTTAGCAAAAAATTGATGGGTGCTGCACATTGTTAACATATGACCGGATACCTGACATGTGCATTATATGATGCAAGTAACTTGAGATTGTTTCCATGAATCCAGCCTTGGTCGTCATAGTTGGCTATTTAACTAGAAACTTTAATCTCAAGTTTTCATAAACAACAGCGATATAATCTTTTTTTCTTAGCCATCTCTACATACTACCTGGGGTAAGAAACATATAAATGTCATTTTTGGACAGATCATTCATCCTAATTTCACTGATCAGAGAGGGCATGTTCACTTTTAGAGAGGCAAGAGGGTAAAACAACAAAGATAAGATGACAAAGGAAGTACTGGAAGTGTTTTCAAGTGTAGCGTCCCACATCAATGTAATAAGGACTAATCAGAATTGCTTTTGAAGGTAATTTAAGGTCCACATTCCCCAACATCAAATGTAGATAAGAAATGCTTGTTAGAACTGCAATGCTGGCATACCTGGGCTCAAGCAGTCAGTGCCTGGTACACACAACTGACTTTTGAGCAATAGAAACTCACTCTCAAGCAGAGGCACTTATGTGATTAAAAACTAAATGATAAAGGCCATACCAAAGGCTTCATAAGGAGGCAGAATTCATCACGGCAGACTTTAAAATGTGTACTTTTGTGAAAATGAAATGTGAAATTGGTTGTGCAGTGATTGCAAGTGGATACATTAGTAATCAATGGAACTAAGTCAGGGTCTAATGCAGAGTGACAGTAAACTACATGACTATAACAAGGCTATCTGAATATATGTGGCTTTGAAGTGAATGAACTGTGTGTGCACAGCTCATACAGGAAAGCTAAAAATATTTCAGAGGTCACAAGGGAGTTACAGAACTAATGACTCAAAGAATGATTTTTAGAAGATACGGTAAGACTTTGAAATTAATGTAAATAGATTAAAGAATTCTGGGAAGATAACTTTAAAATATTAAGAATGTTATTATGTTATCTATGCATAAGTTTAAGCTCAGAAAAGAAAAAAAAACTAACCAGTGTGTATATATGCTTGTGAGAAAATATGAAAATTGGGAATGCTTTGGTGTGCTGGACTGGTAACATCACTTCAACTAAAGCCCACTGAATCAACAAGCTAATTATAAGTGTAGGCTCAGTTATAGGACACACTTTGGACCTTTTGAAGGTAGGAGGAAATTAAAACAAAACGGAGTGACGATATGAACAATGCTGCACATCCTCTCTCTGACACACCAACACTGAGGAGTTTCATTCAACAAATTAATCAGCAAAAGTGTGTGAAGAAACATGAAGGGGGGGGGGGTCCTTTATACCAACAGCAATAGGTCTGTATAGTGCCTCACTGGGAGTGTGACAGCAAAGTCAGAAATTTTCTTTCTTTATCGTCATTCTGGTGTGCGTTCAGAGCAAAGCATGGGTGTGTATTTATGTACTTACTTATCTAATTATTTATTTAAAAAGCATCTGTAAAAAGCCAAATTTCCCCCTGTGGCAAATAAAGTTCAATCTATCTGTCTACAGTCAAAGTTTTATTTGCTACATTCTTATAAAGGTGAATGTAACTTCACTACTGAAGGGAAGCTGTCAGTTGTCCAACATCAACTGATTTTTTAGAACATTAAAACACTCTAGACGAGAACAGGCCATTCAGCCCAACAAAGCTCGCCAGTCCTATCCACTTGTTTCCTCCAAGAAAACATCAAGTCGAGTTTTGAAAGTCCCTAACGTCTTACTGTCTACCACACTACTTGGTAGCTTATTCCAAGTGTCTATCGTTCTTTGTGTAAAGAAAAACTTCCTAATGTTTGTGCGAAATTTACCCTTAACAAGTTTCCAAATGTGTCCCCGTGTTCTTGATGAACTCATTTTAAAATACAAGTCTCGATCCACTGTACTAATTCCCTTCATAATTTTAAACACTTCAATCATGTCACCTCTTAATCTTCTTTTGCTTAAACTGTAAAGGCTCAGCTCTTTTAATCTTTCCTCATAATTCAACCCCTGTAGCCCTGGAATCAGCCTAGTCGATCTTCTCTGGACCTTTTCTAGTGCTGCTATGTCCTTTTTGTAGCCTGGAGACCAAAACTGCACACAGTACTTAAGATGAGGCCTCACCAGTGCATTATAAAGGTTGAGCATAACCTCCTTGGAATTGTACTCCACAGATCGTGCTATATAACCTAACATTCTGTTAGCCTTCTTAATGGCTTCTGAACACTGTTGGGAAGTTGATAGCTTAGAGTCCACTATGACTCCTAAATCCTTCTCATAAGGTGTACTCTCGATTTTCCAACCTCCCATTGTGTATTCAAACCTAATATTTTTACTTCCTATGTGTAATACTTTACATTTACTGACATTAAATTTCATCTGCCACAAATCTGCCCAAGCCTGTATGCTATCCAAGTCCTTCTGTGATGATATAACGGATTCCAAATTATCTGCTAATCCACCTATCTTGGTATCATCTGCAAACTTAACCAGCTTGTTACTTATATTCCTATCTAAATCATTTATATAAAATTAAAAATAGCAGCGGCCCTAGCACTGACCCCTGTGGAACACCACTCTTAATATCGGCCAGTTCTGATGAGGTTCCTCGCACCATCACCCTCTACTTCCTGTGTCTGAGCCAATTCTGCACCCATCTAAAAACATCACCCTGAACTCCCACTTCTTTTAATTTGATGCCTAACCTCTCATGTGGCACCTTATCAAATGCTTTCTGAAAGACCAGATAAATAATATCATAAGCTCCACTTTGATCGTATGCTTTTGTTGCAACCTCATAGAATTCCAACATGTTAGTAAAACACGACCTCCCTCTTCTGAACCCATGCTGACTGTTCAGAAGAACTCCTGTCCTTGCCATGTGTTGCTCAATCTTATCCTTAATAATTCCTTCTATTGTGATGCATGTTAAGCTTACTGGCCTATAGTTGCTTGGATCTGCCCTGTCACCCTTTATATATAATGAGATGATATTTGCAATTTGCCAGTCCTTCGGAATCTCTCCAGTGCTCAGTGACTTCCTAAAAATATGTGTCAAGGGTTTATATATGTACTCACTAGCCTCCTTAAGAACACAAGGATAAATATTATCTGGTCCTGGTGATTTGTTTGATTTCATCTTATTTAATCTGAGCAGCACTTCTCCCTCTACAATTTCCAAATCCTTCAGTACCTCCTTAGTAGTTGCTTTACCTCTGGGAGGTTATCCACTTGCTCAATTGTAAACACCTCAGAAAAATTTAAGTTTAGGGCATCTGATATTTCATTGTCTGTATCTTTTAATTCCCCTTTACTATTCCTGATGCACTTCACCTCCTCCTTGACTGTTCTTTTACTACTAAAATACTGAAAGAATCTCTTGGGGTCTTCTTTCGCCTTATCTGCTATATTCCTCTCCAACGGTCTTTTAGCCTCCCTGATATCCTTCTTAATGGTTGCCCTCATATTCTCATACGCTCTACGATTCACTTTGCAGTCATTAGTCTTATATGCCTTATACAGCAGTTTTTTCCTTTGCAACTTCATTTTTAAATCTTTATTAATCCACCATAGAGTTTTTTTTAGTTTCCTATTAATTCCAAATTTAGGTATGTACCTGTCCTACATTACATGTAAAACATTTTTAAACCTGCTCCACTGCTCCTCGACTGTCTCCACATTTAAAAGCTTATCCCAGTCTATCCTACTTAGACTTTGTCTCATCTGCTCAAAATTAGCCCTACCAAAGTTCAACTTAACAATTTTAGTCTTTGCATCTGTACTCTTACAAAATACTGAGAATTGTATTATATTATGGTCACTTGACCCTAGTGGTTCAATCACCTCTACACCCTCAATTCTATCCTGATTATTACAGAATACTAAATCCAGACAGGCTTCACCCCGTGTTGGTGATTAACATGCTGAGTTAAAAAACAGTCACTGATTACTTCTAAAAACTCCTGCTCTTGTACTCCTCCATCTGCAAGGTTATCCCAGTTAATATTTGGATAATCAAAGTCCCCCATGACTATAATATCTCCCTGTAAACTTGCCTTTTTGATATTGTCCTCACTAAGATGGGGCTCATCATCCAACAGAAGATGACTTACATTTAAACCCTGTTTGGCATAAACAGCAACCCCACCTCCTTTTCTGTTCTGTCTATCCTTCCTAAAAAATGTGTATCCCTCTATGTTACACTCATCCCCATCTTTGTTATTTAGCCAGGTTTCCATTATTGCTATAATACAGTATCACAATCATGCTCTGCTACATACAACTCCAACTCACTTACCTTATTTTTGATACTTCTAGCATTAAGGCAAGATATTTTTAATGTGTTAATCCTTCTACATTTACGTGTTTAATTTGAATTTACATTAGTATGGATTTTTATTTCTACACCATTGTTTGTTCTTTCATGTATAGATCTAAATCTGGCCTGTCCTAAACTCCCTGCCCCCCCATTCCCTAGTTTAAACAATCCTCGACTAGCCTACACATACGCCTCCCCAATACATTGGTGCCCCACCGGTTCAGATGTAACCCTTCACGGCGGAACAGGTCCCATCTGTTCCAAAAGGAGTCCCAATGCCCCATAAACCTATACCCTTCTACCCTGCACCAAGATTTGAGCCACACGTTAAGCCTTCTAATCTCCTCAATCTTACCTGGACTGGCGCGTGGCACAGGCAGAACTTCGGAGAAGACTACCTTGTCAGTTCTGCTCCTCAGCTTGGTACCTAACTCTGAATTTGGATCGCAGAACTGACAGACTACCCTTATGTATGTCATTTGTTCCAACGTGGACAATGACAACTGGATCCACCCCCGCTCTGGCCAAGAGCCTATCCACCCTTCCAGGGAGGTCTCCCACCTGTGCTCCCGGAAGGCAACACACCGTGCGAGACTCTCTCTCTCTGGAGCACACCTGTGCTTCAATCCCCCTAATGATTGAGTCCCCAACTATCACTACCACTCTCTTTTTGGGAACTGGTTTGGAGGTGGCCCGTTGGGGCTCCTCAACCCTGCCTACCACCTCAGAATTATCAGAGTCACCGTCCAGCTCCGCAAGGACATGATAACGGTTAGACACTTCTAATTCTGGGGTTGATGCCCCCGGACAGTGTGCACCCTTTACCTTACGCCTTGTGACCGTGACCCACCTATTCCTACCTGTCTGGTCTGGAATCTCCTCCCGCGCCACCTTAGGGGTGCACACTATCTCTCTAAAGGACACCTGGACCAAGTCCACCAATTCTTTATTACAACGCAGGTCAGCCAACTCCTCTTCCAGTTCAGCGACCCTGAGCTCGAGGTGCTGGATCAGCTGGTATCTCTTGCAGATGTAGCCCTCATAGACAAAAGGCTCTTCCAAACCATCATCTAAAAAGTCCAACATCCAACAGGACTTGCATTGCACTGGCCTCATTATTAAAATTTGACTTGGGATTACTAAGCTACCTTAACTTTTTTTTTTTTTTCCTTAAAATAAAATTTCTTCTTCTTTCAGCTGCTCCTTAACTTAAATGGTAACACTAAGATCTGCTACAGATATTTTACACCTTTTCCCCTTAAGTTCCTGTACTGTTCTCCCTCTCAGCTGCCTGCTATTTGCCTTTCTATGAGGTTAACTTTACTTTTGTCTGTCTCTTCTCCTAACTTTGCGCTCCTTTTACTTATAAGCTCTTCACTCGCACTGTTTGTATTCCCCCGTATTAATGAACCAATACGCTGTCTCCCACTTAACTGTTCTACTTCTGGACCGCTAAGGACTGTTTAATCTAAAATAAACAAATAAATAAAACTTTACTACCTTATTTGCTCCTACTGCTGATCGCCGTCTTAACGTAGGCCGCTTACCTGCGCACTGCTTAGCTTCCACCTTTAACTGCTTTGAAGTCAGCCTTTTTTTCTTTTCCTTTAAACTAAGGAATCTCTGTTACAACGACATGGTTATTTATTTACAAATGCCGATATCAGTTAATGCTGCTTTCTACCCTGCCTCCACGATGCTAATTCAAATATAGATAATAAGAACAGGTACAAGTACAAATAACTTTTCCAAGCGCACTTCCAAACACCCAGCTACTTTTGCTCTTGTGCGGGCGAAAAAAAAGCAAAAAAAAAAAACCCTTCTAAAGGGAAAAAAAGCTTTAAAAATTCTCACACGTTTCCTTAGCGGCAACCAAAACCCAAGTTTTTAAGAGCAAAATGTATTTTTTTTTTTATTTAAATCTCACACCACAAAATAAACCAACAACTCTCAACAGATTTCCTCTATTAAAAATAGCCATGAAGTTCACCCAACAATGGGGTGGATTTTATAAAGCATTTTCAGAGATATAATAACTGCCAGAAAGAGAAGACACCGTCAGATTTGCCATCTACCATCCCTATACTCCCAAGCGTCACAAACCTGGCTTAAAACAACAAAGACTGCAGCAGCTAAAGCTGTAGCTAACTGATATGAAGCTTGCTGTGTGACCGACTTCAGTCATTTAGGTTGTATGTTTTTCAAACCTAACATTTATGCCTGATTTTTCTGCAAACAAACAGGACTAATAATTAAAATAAAGTTTGGGTATTACCTTGCTGAAGTGGTCTTGTTGTTTGTGGACATTTAGCAATGATTAATGAGTTAACATAACAAGCTGTGTTCATGCAGGTTACGTATGGACAGCCACATTCGTGACTCAGCAAGTGAAGGCTTTCAAGCAAACCCTGGGCTTCTGTTAAAATATTTGTGCAGCCCTTTCAGAGGCAGCTATCAGGATGCAGGGTGCCACATCCATGAATCCCAACAGGAGTACAGTTCTTGAAACCATAAGTTCTTAAACTATGGGGGTCATGTGTTGTTAGATTTTGGGTTGAAGACCTGCCATTTACAACTGTAATCAAAAGCGTACGGTTTGTGGTGGGTTTTACAATGGGTCTCTGTGGGTAGTTTAAGCAAACGCCACTGCTCCACTATGACCTGCATGACCAAGGTGGAATGGGATGACTGTTGGTGGGGATTTTTCAAGGGGAAACAAAAAATCGAAATGATTGTCGGCTAATCTATTATCGATTATTTGAAATATAAAAAAGACAAAACTGGATTGTAACAGTGACTAATCAGTTGTGCTTTTAAAAGCAAGTGGATTCAGATGGTAAAGAGACTGAGCAGAACCTCTTCTGGCCATTTTCTTATCCTTCACAAATGTGCCTGAAATGCTATTAAGGGTGAAAGTTCAGCCTCCCAGAAGTCTTCTGGACAAACATAATGGATACTCCTGGATACTGAAACTCAGGCAGGTAAGGACATGGACAACAAGTGCTCATGAAAGTGTAAAAGTATGACAAATGTAGGGCTCCCAAAGAGCGATGACTTGCAATAAGCAAATAAAAATACTGAAATGACAGACTTAAATGTATCATACAAAAGAGGAGTGTGACTTTTGGAACGAGCGGTTAAAAGGGCATACTCACAATTTTGGCTCATCCTTTTGCAAACGATCACTCTTCTCTGTGGAATCTTTCATGTTGGGAACTGGTTGGCTGCAGATTCACAAAAGAAATGGTTACACTGGTAGCAAAATGACCCCAAAGCACCCCAAGACCAGACAAGGACAGTACCTGCTACTGGTCCCTGCCTTGATGTCACTCTCATGGTCTGCTTTGGCAGTTTTGTCCTTGGTGTGGCATGACTTGAGCTTCTTGCTGCTGCCTTTATCCGGAATGGGCTGAATACGTTTGGATTTGGGCTTTCCTTTGGTAGTGGCTAGAGTTTCAGAGCTCTGTGGTTGCTTTAGAGAAACCAAGGTCCTAGCAGCTGGAGCAGAGATTTGCATGCAAGTTTGGGTATTCTCCTGTGGCAGGCTACTTGGCAGAAGGGGGCAGACACTATCTAGTAGTGGACTTAACTGCTGGCACTGCAGTTGGTATTGGCCATCTTGCTCTGCTGAAGAAGGAAGTACACAACCACTGCCGCTATCTGCTGTTGCTGAGCTGCTAAGAGGGGAAAAGTTGCTGGTGCTGGGCTGCAGCGCAACTTGTTCGGAAATTCCCAAATTTTGCTGGCTAGCTTTTAAGAGTATGTTGCCTATGGAGCTACTCAGCTCAGTGGAGCCCAAGGGTCCTGGATTTTGTGTCACAGCAGGAGGCATAGGAACCACATTAAGCATTGACTGGCCAGGCGTCACAAGGTGCGATGAGGAGTCCTGGCCAAGGACAGCAGGTGGTGCTCCCAGGGATGACACAGACTCAAAGTACATAAGACCTGACTTGGGCCGTTTGATAATGTTGGGCACTGTTCGGTGGCCTGCAGCTGGATTGGGAACACTGGCAGACATTGGTGAGGAAAAATTAATAACCGTCATGTTTGGCATAACTTCTGTAGAGGTTACTGCAGTTGAGGCTGTAGAGCGTGCTGGTTTCTTCACCTTGCGCGGCTGCAGTCGTGAAATTGGACGCTTTTTACCGTGGCTGGCACTGGTTACTGGTGGAGAGCTGCCAGTGGTAGGTGGCAAAACAGAAGATGTATTAGCAGCAAGGTCTGAGCGCTGACTGGAATCAGACACCAATATAGATGTATCCCCAATTAGAAGGCCAGGTGCTGAGCTCGGAAGGCCAGGCTGGAAGGTGGTCTGGGCTCCACTAGGAAAAGGGTGAAGTTGAGAGTGGTGGGTGAGTGGTAACAGTGGTGAAGCAGCCATTCCAGGACTCAGGCCAGCTGCAAAGGCCATTGCATCCATTGGGGGTGCCAGCTGTATCTGTTGAGTCACACCGTTGGGAAGGGTCTGCAGGACGTAGAGCGGCTGCATATGCTGGTTCACAACAATCAACTTTTCAGTGCCAGGTTTGAGGTGCGTGGCTGAGGTCTGAACTGCTGTGCTAGCTACCTGGGCTGTTCCTACATTTTCTGTAGGGCATGTCAAGTACTTCTGAACGGTTGGAGAGGTAGGGACCTGCAGCCCAGGGGTTCCTGAACTCCTGGCTAAATCCTGAGTGACTGGTTCTCCCACTTGTCCGCAAGCCGGGCTCCCCATGTGCTCAGTTGTTCCTTGGCCTTGGATGAAGTGTTCTGGGGTCATGTGCCCATCTGAGGCCTGGCTCTCTCCACCCTGCTGGAGCTCGTTGGGGGCTGAAACTGGCTGCTTGTCAGAGTTCTTATCTACGGAATCGTCACTAGCCAAAGCCAGGATGGGTCGCTCAGGGCCCTCCGTCATTAGGCCACCATGGTTTTGATTGGTTACAGCTGGGCTACGGGTTGTCAAAACAGAGAGGTCAGAGGGTAGTTCCAGTGGAAGCTCAAACTGCTCCTCCCCTGCTATGGTGGCACTAACTCCACCCTCCCCGGGCTCAGCAGAGGGCAGTGGCTGGGGAAAGTCCTCAAAGAGTCCCATGTCTTTTCCTCTGTTCCCATCTAGCCCAAAACCTTCATCCAATGAGAGCAGCTCTGAGGAGGATGACTCTGCCCTCTGGCCCAGAGTCTGTAGGGATGGCGTGTTAAGTACAAATTCCATGATGTCAGAGGGAAGAATGTTGCCACAGTCATCGCTGTTGGTGTTATCAGAGTCTGACTTCAGTAGTTCAGCATTGAGGGACAGCTGAGCCTCAACACCCCCTAGTGGCAAGCAGTCCTTCTTGCTGGTACTACTGCCTGTAGGTTCCTTAACCCTGGGCTCACTCCCTTCCATGTCCATCTTTTCCACACGGGCCTCTTTGCTCTTCCTCTTACTACTGGTTGGAGGCACTTTGTTTGCAGAGGTGGAGGTGCCAGTGGTGCTGATGCTAGCATCACTCTCAGAGCTATCGTCCACTCCATCCAGCTGGCCAATCTGTGGCAGCCCCAGCTCTCGTCTTCTACAGCCGTCATCAAGCAGCTCCTCCTCCAAGAACCGGGCACCACTAGGATTAATGACTGTGCGAGTGAAGCTGTAATAAAAAGAGTCTTCATCTTTGCAAGGAGCACCCCGCAACTCTTCTTCCTCCTCTTCACAACTTCCATCCGAGGATGAGGTGCTAATGTCATCCGCCCCATCTACCTGACCCTCTGCCGAGCGCCTGCTCACCCCTCCACTGCTCCTCTTTTTGTCCCCACTGTTGAAGAAAGGAATGTCCTCCTCCCCATAGGAGCGGACACCATAGAAGGGTGTGAGACCAAAGAACATATTAGATCTGGCACGGGCACTGCGGCGAGGATACCGCCGTTTCACAGATACGTTGCCATCATCCTCCTGGCACTTGTTGCTGTGACAGAGGTCATCTTTTTGATAGTGACTCTCCTGGTGTTCATCAGATGAGAAGGGGATGGCACATGGCAGTGAAGAGGAGGACTGTAGGGTTTTGCTGCTATCAGAATCCATCTTTAAGGGTGTCAGGGTTACCTTGACTGTGCGCTTCCGATTGGGCTCTGGTGGTTCTGGCACACACCCTTCCAAGTTGCTGAGTTTGACATCTGGTGAGGATGCACCACCAGACTGAGCTGGTCTTTCCTTTTCTTTCAAGGTCTCTCTGGATGCCCTCAATTTGCTGCGCTTGTCTTTGCTGTTGTGGGAACCTGGAGTGCAGGGTGCAGGAGGAGAGTCATCAGGCTGCCTGCTCTCAGTTGCTTTCCTGCTCCCTTTGACTGGCATATTTGATGATCGATTAGCCGAGAGCTCCTTGCCAGAATTCAGGAAAGCTGCACCAACATGTCCCCGATCTGCTTCATCTGAGTTGTCATCTCTTAGAGGTGCTGCTTGGACAGGCTCACTAGCCATCATCACCCTACCTTTTTCATTCCTGGGGCCTACAACTTTGGCCACTGAAGGAGGGGATTGCTCTCCAGTTCTTGTCTTTTCTGTCCCCTCTAAATGGCCTGCTAGGCGCAACTGATTCTTTTGGGCTGTGATAGGGCTTTGAGGAGCACCTTCCTCTTTTGGAGGAGAGGAAGTTGCTGGTCGTGATACAGGGCTCACTAGGTGCTGTGGTGTAGAAGTCACATGAGTCTTAGCAGGGCAAGGAGTAAGAGAGGATGTGCTATGTCGTCTAGAACCAATTTTCTTCAGACTTGAGTTGAGCAGGGGGTCTCCAACCGTCACAATCTCATGCATCACTGGCGTGGGGCTTCCTGTGAGGAAACAGAAAAACAGATTGAAGAGGGTCACCCCTCCTTCCCACCCTCATAATCCTGGTAATCAATCACATGTCGGGACTTAAAATCCTTCCTATTCAGTTGTTTGCCAGCACCAACCACAGTTCATTTGCGTTCATGAGTGGAAAGTTGCTGGACGGTTGAACGCTGGCTGCCCTGCTGATCAATGTAACAAAAAAAACATGAAAAAAAGAAAGCATATGTTCATGATCCACTGTGATACTCTAAGACCACAGAGAACTGTAGCACCTTGGAGATCTCCAAATATAAGCTTAGGGTTATTTTGGACATTTCAAGTACACAGGAATGGGTGAGAGCTGTGGGTTTTATTTCCCTGTTCACTTTATTCCCTTATTTGCGGAGGTCAGTGTATTTGTCTTCCAGTTTCTGATACAGTTGTTTGACTCCCTTATGACTGCAAGTATTGTTTCCAAATTTCAGTCATAAACAAAGCCTTGAAATACATAGCTTTATAGTATACATAGTTTCATAAAAAAAAGACTTGATATACAATACTTTTTGAAAATCTTAACTTACACTTTCAATTAACCTATTAGAAAAAAATGCAAAACTGCTTTGAAATTGAAAGATAAGCATTACCGGCTGATGGTAGTGGCCTGGAGCCTGGAGAGCGAAGCAAGTGACCTGTTTTCCTGTTCCAGTAAGACCCACCTGCCACTTTAAGGGCTGGCTTGTTTGCTGCTGTTGGCACATTGGCAACTGGCAGATTATCTGTGGCAAAGGAGCACATAAATTAGTTTCTGTTGTGCAAAATGGAGAAAGGTCATGTCAAAAATGCTTGGCCAAACTTACCTGTGGCTGCTGGGCTGTGAGGGATGGTCCTGTTGTTCTCATGTTGAACAGTGCTGTTAATGTCAGGTTCCACGACTGGAGGGCAGCAAACCACAATCTTGCATGTGTATACACAGCGCTTGCGAGCATCCTGTGTACTCCAGTACACTCGTGAGCACCTGCAAAGACAAAACGGCATAGCTAAGAGTAGAAAACGGCATCAGTGTCTTCTTGGAATTTAGCAGGTGACAACTTACTGATAGCCAACAGGGAAAAGCTTCTGCTCACAGTCTGAGAGGCTGGTTAGAATCCCAAGGCAATCAATTTTCATGGAGCCTGCAAACAAACATGAAACAATAATGAAGCTTCTAGACACTAGGCCAGGACTAACTGCTATGTTCAACGTAGAGTAGAAGGATGGGCACACTCACCTATCATTACTCGTATATTCTCAGGCTCCAAGCCATTGAGAAATTTCCTCCTCAGACTGATGCCTTCAAAGTCAACTAAAATCCGCCGACTAACCTCAAAGCCAGAGTCAGAAAGAACCTGGAAAGAGTAAGCATAATGAGGCAAGCAAAGCTAAAAATGAAGGGCATGGCCTGTAGTCAATGGATGGACACTCACCTCCCCTTTGACTAAGTCACGATGCCGCTGGCAGTAGACCTTTTTGTCCTCCAGGAAGATGCAGTTCTTTAACCGGGCACACATAAAGTGGTAATTGCTGGTGCAAGATGTTAGGCAACAGCCAACTGTGGCACCAGGACGCTGGCAGTGCTCACATCGCTGAGAAAAAAAAAACAAAAAGACAGGTGTGTCCAAATTAGCTTTTCTCACAAACACAGTTCCTTAAAACACCATACTATCAATAAATAAATAATTTCCTTAGCACTGGAATTAACCTACACCTCTGTTCAAACAAAGAGGGGAAATAAAGCTGGATTTTAGTTGCATTTCTTCCTTTCACTCTGACACTCACATCTAACTTGCTCCAGGAACAGCTCTCCTCCCTGCAACACAATGCCTAGAAGATAATTTGAGAAAACACTTACCAGTTGCTTCCCCCGCACCACTGCCATGTGTACATTCTTCAAAGAGCCATCGTCATCTTCAAAAACCTCTGCTGACCACAGGGCACAGTTGACATGCGTCCACTCATTCTGGCCAATATACAGCAGCCGGCCGCCATCCTGCAGGAAAGGAACAAAGCAAGGTCAATCTAAATTGCTTTGTCTGGAGTAGGTGGTAGAGAAAAGCACTGTATTTCACACTCACATTGCTGTTGTCATCACCATACTTCAAACACAGCACACACTGCCGGTCATCATCCACTCCAGGTGGAGGGGCTAACTCTGGACTCTGCTCACGACTCCGATAAGATCCTAACAGCAGTGGAGAATCAGAGAAATATCAATACTGTACCTACATGTGGGCAGTGAATGCAAACTCCTTCAACCCTCTTGCCTTTTCATACCATGTCCATCTATTGGAGAATGGGTCGCTGAAGGAGGAGACAGAGACTCAGTGGCTTTGGGAGCTGGGATGATGTTTTTCATGACAGGAAGTAGTTCAGGCCTGCTGCCTTCTTCACGTTCCTGCAACTGTGCGTAGTTATGGTCCAGTGAGGGGGGCAGTACCGCATTTGGGTGAAGACAACTGCTATAGGACAGATAGTAGATTAAGACTGTTAGCAACAGTCACAGTACCCCAAAACAGCTTTTTTTGTATCCAACCAAGGTGATTGACTCTATAGCTTAATTTCACTTACTTTGAAGAAACTTTGTTTGGTTCCCAGAATCTGGATTCCCTGACATTGAACCACGGAAAAACTCTCTCCATTTGCTGCAACGTGGACAAAACAAATGAGAGAAATGAAGATGATAAAGCAAGATATTCAAACAAACATGGACTTAATGATACCGTACTCTTAAATAAATGAGGTCTCCCACCATGCAAAATTATGTTACCCTTGGTCTATACAAAAGCACTAGAAATGGGCTCTACATAAACTGTCCAACACTTTCATGCTCACCTTATGCAAAGCTTTACCATTCCATGCACAATCCAAGGACCCATATGAAGTATTTGATCTCATCTGCCACTCAACTTTTTATGGACCTAAGCACTCCAGACTGATGGATGCATATTGGCTTTACCCTAATCAATGTATTCTGCTAATTAGGACCTGCACATTTTACTGATTCGTACAAATTATTAAAGTATCTAATTGACCCAAAAAAAGGACTTAATTGTGGGCATATGAGAAACAAACTAAACAAGATTCCACTGCTCCCCAAAACCACACAACCAACAGAAACCCAGAGAAAAGACTTGAGCACACTCAACATTTTCTATAGAAATAGGAGATAAAACAGGGTACATCAACAACTGTGGTCATAAATCACTAAAACAGAAGAAATCCAGTAATCCCAACAGGCTCACCCGTAAGAAGAAGGATTTCACCATGCTGTTGGCCTTTTTGTTCTCAAGTTGCCCCCCATCACAGTTTATTGCAGTCTGGATAATTTTGACAATGTCATCACTGAACTCCAGCTGTAACGGAAAGAACTGGATAAGCCTGTTTGCAGTGACAGGATGCCTGAGGAGAGGCAAAAAAAGTTTCTTACCACTGAAGCATACTGGCCCTGATCCATCTTCTTCTTGACACCCTCCAGGTCAAGGGGAGACTCACACTGTGGGAGAACCTCAGTAAGCACTGGGGGATCCGGACCCTCAGGTGAGCTGCGGGATGGCAGTGTCTCCTCTGTTTCTGGGTTCAGCTCAGGAGGCTTTACTGACTGTGGGGGTCCGGGTGGGGAGAGGGGTGGTGAGAGAGAGAGATTGGGAGAGAGTCAATTTAAAGTGATACAGTAGACAGAGGGTCCACATCTCTCAGGTTTGGGCCTTACTTGACGATAGCGCAACAAGTGCGTAGTGGTGCGAGAATTCAGCAATGCAGTGAGGACTCGTCGCACTGAACCCTGTAGCTCTGTCTCCAGGGCTGTTCTCCACTCTGCTGGGTGCTGGTCAGTGCAGTTGATGCACATGTAGGCGATGCTTTCAGGCAGATTAGAAAGCATTTCATACATTTCATCTGGAAAAGTGAAGCACATTCAGAGAACAGAATAGTAAGCTGGACCAACAGCCTCCTTCCCTTGCACCATATGCCCACCTGTAAGATTTTCACACTTGGCATGCACCCAGCGATCACATTTGCCACACTGCATCATTTTGCTTTCATAGTCATCATCATCATAGCACTTGTCACACAGAGGACAAAAGTTTCCTAAGAGAGGGAGAAAAGGCATGAGAGTCCTTGGTAGATGACAACCAGAGAGACAGCAAGGTTCAAAACCAAGGGCATCTCACCTTTAGCGAAGAGTTTGGCACACTCGTGGCACAGAGAAAAATCATGAGACCACTGTGCATCCCAACCTTTGCCTGGGGTTGTGGCACCACAGCTCTTGCATCGAACACATTTCATACACATCTGCGTAGAAACACAGGACAGGCTTACTTATACAAACGTGTCCAACCTTGCAGGTTACATCAATGATGGCTGGGAAAGGTACTTTTCAGCTTACCCAAACTTTCTTCTTCTTTGATGGGCGTGTTGGGTAGTTGGGACCTAGACATTCAGGATGGTAGCTGTTCCGGCACTTTGTGCACTCCAGGAGTTGCTATGGTAAAGCAGACAGAAATAGAAAAACTGCCTCCGACAAGAGAGCCCAACAGTACTTGGAACAATACAAACTAATGCCACCTGCCTACCTTTGCCGCCTGCTGCTGGCGTGCACAAACATAGCAGAATTTGCAACGCCGGCAGCACCAGTTCTCTCTTTGCTCCTCCAGTGGGCGCTCATTCTCCTCCAAACAAAATGTGTGAAAGGGTTCACAGCAAACCTGACAGTAGACAAACTACACACAGCAGAGGGACATGTGGTCACTGAAGCCAGTTGCTAGGCTGGTATAAGAACACCGTATAAGAACATTAACTCACCTCTACATGTCCACTGCTGGCACACAGGAAACACACCACTCTTGGCATGATTGGCACAGATGTCAGAATGCTCAACCCTCCCAAATCCCAGATGTTTTCTAAGCTGTAGTCTTCCTGCAAGAAGATGAGCACAACATCAGGTCGTTGCACCTGCACAAGCCTAATGTCCACCCAAGGCACCAGATACACACCTTAAAATCCACTCTGATGCGATGCACTCCATCTGAAGGCACCTTGTGTTTGGTGCTGTTTTCATTCGAGGAAGGGCCCAACACATTTAAAGTACCGTTCTCGGCTTTTGAGGACAGCAACTTTTCCTAAAGGGACATTTAAAAAGAATATTGGGCCTATACATGACAAATCAAAGAGCATCATGTGAGCGTGTTACGGATGCAAGGTATTATCTGGAATCACCTACCTTATCCTTGAGCTTTTGCTTAGAGGGCAGGGTATACCGAAGGATTTGTTTCTTTAGCTGTTTAGCCTCAGAGCCTGGAAAGAGGGGCATCGAGTCAAAGCAATGCAAGCTGTGGTGTGCCTTAAACTTAACTCGACAGATGTTGTCAGACTTACCAGTTTCTGCCACAGGCAAGACCTTCTTGACTTCACTGTTGTTTGCTGTGCAGTTTTCCACATCCTCATCTAACGATTCTGAGGGCTGTTCGGGGGCAGCAGTGGACACTTCAGCCAGAGCTGAAGTTTGCTGCTGCTTCCGTTCTTTTCGAAACGTGGCAGCTGGAAGAGCTGTGTCTTGAGGTGTCACTGAACACTCTTGCTGGGGGGGCATTTCTTCTAAGGGGAGAGATTCAATCTTTCGGAGAGCCGGCTCCTCTCTGGAAATGGTGGCCAATGGTATCACAACAGTTTTTTGGTTGGCTTCACTGGACTGGCTCTTTGAGAGATGTTGAGACTCTTTTTCCTGAACCCGGTACTTCTTTTTTTCCTTCTTAGATGCTGAAAATAGAAAAAAGAAATTAGGGTTCAAGCAGAAAAGAGTATACACTGGGATATGTCTATGTGTGGATGTCTCATTTTTTACAACTACAGGCACACAGAGACTTCCACTGATCTAAGCAGGTATGGACGCACAGGCACAGAATCCACAGAAATGCACACTCAGAGATTCATTCCAATTCAAGATGGTACATTGACTCAGAGAGCGATTCTTCCACGGATTCACATTCAAGCAGATATGCCAACTTGTGTGGACATCAGCTTTTACAGACTTGCCCAAAATTGTGAGGACACAGATTTATGTGGACTCATAGTCACAGAATTTCTTGCTTACTATTGTAGGAGCAAATTGTTTTACAATCCCAGTGATTCGCAAAGACACACTTTCACACAGGAGAACACACTTGCACAGAATCAGACAGACACACACGCAAGATTTCTACGGACCCAAGGGAGATTCATACCCCTAATAGAGAACAAAATGAGTATCTGTCCAAAGCTGTCACTTTTTATACCACATTCCTTTAGAATCAAGACATGAGAATTGTTAGAAATTCAAAAAGATTCCCACAGAGGCAAATACCTGCAGAAGTCAGATTCTGGACTCGCCTCAATACAAAACCACCCCATACTTGCACAGATTTTAAACACATGGACATGGTAGATAGAAAGTGTATAAAAATCGACATTACCCCAGGCATATAAAGAAACAGGCGTGTTAAAAAAGAAATCCTAGAAGCGAATCTCTTGGTTTTTAAATATTTATGTATGTAGCATTAAATACAATCAGGGAGCAGGACTCACACACCTTTGGCCTCCTTCTGTAGGAACGCTTTTGAAGGCATCCACTGTAGGTTCTGACACTTCCTCATCCTGTATATGGGGAGGAAAGCAAAGAAGATTGTCACACTGTCAGCCACTGGCACCACAGAAGGTGGCCACTGAAGTCAGAGAGCCCTACTTGCAGCACTGCTTCTTTATATTCCGCCCCCCAAACTTTGGCTTGTCCAAGCAGTTGGTGCAGACGCCACAATCCTCGGGAACTTGGCAGCCGGGACATTGCCCACAGCGACGGGACCGACGGCCTTTTTTAACCAGGGGTTCCTGAGGGGTCTTGTGGCGTGTAATTGGTTTCAAAGGCTTATTTGGAGGCGCGCTGGGTTCTGCCTCCTCTGATCCTGCAACTGATGATTTATCTGGGAAAAAGAAAACACTAATCAGAGCACAGCCCCCCACACAGTGAAACATTATAAAAGCAGCAATGTGGCCAGGCAGAAGACACTCACCATCATTTCCCATGGAAGACAGGATTTTCTCCCTCTCCTCCCAAGGCAAGGCACTAAGGGTGGGCATGTCATCTGGAAACACAGCTCTGTTGCGACCCAGAGCCACTGCAGCACGACGACACACGTGTTTTATGCGAGGACCTTGTACGGACGTCTCAGAAGAATCACTTTCTTGTCCCTATTGACACCAAACACAGAGAGTATGTGATGCAGGAAGTTTGTTTGGCTCTGGCATTTAAACTGGGCCCCATGATATAAAACATCCCGTTCATTTAACGGAGACTCAAAACAGCAGCTGCCTCACCTGTGCTTTTGGCTGCTCACTCAACTTCATCGATTTGCTTTTTTCGATCTTATACAGCTGTGCCTTTGCCCTCTTCAGCAAACTTGCCACTCTTCTGTCAGCCACTTGCTGCTTCTCTGCCTGGGCCAGCATTGAGCCAAGGGAGGCAGCAGTGGGTTGTTTGGCAGCTGGAACTGCTGGCTGGGGGATTGACTGACTGGCAGAAACTACAGGCTGGATGCCTCTTTCCTCTTTACTCCCACTGTCCAATTCGAGGGGACCCCCTCTACTCTTTCTGGAAAGTCGATTTTTGGCAGCGGCAGCTTCTGCTGGCTCAGATGCAAGGTTCCCTTCAGGGTCTGTGGACACAGACTTTTTACGGCCCAGCTTCTTCTGCGTAGGTGACACTGCAGCTGTGATTTCTTCGCTTTCTTTGCCTTCCACAGCACCCTGGGCGTCAAGGACTGCACTTCGACCTTTTTTCTCACGCTCTTTCCGACTGCCAGAATCACGCTTGTTCTCTTTCTCTCTCTCACGGTCCCCTTCAGTCAGGGCTTCTCTCTCTGCCTCCTTGCTGCACACCCTCTCTTTGCCACGCTTGCTCACAGGAAACAATGGGTACAGTGGAGAGGATGAGGTGCTGACTCCTGATCCATGTTTCCGGCTGCCGCCAGGCTCTGCCACTCCATCAGCTGGAGAGAAGCTGCTGAAGGCAGGCGAGGTTAAGGCACTAGAGACCAGAGAGCCAAGAGGGGCCTCGGGCATGGAACTGGAGTGTTGAGCCAGTGGCGAGAGCTCCCTGGCATTGGTGCTGTTCTGACTTCCTGATCGGCTGCTTCGTGTCCGCATGGAGTGAGAGGGTGAGCGGGGCTGGGCTGGCAAGGGACTGAAGACACGTCTTTGCCGTCGTGACCTGCTGGCAGAAGAGGAAGAAGAGGAGGACTGCAGTGGGGAAGATGAAGCTATTGGACTGCCTTTGGTAGAGGACTGTGGAGAGGGAAGAGTGAGAGACTCAAAGATACGTGAGTGGGCCTCACTGGGAGTGAAACGAGGTGCACGAAGCAGTGGGCTGCGCTTATGATGCTGGCTCTCAAAGCGCAGGTGGTGATGGTGGTGATGGTGATGATGGTGATGGTGGAGGGGAGAGAAGAGGCGGCCAGATGCTGCTGCCGCACCACCAGGGGCAGCAAAACCTGCTGCACCTCCTGAAGGAGGAGGCAACAGGCCGACATCCTCAGGTGTCAAAGGAGGAGGGCGTATGTTGTCAAAGATGGGCTTGCGTATAAGGCCTTCCTTGGCATATTTAGCGGTGGAGAAGTATGGAGTCTCAGAACGGGAGTGCTTTGATGAGATCCAACGGAATGTGGGTTCTCGAAGAATTGACTTGCGCTTTTCTTGCAGTGGGGAGACCACCGCTGATGTGGGCAAATATGGAGAAATAGTATGTGGAAGGATCCAATGTGGGTGGTGGGAGTGATGCTCCACTAAGCCAGTGGCCGCAGTAGAGGCAGAAGCGACAGGCTGCGTAGGTAAGGAAGGGGCAAGCAAAGGCGGGTGAGGCGGGGAAGAGGAGGAGGAGGCTGTTGAAGAGGCCTGTTGGGAGCCTGCCTGAGGTGGAGATGCAGCAGTTTTCTTTGCACTCTGGAAGCGACGGCTCCGCACAACCCGATCCTCAAGTCCAGGAGGTGGAGAGAGGGGCCTGGAGACAACATCACGCTCTCCTGGTGAAGAAGGTGAGCCCTGAGTGCCCTCTGAGGCTTGGGAGTCTGTAGAAGTGTCGAGGCTAGGGCTACTGGAACGAGAGGACTCCCCAGAGGAAAGCTGCGAGGAATGCTGGGACACGGCACTGGACTTTTCGCTGGAGCCACAGGAGGCTGCACTGCTGCTGAAGCGTCCATTGCTGGCGCAGCTGCTAGCTAAGACTCCACTGGTGGGTGGAGGTGGGGGAGGGAGAGGCAATGAAGCAGGGGGAGAGCTTGCTGCAGCTGCAGAAGATGAAGAAGAGGAGGAAGAAGAGGAGGGAGGAACACCTGATGTTGCCACGGTCTCTAATCGAGCCACTTTGACGTGTGGAGGTGGCGACACAAAGCTTGCCTCATCCTCAATGAAGCGCTTTGGAGTCTTAATGATGCGTGAGGACACAGTGCTGACCACGGGCATAATGAACTGACGGATGCTTTTCAGTTGTGTCCTCCTCCTCCTCGCTCCCGGCTCCACACCAACTGCCACCCCAGTGGCTGCTTCCTTTTCCATCATTTTCTTCTGCGCTCCTTTTTTGGCGCGCTGCAGCAGTTGCTTGGCGATGGTGGCATCAGTTCTTTTGGTAGGCGGGACGATGCGGACAGGCTTTACACGCCGTGGGCTCTGCCGCACACCCACAGAGCAGCCTCGTCCAGTCCTGGTGGGGGAGGCAGGCACTAAGCATGGCCCAGAGCTGGCAGGGGAAGGGGAGGATCGCAGTTTGGAATGCTGGTCACGCTCACGGCGGACCCTTGAAATCTTCTGCTCTGTGCCAAACGTTGCTGCGGTTACCACAGCTTTGAGACGCTCACTAGAGGGAGGACGGCCACGTCTTTTTTGGGTGGCAGGCATGGACACTCCCTTTCGGCCCATGGCTTTGAGGCGAGGCTTGAGCGCCGCGAGTTTGACAGCACGGAGCCGCTTAATTTTGGGAATGCGGCCAAGTCTGGAAGTTTCATGCTGATGGACTGTCCAGTGTAGCGCCCGCTTGGCCAGCTTTCTTTCCTTAACATCTTCCTGCACTTCCTTCCTGGGTGATCCACCAACACTCTGCAGAGCCGTTTCCCGCTTTTCCTGTGACCCCAAAGGGCTGTGAAGATGCTGGACATCTTTTGAAGCACCTGAGGTAGGGGGTCTTCCTCTTCTCTTCTCTCCTAAAGCAGGAGGGCGGCCGGGTGCTTTCTTTCTCTGAGGATGCCTGACAGCAGCAACATCCACTTTACTGGAAGGAGAATCCAGCAGAGAAGAATTCCTTGGAACTTTAATGACCCTTGGTGGCCGTCCTCTGGGTTTCCGCACTTGCCGTACTCTACCTGAAACTGGAGACAAGCAAAAGTCAGTCAAGAGCATCAAAGCTGCTGTTGTGTAGACAGAGCCTAAACTTGGCTGGGAGGAACCACAAACTGCTAGTATTGGGCTACCGTCACACATACAGTATGCACCAGAGGATCACCTACTGAGCTCATCTAAGGTTTGTGGTGCCACCCCATGACAAAAGGAGGCGCTCCCGCTAACAGTCTTGTATCATTTTTACCCTTCACAGCCTCAAGTAACTGCCCCTTGATGCCCCGACTCCTCCAGTATAAAAGGGAGATGTTCCCGGAAGATGGTGTCTCATTTGGACCTGACCACACTAGACATATTGTCTTTATAGAATGCCACCAGAACAATTTAGCTGGCATCAAGCTGGCAACTATAGAACAATTGAGAATGTTTTTGGTTTTGATGCTTTTTTGATTGAATTAAAATAAGGATTTGCCCAGCTGGCACACCAACTGATTCTGGAGTCTTCTTGCCTAATCACTCGCCCTTGCTACACGGCTCACAGCAACCAAAAGGGACTTCTTCACTCATACGTGACATGGGTTTGGTATTTTTTTTTTTTTTAGTGTAAACAGCGAAACATTAAGCAAGCTAAACAAGTATACATTTTCAAACTGAATTTGAACTAATTTTATATGTGGTACACAATCTGACACAGACATACACCACTTGTCTTCCAGTGGCATCTGAATACTTGAATCAGCAGTGTCTGGTAATAAGGTGAAAATATTATGAAAAATGTTGTGGTTAACAACGCCTTGCAGTTATTGTAAATGACACCCATTCTAGTTCAATAATCACCATGATTGTCATTGAAGAAAATGATGGGAATATAACTCTTATCATTGGCACCGGACCCTGTAGAAATCCAGTGCATTCAAAAGAACAAAAGAAATTTGACAAATAAGAGGAGACCACTCAGTCCATCAGGCTCATTTGTTTAACTAATAGCTAAGCTCTCCCAATAACTTCTCCAGATTCTTATTAAAGGTTGTGAAGGTTTCTGCTTCAACTCCATGTCTCGGTAGTTTGTTTCTGTAAAGAAGTGCGCCCTGGCTTCAGTGTTAACTGGAAGTTAAAGGGGGAAATGCATTTATGTCCCCAAGTATGTGATTCACCCTTAATCTGAACGAAGGAGGATTGTACCCCACACATACAAGACTTCGTGCAGCAGCCTGATGTTATTTGACATTACAAAATGACAAAAGGCCTTGCTTATTGAGTAGATAATAAAATAAACTGTTAAACTGTTGACAACACAAAGGATGGGCAGTATCTGGTACTCTGTGCCCTTCACCAGCCAAAATAGCTATAGGCATCTTTCTGGAAATGGTGCATATTTTTAAGTCTTTTGGAGGTACACTGACGCAAGTACTTGAACGTTCATTTTACATTCTAAAAATAGTCACATTCCTCCATATTTTACTCCCACTACTAAATTCTTTGGTCAATTCTAAATAAGAGAGAAAACGTAACACAAAATAAAAAGTTTCACTTCTGACCAATCAACAGCTTTCAAATTTTACAGGAGAGCACACTAAGTTTGTTTGTCAACTCCAAATAAATAAAACAAAATCTTGACTATTAAAATTCTGAAATCTTAAATCTAAAACTAAAATCTTACAGCTTTCATGCTTTACAGGAGAACACAAAGTAAATTCTTTAGTCAGTTCCAAACAGATAAAGTAGGTATTAATACAAAAATCTAATAATAAAAAAAAACCTGCCTCTATACTGTATCCTTTCCTTTGTATAGATTCAAAATGTTTTAAATGGCTGGGAAACAAACCCACAAATAAACAGAGAAAAACATTCTGTATGTATCCTCAGTACAAATTCGAGCAGCTTTCAAATGTAAATGAAGGAGAACATAAACAAGACTGACATTTACTCAAATGTGGTCAGCAAAAAAAAAAAAGAGAGGCACGAGAAATCCCCATTAGTGCTGCACTTGCTTGGGTCTGGGACTGTGAAGTGTTGCGTTTGTGTGCGCTCTAAAGGAAGACACTGCTTCAGACGGTACAAAACATTAGTGGTATTACCAGGGCCATCTTAACGCATGGGCACGCTGGGCAGTTGCCCGGGGGGCCCCATGGTAATCTCTGTATGTTGTGACTTGCTGTCAATAAATACTATACCAAACTATAAATATCTGTTATTGTGTTACAAGTGGACATTGGTATTCGCCTCTGATTTAGCATCACATAGCTTAAAATGTACCACAATGCACTTGGGATTCCCTTTAAAATGAAGGATACCAAGTTAAGCAAACATATGATGGTGTTTTTTAAGTTATTCTTTTTAAGTAAGGATCGAGTTCTGCTTTTGTGTGCTCCAATTAGGGTTAGGTTAGGGAGAAGCAGGGTCCTCATGGGCTCTCTCCATATTGTGTTAAAATAATACAGTGGGGTCTTACAGAAGTAAAAATGTTTGGGGTGTTGTCAGCTTGGCTGAGCTTTATGTGAAAGGTTATGAAGCTGCAAGAAAAAAAAAAAAAAAAACACTGCAAGAAGTTAATGAAAATGTGCTATCGAAATCTCAGAGCACTGTGAACACTCTTTTTTAAAATTAAACTCCACAAAATACCCCAAATTATGCAACAAATAGTTGAAATAACCAAAAATCTTTCCAAGAATATGTCCATTATATATCCTGATGCAAAAAAAAAAAAAAAAAAGAAATTTGTTTGAAATAGTGTGAATAGTAGCAACAGCCAGCCTGACACGGATACTCATTTCTAAGTTTTGTGGAGAGTGAAACCTGATATAGGAAGAGACTTTACCGACCAGAAAAGAGAAAGCATTTAATGAAGGTCAAAAATGTCCAGCATATAAACCTGTGATTTTCGCAGCAGCGTACTGGTGTCAGTCAGTTATTATCCAAACCCCCCATATCCTAACACAGGGTCACGGGGGCCTGCTGGAGCCAATCCCAGTTAACACAGGGC
>JANRMT010062802.1:10030045-10052687 GCA_026402145.1 Polypterus bichir lapradei | reverse complement strand
TGGGGGAGGAAACCCACATAGACACGGGGAGAACATGCAAACTCCACGCAGGGAGGACCTGGGAAGTGAACCCAGGTCTCCTTATTGTGAGGTAGCAGCGCTACCACTGCACCACCGTACCGCCCTGCGTACTGATGTGTAATATTTTATTATCCATCCATCCATTATCCAACCCACTATATCCTAACTACAGGGTCACGGGGGCCTGCTGGAGCCAATCCCAGTTAACACAGGGCACAAGGCAGGAAACAAACCCCGGGCAGGGTACCTGCCCACCATAGGGCACACACACACACACACCAAGCACACACTAGGGACAATTTAGAATCACCAATGCACCTTACCTGCATGTCTTTGGACTGTGGGAGGAAACCCACGCAGACACGGGGAGAACATGCAAACTCCACGGAGGGAGGACCCGGGAAGCGAACACAGGTCTCCTTACTGCAAGGCTATCACTGCGCCACCACTGCACGTGCCACCCTGCATACTGGTGTGTAATATTTTATTATGTTAAGTGAAATGAAAGAATTACAACATGATAAAAAAAAAATAAATTATATTCTGCTTCTCGAGTATTACTGCAGTTGAAGCAGACACCTGCACAAAAGCAGAAAAAGTGATGCCTACAGAGGAAGAATCTACCAGAGTGATATCAGTCATACAAAAAAAAAATCAATAACCTTCTAGCATTCTACAGTTCCTGGCTGCATTCAGATGGAGGGCCTCTTTTTTTATTTACTGCGTTTGGAGACTCTCAACCTGACATACACGTATCACTCCAAAAGTGGTCAAACTGTGTTCAGGGATGCCTAAAATGTGTAAATCTATCAAAGCTGACATTCTGACAAAACCAAAATCACTTCTGTACGTGTATGGAAAATAAAAATGTACTTCATAGGAGTGGTGCAAGAATAATTTATCAATGCTCAGATGACATACTGTACTATTAAATTGCTTGTAATGCAATATTAATCTTGGTATGCTATAACCACAAGGCAAACGGCACTCACACTACAATATACAGACCTGAATGATGCGCAAGTCCTGTTAATGTGATGCAAGGGAAGCATCAACATAGCATTCACATCCCTCTAAGGAGTATGCTGCATGAGGGACTGTATGATGAATAGTTATGCAGTCGTCTCAATTATGGAATTATCGTCTATCTGTCAATATAAGAGATGCACTATTGGACTCCAAACTTAAATTGAGATTGAATGAAGGCCTGTTATTTAGCACAGCATGCTCTTGCTAGAGCTGCGGAGAAGACTATCCATATTACTTTTTAAATAAGTGTAGCAATCTTTAAAATTGTCAGTTACGGAGTAATTCTCATTTCCTTCGCCATTTAGGTAGCATTTGCCATCTTTGTCTCTTTGTTCAGGTTCATGTTAACCCTACTGGCATTTAAATGATAAAGTTGGGAGTCAGTCAATCATTATCTAACCCACTTACTTGTACAGGGCACCAGTCCATCGCAGGGTGAACACACACACACCCCACCCACACACTAGGATCGCCAATTCTCCTAACCCACGTCTTTGGCGTGTGGGAGGAAACCAGAGCACCCAGAGGAAACCCACACATGAGGAGAACATGCAAACTCCAGGCTGGAGAAACCAGGGACACAAACCCTGGTTTTCTTAACATGAGGCAGCAGTGCTGCTCTTAGAGTGGAAGAATTATTATCAACAGCACATCAGACAATGCGAAAATATCTATATAATAAAGCACTAAGGTCTGGGTGTACAGTCCATCAGAGAAATGGGATTGGTCAGTTTGGCTTTGTTGATGGGAAGAAAGAAGATGCGAGAGTGTGAGACGCATCAGGAGGAGTACCAGTGCATGTCGAGAGAGTCGCGTTCAAAGATGGAAAGTATAAAAATGGAAAGGATGTGAGAATAGCACCTCGAAAACAATGACAGAGGCTGAGAAGCAGGCTTTACGCGAATGTGCTCAAGAAATGGAGCGCAGAGAGGTTCTGACACAACGAACACCGAGGAGAAAGTACACATAAGGGTAAGAGCAAATATTTTGACATTATTCTCTAGGCTATCTTAGACAGGTACTGTGACTAGTTTATATATAAAATGTTAAGGGTTGTATCCGTTCATCATGCAATTACTTACAAACCACTGGGAGTTGCTCTTAATTTAAAGTATATGACGTGATGTGCATTGGTACAGCCAAACAATTGGGTGGCTGTAACCTCCACAAACTAGCTATAAGAAAGACTCAACCGCCAATCAAATGCTTGACAGGGTGACAAGGCAGAAAGGAAAAGTATATCGGCAACATCTGCTGAGCGTGGGGCACATTGCAGAGGCAGATCGTAAGAAGAAAAAAAGAACAAAACTAGTGCCATCTGCTGACCACCACATAGTGTGGTATACAGAATACAAGTGAGACAAAGATACACAAATGCCTGTGCAAAGTGACCGGTGCTCGGGTGTTTGAGATGTGAAAGATAAAGAGAACCACATTAGACAATTATAAACTAGCAGGTCTTTTATTATAGTATAGTATATTGATGGATTCAAGGCCCTAAGTCATGAATAATCTTGTGAGTTTTCGAGTTGCTAATATAAAGAGTTAATGTCCCCCTTCCCCTCACATCATAAATGGCTGTATTTCAAACAATAATCAAAGCCGGATACATATTCTTTGGTTGGTGACCAGAGAAATGATTAATTAGTCCTGATCTAATACTTGCTGTTAAAAGGGAGCATTTCTTTTGGCTCCAGTCCCAGATCATGAGACTGAGTTTGATTTGCTTATCTATACAATAACAAAGCTAGCCTGGTCACTTTAAAATATATATTTACTGTATACATTTGTCTCAACCTTTCACCTCTAGCAAAGGCATAGCAGCAGACTTGCGTTATAGCAGTTTCAAAAGGAATCCAACATTTCAGCCGGGTAAAACAAAGATTATGTACTTTATGGGCTTTTAATTCTATCAGAAATATAATTCAAAAAGGAGTCATATCAACAAATAGAATAAAATTCCATAACGGCCATGTGATCCTTACGATCGCAAAAGTGACGGATACACACCATTATCACCTGAAAAAAGAATGAGGGCAGCAACCATATTTACCATCAAGTAAAATACAAGAGGTGCTTCACTGATGGACAAACAATTAGTCGAGAACAACTGAGAACAGCTAGCACCTTTATCTTGATCTTAAACAAAAGCTTATGGCGTGATAACGTGCTGGGGACGCAACACATTGGGGAAGTGACGTCTTTCTGATGGCTAACTGCTCAAGAAGGTGACATGGCAGAAAGGAAAAGAACACTAGCAACATCTGCTGAGTGCAAGGTGCATTGCTGAAGAAGAACAGCGGCGACACCAGTTGAGCATGAGGTCCGTTGCTGATGAAGAGCAGTGCCTTTTGATGAGCGTCAAGTACAAGAAACAGAATGCATGAACAACAAAGGCAGAAGAATGCCTACGCAAACTGACCTATGCTCCTGACCTCACACCAAACCGATTAGTCCAATCATCCATCCATTATCCAACCTGCTATATCCTAATTACAGGGTCACAGGGGTCTGCTGGAGCCAATCCCAGCCAGCACAGGGCGCAAGATGCCCGGGAACAAATCCCGGGCAGGGCACCAGCCCACCAAAGGGCACAAGCATGCACACACACACACCGAACACACACTAGGTACAATTTAGGATCGCCAATGCACCTAACCTGCATGTCTTTGGACTGTGGGAGGAAACCCACGCAGACACGGGGAGAACATGCAGACTCCACACAGGAAGGACCCGGGAAGTGAACCTTGGTCTCCTAACTGCGAGGCAGCAACGCTACCACTGCGCCACCGTGCCGCCCCAACCGATTAGTCTGATCGCAAAATACAATACTATACACTGTGATGCCGTTAAAAAGAACACCAGCAGCGACATCTTCTGAGCTTTATGCCAAAACAACTTCCAGCCACATACAAACCAGGACATACAATATGGAAATATTCAGCTTGCTCTCTGTGAACTACTGGAGGCCCGTGTGTTTGCTAGTCAAGGTGCATTACTGCAGAGTTCGAGGATGGGTTGACTGACCAGTGACCTATGTGCAAATATAAACTACATCTTGTTTTTACCAATTTATTCTAATGCTAGTAAATTAACTTATTTTAATAATTTCATGTAAATATCACTCTGACAAAAGGTCTCTAGATACATAGTACATAGTGTTTTCTGTTCAGCATTGTGTTTTGCGGCCAATAATCTTACGTTTCAACTATACTGTAGTTAGTAGCTTTAGAGTAGAGTTTAATTCTTAACCCTTTCGGCCCTGGATTTTCTGTTTATATGAGAAAATTTATTTTGTGAGATATTTTACCTTTGGTGCGTCTAGGAAGCTCAAAAATGAAAAAAAAACAAAAACAAAAAAATATCACTATAATTATACAATAGCTGCCAAATACTTCAATACTATTTGTTTCACTTCCGTGTTTCATGGACTGTACACCAGTCTCTCCAGCCTGCGCTAATAGTAACATGCCTGGTTCCAATGGCTGCGAGCATACCTGTGCTTTACAAAAGCAGCTGCATATTTATGTACTAATAATAGGATGTCAGGGCTGAAAGGGTTAACTTGTATGTTGAACCATCATGAAGCAATTTGCCACTATATTAGTAACTGTGTGCCATGCCCTCGGTATCCGCATTTCACTCTACAGGAGAAGGACACAACCATAAAAACCACAAACACTAAACTATCAATTGAGAAATAATTCTGCTTACTGAAAATGAGCTGATTTCAAACAATTGACATAAACTAAACAAGTGCAGGCAATAACACAACCTGAATAATAGAATTCAAAGATGAAATAGGTACAGCTTAGTAAAAACAAAACTAATTAAAAGGGAACTAAAGGATACATAATGTCATTTAACAGAAATGTATGCCTTGTTTATTTCATCACTGATAGGATAGGATTCTGCATTTTTGTTGTTGCTTAGTAACAATTTAGTTCTCTCATATGCTAACTTGTCTCCCTGTGTGTGGGCTCTTATTCATCACAGTGAGAACAACAGATGTAAATGCCATAATGGATGGACAGACATCCCTGCCAGGTTGGTTGCCGGTACCTTTCCCAACCAGGAGGTCATAACAGAAGGACAAAGGGGGAGACTGCTTCTTGGAGCCATGTATTCCCAACATACATAGGATGGCAGGATCCCTCTGGTGAAACGCCCATGTGTATATCTGCAGGAAATGTAGTCCTGATGGGCAACCTTATTGGGGTAGCTGGGTGTCACCACCGGAACACTATCCCTACTTCAGGGGGCTTCTGTCTGGCCTGGAAATACTTCCAACCCGCAATGCTGTGGCACCGGAAGTACTGCCGGGTCTGACATATGAAGCCACCTCATCAGCATCTGGGAGTCGCAGTCAGGAGGAAGAGGACAACACTCGAGGAAGAGTGGAAAGAGATGGCAAAGCATTGATAATCTTATACTAGACAGTGTGGACCGACCTGAAAGCCTATCAAGGTATCTTTATAAAATAAAATAGATTTATTTTAACGTGAAGCTGTGTCTGAGGCAGTGGTGTCTGGTGTTCGGAGTTACTGGCACCCCCAGAGTCCACACAGAATATACTTCACATATAGAGGATATCTGATCTTACAGACATAAACAAAAACCCCTTACACAAGATATACCATGAGCCCATGAACTTTTCTTACTCCAGGTTTTGATTGCCAACTTATTTCCTTAAAATACTCCTATGAACCTTCTCTCCAAATGTATCGTATCAGAACCAAACTATTCTAAAATTAGTGACTTCTATTAAGAGATTTATACTCAAGTGTCTATAATGGACACATCCTGGAAAGATACTGTTATTACTGCCTTTAAAAGCCTGATAGTAGCCATGTGAACTGGCTATACTATTAACCTCAGCAACCCGATTTAAAATGGTGTTAAACCTGCTAAAACACACACACAGAATAACTGACAATTTTTCACTGAAGGGTTAAAAGTGGATTAAAAAAAATTTAGTTCAGCTAAAAAAATTCACCATGCTAAACAGGAGCTGAGGCAAGAGTGTTATCAATCTTTATAGAAAAAGAGTTCAACTTCAGTTTTTATCCCATGCATCCCCAAAAGGCTGCATACTGTATGTGATTTCCAGGCTTGCTGATAAACAGCTTTGTAGCTACAACAACAACAACATTTATTTCTATAGCACATTTTCATACAAAAGATGGAGCTCAAAGTGCTTTACAGGATGAAGAATGAGAAAAAAGACAAAATAAATAAGAAAATAAAATTAGGGAACACTAATTAACATAGAATAAAAGTAAGGTCAGATGGCCAGGGAGGACGGCTGGAGAAAAAAAAAAATCTGCAGGGGTCCTGAGGCCACGAGACCACCCAGCCAGCCCCTTCTAGGCATTCTACTGAACATAAATGACCTCAATCAGTCCTCATGGTATTCAGGGTTCACATGGAAGAACCTGATGACGGTCATGTGGACTTCTGGCCTTTAATCCATCGATTTAGGGACATTACAGTGCTTTGATCGGGTGGTGGTGGCGGCGCAGATTGCTATGCTGGCATTGTCATCCAGAGTCCTTCATATTGCATAGTTCAGCAGTCAACCACAGTGAGGATGTGAAAATAAAATAAACTGAGTCTTAACAGTATAGGGTGGTGGTCCAGATCTAAATATGCAATTTTCATTACGCTATAACTTATTAAGTTTATTACATAGAGAATTCACAAAAAATTATTTTTGTTGTTGATAGATGGCAGCACCTGCCCTGCATTCCAAAATGGCGGGGAGATGGTTGTCAGTCGAACAGCGGGTGCGATGTGTTCACTTTTTCATGATTGCATAATTAGATCTGGACCACCCTGTAGTAATTTCATCCAGGGCAGCAGCCATCACATGGGTAGCTTGCATTCTAATGTGACAATCAGTGTAGGAGCTAAAAGGGATCCTTACTCTGCATGCTGAAAAACAGACACGTTGATAAATTTCAGTGCCTTGTGACTTTGCAACAATGAAAGAAAGCCTGTAAAATAACACTCCAGTATTAGTAACTACCAGATGCTTTCATTTCTAAGTCAGAGGTAATGAGACTGAAGGAACACAAAAAGGTCTGGAGACCAGGGTGTGTGGCTTCTCTTCAGATCCACCATTTCACAGTGGGGGACATTACTGTGAAGAAGGAGGAGGATGGTAAATAGATGTCTTTGCCGCCTTTCTTTTGGCACAAACTCCAAAGCAGCTTGGTTATGTGGGCCTTCTGGGGGCATGCTTTTAATAAGGACTACACATCATAAAAATGACACACTTGAACCAGCACTGGTTGGGACTGGAATTTCTTTGATGTTGGACATTTAGCACGCTGCCATTGTTTGAATTACTGTTTGGATTCTGGGTCATAGTGATATATCCAAGTTTTATCCCCCAGGTTATAAAACCCTTATTAAATTGTCCTTAGAGTGTTGGATATGGAGACGCTTCAAATATTAAGAGTCAGCAATCTAGGCATTTTGATATTTGATTTGATATACTTTATTAATCCCTGAGGGGAAACTGTCTTTTTGCATGACCTTTGGTGGGTCAGAGCACAGGGTCAGCTAAGCAGGATCCCTTCTGGCAGTAACGGTATTTGAACCGGCATCTTTCCAGATACCAGCGCAGATCCTTAGCCACATGGTCACCACTCCTGTGCATCCAACATGCACAGAAATTGACCACTACTAATTGTTCATGATCACTGAATTCAGCTGACCCACAACCAATCTATGTAGTGCCTGCTATCTCAGGTAACATCACTCTTCTATTCTACATTACAATCTGCATCACATCATCAATGTTGAAGGTCAGCCATTCATCGAGTCATTTTCAAGAAATGTCGGAATTCTGCAGCCTGTCTCTTAACTGTGGTTTAAGAAGAGGACTGGTCATGGTGTATACTGACTACAATGAATTTTGAAATGCATATTATAATCTTAATATTTCTAAGTGGTAGTATGATACCTGATTTTACACAAAATCAAAGAAATGCCTGCTTCTATAAAAAAAAAAAAAATTCAAGATGTCATGGTCACAAATACCCCACAAGAGAGATGCTTGGAATGCTCAGACAAATATAAAGGATTGTGTGATAGTTCAGCAGAAACAAACAGCAACCGGGTCTGAGGATTTCAGCTACAGAAACTCAGAATACGTAGGCTGGGTTAGGCAAAGACTTCAGATCTGTACTGTGGATTTAAAACTAACAATCAAACACTCTCCTGTTTTGCTAGCATAAGGCTTTTACGCCTTTAATTAAGATCAGAAAGAGTCACAAAATGTAGGGCAAATTATCTTTCAACACATGCCTGGTGTCTATTAATATGAATCCATATCTTGATCCATTACTTTTATATCTTAAATATAAACGTCTACGCTTGGAAATGTGTGTGTCTGTCCGGCCCGGAGGTGAAAAGTACAGTTGGAGTAAGGGCTCTGCCTCCAAGGAAACAGAAAACTCGCTTAGCTGCTAATAACACAAGCGAGGCCAACACGTCAGCAAAACAAAACCTCCGAAGAAAGACAAAGTTGCTTAGATGCTAACATCGCCAAAATGGTATCCCTTTCACTTTTCCTCCCGCCACTAATGCACAAACGATGTTAGCACGTCGGCAAAACTAATCCTCCTAGGAGACAGATGCCCAGAGTAGTTCTTTCAATTACCTGACATCTCTACATTTACATTTTTTTCCAATGATTTCAATAGTTTCTAGGACCCCATGCTTTTTACAGCAAGGGCTTACACAGCTAGTATCATATAAGAGTGTAATATTTTGCAGGTAAAAGGAACAACTCCATTTAGCTGAAGGGTTTGAAATTCCGCCAAAAGGACAACATAGGAGTCTTATCAGTGAACTTAAAACCCAAAATTATTTCTACCTTGTGGATATAACTCTCCATTCTATTATGATGTAAAAGAGGAAGAGATTTACTGGATATAGCATGATACCTTCAGAATTCCAAAATCATCCTTACTTTAATTTGCAAATTCAGGTAACGATTAATATTTATACAGGGTCCCAAGCCTTCATCTGAAATACATTTCAGAATTCACAATTTATCAGTTTCAAGAACAGTACAAATGAACAACGTGCTCAACACTGACTAAGTGCACGTAATGTATGGTGCCTCGTTCTATCTGGCATATGCTGCAATGGTTACTTGTAGCAACATCTCATTATGAAACTCTATTCCCAGAAATATGTCGAGGACTCCAAAAAAAAATGACTGAAATGTCTCTCAGTAGATCACAATTATGCCACTACATCTAGGACAGGCAGTGTGGCGTTGAGGTTAAGACTTTGGACGTCAAACCCTACAGTTGTGGGTTCAAATTCAGCTACTGATACCGTATGACCAAGTAAGGTGCCTTGGATAAAGGTGTCAGCTAAATAATAAATATAAGAATGCAGTTTTTGAGATTATATCATTTCAAGTTCTATATGAAAGGGCTGAATGTTAATGAGAAAAAGGTAAATGGATTTTAAGGTAAAATAAACAAAAGTTAAACTTAAAGATCATCATACATCAGACTGCACATGTGAGGCTTTACACACAGCTTTCCAAGTCTGCTTGGCACAACTCTAGTTAGCTGCTGATGAAGCTCCACAAGAAGTGTTTGAAGTTTTTTTTTTTTTTTCTGAAGGAGGCAATGAAAATCCTGCTCAGCACTCCTCTTCCTTCTTTGCTTTTAATTAAAATGCACCTCACTTCAAAAGATTCAGCCACAATAAAAGAGACTCCTCATCTTCTCAGAGTAAAAAATGGTAAGTAGGTAATTAACATATTTCAAGATAGCTACATGGCAGTTACTTCAGAGCAGTTAGCTTACTGGTACATTATGCCATATTATTTTTGATTTTAGGTTAGAAAGCTGCATTAAGGGCAAAACTACCAACATTTTATCTACCTTAATAACATCTCCCAACGATGTCTTGTGGAAGAAACAGTTCTGCTATACAGTGGATTCAAAAGGTATGCAGACCCCTCCTTCACTTTCTGGTTGTGTGCGTTCTGGAGCAGATGAGCTCTCGGTTTTTGGCTGTATTCATCGATTTCTCAATTCTGGCCTCACTCCCTGTCCATGTTGCAAAGAAGCACTCCAAGAACATCATGCTGCTACCAAATGGTATTGGGCGGGTGAATGAGCAGTTCCTGGCCTTTGCAAGACATGGTGCTTAAATTTGTGTCCAATGAGTTTAACTTTTACTCATCAGACCAAAGAATCTTTTTCCTTTTTATCTTGGAGTCCTTTAAATGCTGTTTGGTAAACTCCAAGCATACAGTCATATGCCTTTTACTCAAGACTGGCTTTTGTCTAGCCACACTACCATAAATACCTGATTGATGGAGTGCAACTAAGATTGTCGACCTTCCAACAAGTTCTACTATCTCAGAAGAGGACTTCTGAAACTCTCTTAGAATGACCAGTGGGTTTTTGGTCACTTCTGTGACTAGGTCCCTTCTTGCCCAGCTACTCAGTTCGACTGGACAGCCAACTCTAGGAAGAGCCCTGATGGTTCCAAACTTCTTCCATTCACAACTATTGATGCCACTCAAACACTCAAAGCTTTACAAATGGTTTAATCCCCACTGCTCTGATGTATGCCATGGAGTTGAAGCAGAAACCTGAACAACCTTTAAGAAGAATCTGGAGGAGATATTAACTATAAGCTAAACACATGGATTTGATGGATTGAATTTCACTGTCTTGTTTGACAAATTTCTTATGTTCTTATAACAGTCTATACACAGGTACACATGTGCCTTTCAAAATAATGTCTAATCAATCCACTTCACCACAGTTGGACTCCAGGCACATTCTGGGCACATCTCAAGGACAATTAAAGCAAACAGGATGCACCTGAAAAACATTTGCATTGTTGCAGCAAAGAGTCTGAATGCTTTGATGAAAAAGAGATTTTACTTTATTTTTAAAACATTTTCAAATCTTTTTGAAAATACACTTTCGCTTTGCCATCATGGGATATTGAATGTAGAGTGATGGTCAAAAATGGCTAATTTATCCAGTTAAAACAAACACAATAAAGTGTGCAGAACGTGAAGGGGTCTGAAGACTTTTTGAATCCACTGTATGTTTCAGTGTTTGGTCCAAATTAACCGTCATATGGTCAGAGCTTCCAAATAACCTTAGATTGCAGTCCTGAAGTTAGACCTATGATTGTGTAATGCACATTTTTTAAAACAGTAACCAGTGTTGTAATACATAACTTCTTGGTGCTGTTCATTTAGATGAGCAATTGCATTAGGTTTTTAATTTTACTACTTTCTGGGATATATTATGGGTCTGGCTCTGGAGGTCTCTGAAATAATCTCATGTACCTATAGTAGTGAAGTCTTTATTTTACTATTTTCTAAATATAGTCACCATAAAGCCATAAATTCTCGATTCTGGGGAGTATTTGTGCATCTTCTAGTATGATTTCAAATTTAGCCACCATGTAACCATTATAGATGGAAGGAAATAAATTCTCTTCTTTATATTTGGTCTTTATGAGACTTTCTGTCTGAAAGGAAGCAGAAGAAAACCCCTTCTCTCTGCATACAAGTGCCCCACAGGACTGTGTCTTTACACCACTCCTTTAACTGTTGTACATGAATGACCGCAATTCCTACTAAGATAATATCATTATTGTGGGTCTCCTCAAATATTATGAGGAGCTTATTTACAAGATCAAAGTAATAGAAGTGACAAAATTGTGTTGGCTAAATATGGTTTATGATTTTAAGGACTGGTGTATGTTAAGTGAGGAAAAAGATTCTTCAATTATTATACATCAATGGACATAGTGGGCAATTTCTGGTTCTCTTAAACAGAAGTTCAAAACATTCACTTTGGTCAAAAAAGTTTAGAGAAAAAGTCAAAGAAATTCAGAGCATCACAGGAACCAGTAACCATTTCCTATAAGCCCATTACTGAAAGTGCTCCGATCTTCTCGGCCACAAGTTGTTAGGGTAATATTCTTTGCAGAGGACAAAAAGCAGCTATGGAGTCTCACATGCACCGCTTCGGAAAATTAATGGTTGTTACTTCCTTATTGTAGACTCATTCTAACTTTTCAGAGAGAAGCATAAACCCATTACCACACCCTGCTCATCCCTGGTAAACTCTCCTTCTGCTTGATCAATGAAGATAAGGATGAACAAAGTTCAAAAAAGTAATTATCCACAAGCCACCAGATACATAAATTAAACATGTTGGGCTGAAGAATGATCCATAATAATTTCATGATTGTGTGTGTGGTTTTATAAAATTGGTCACTTGTGGGCTGTTCAGGAATAATGGTTACAATTGCTCTTTTTTTTTTATATATATATTACTAGCAAAATACCCGCGCTTCGCAGCGGCAAAGTACTGCCTTAAAATTTTTATTAAGAAGAAAATTAAACCATTTTAAACTGAGGGAAAATATACCAATAATTATTTGTTAAGGATCTCTTTGTATACCACGTTGTCAGTTCGGCCCTCTGGTTGTAATATGACCAAGCTGTGCGCTGAGCTTACTCTTGAGCATGCAACGTACAGTTGGCCATGTGAACAGTAATCTTGCCTCAAATATCACAGTTTGGATTGCTGCTGTCACAATGGGTTTGAGTTTCATGGTTTGTTTCAATTACAACAGTATTTTCAGGACTTGTGTTGAAGTGACATTCGGCATCTGTCAAGCGTTGTAAGCATACAACCAGTTTCATCGATAACTTCACATCCAGCTTTTGAGAGTTTAAACATTCATAAACATCAAAGTGTCCACTACTGAAATCGTCACCTGTGAATCTAAGATGTTTAAGAGACATTGGCGATTGTCGAAAGGTGTAAAATATTTGGCCATTTCGGTACACTTGAAAGCGACAACCGAACAATTCAGCGGCAGCCATCAACTCACATGCAGATCCATAGGTGAAGGGCTTAAGCATTTCACTCTTCTAGTGCTCCTGTGTAGTATAATTATCTCCTGTACCGTCATCAGTCCACACTTTGAACCTGTCCCAGTCATTCAATACATAAGACACAATGTTCCTCCGGATATCAAGAGTGAGCCTGATATGGCCGTGCAATATGTAACACAGAGAATGGAAAAGGTAGGTGCAATCTCCGGGCATGGAAACCACTCGGTAAGTGACAGTTCTTTGATCAATGGTGATCACCTCGATAGACATGTTAATGTGGGTACGGTTGGAACGATAAAGGAAATGGTTACCTGAACAATGTAAAGTAAGTCTAAAATACCCACACAATAACTATAATCGTAATAAACGAACAATAAAACAGCGGAGAAGCTGTGGATGAAATAAAAAGGCTGTAGTTATCAGCAGGGAGACGTGAATCCCGTGGCGAAGCAAGGAAGGGAATGTAGAGACTGGAGCGACAGACGGCCTTATATAGGCAGGCAGCCAACAACGTGGGAGGCGTGGGGATGGGGGACCCAACGCCGCCTCAGACGGTGACTGAGCGGCAGGCTATGGACGTATATATGTACGTAAGTAGGATTCAGTTAGCGTTGGGAACCCGCGTACCAAATTTCTTGAAGATGGGCCCATAAGTAATAAAGACCGATGAAAAGTTTAATATAGCGGCTGACAGTGGCATCATACCACCGAAATAAGTACGTACATTGGTTTCGGTTAGCGCAGGGAAGCCACCTACCAAATTTCTTGAAGATGGGGCCATAAATAAGAAAGTTCAACATGGCGGACGTTGTTGACCGTTATGACCGTTACGCATAGAATTTCGAAATGAAACCTGCTTAACTTTTGTAAGTAAGCTGTAAGGAATGAGCCTGCCAAATTTCAGCCTTCTACCTACGCGGGAAGTTGGAGAATTAGTAACGTTGGAAAGTTCAATATGGCGGCCAACAGTGGCGTCATACCTCCGAAATAAGTACGTACATCGGTTTTGGTTAGCGCAGGGAGGCTAACTACCAAATTTCGTGAAGATGGGGTCAGCCTTCTACCTACACGGGAAGTTGGAAAATTAGTGACGTTGGAAAGTTCAATATGGCGGCCGACAGTGGCGTCATACCATCTAAATAAGTACGTACATCGGTTTCGGTTAGCGCAGGGAAGCCGCCCACCAAATTTCGTGAAGATGGGGCCATAAAAAAGAAAGTTCAACATGGCGGACGTTGTCGACCGTTATGACGGTTACGTGTAGAATTTCGAAATGAAACCTGCTTAACTTTTGTAAGTGAGCTGTAAGGAATAAGCCTGCCAAATTTCAGCCTTCTACCTACACGGGAAGTTGGAGAATTAGTGATGAGTGAGTGAGCGAGTCAGTGAGGGCTGTATAGATATACTTCATTAATCCCCAAGGGGAAAACTGTCTTTTTGCATAACCGCTGGCGGTCAAAGCACAGAATCGGCCATTGTACAGCACCCCTGGAGCAACTTTCAGGTTAAGGGCCTTACCCTTATGTTGTTGGTTTGATGTGTATAAGGCTCTTCAAATCAAATCCCATGTAACTGATTTAGAAATGGCAACGAAGTATATATACTGTATGATACAGTTGCTTTTCACAGAAATATTACAGGGAAAATTGACAGTCATGGTTGGATATTGTGCTTTGTGTGGTGAATTCCACCTTACTTCACATTTGGAAAGGGATATTTCATCACTTTCTACCCCAAAGCTGTTTTCTCCCATTTTCACAGAGCAATGCATGCTTCAGTCAGATGTGAATTTGCTTTCAGTACATGCCAACTTAGACACTAACAGGTCTTTAACCAGATCACACGGAAAAAGCATTCTCTCATGGGTGACCTCTTACTCATCATGAAACTAAAACAGACATCACAAATTAGCAATGCTTGATGTTAAAGCCAAAAAACAAAAAACTTATCACAATTAAGCAACAGGAAGAAAAAAACCTTTAATTTAATACATTTTTGTACCATGTTGTTTTATTTAGTCTTACTACATCATCTACTTTATGGAACATCTCTTTTACCACAACTGTGTATAAATTAAATCTATACAAACTTTTTCTGAATCTGTATTTTAAGTTTTTTGGGTGTAGAGACAGAGTTCAAAGTGACACAGTGGCACAGCTGACTCATGGGTGTGAATTTCAAACCTGATCCTTGCCCCTGTACAATTTCCACGTACTTTCCATATACCTGTACACTGCATTCAGACATGTCAATTCTTACTTAAACGTGTAACTGAACTACTCAGTTTTATGGTATTTATAGTTTTTTTAGGCACACTTAAAGTGAGAATAGAAAAAAAAGCATGCCTGGCACATATCTTCCCATTAAATACTTGAATTTCAAATACTTTCTGGACAGTTAGGCCTAACACCACACCAGGCAAATGTGAAGAAACAGAGGACCTTAAGAGTTTTGTCCTGCATAATAATGAATACAGTATACTGTATGCCTGTGTCCCTCTGTGTGCGCTACAGGAATATGGGGTAACAGGGCCACTCTGGCGTGATATTCATTCCTTATACGAATGCACTGAGAGTTGGGTCCAAATATTTGCTTGCTAGTCGCATTTCTTCACTGAGGGTGTCAGACTCGGAGAAGGGGTAGGTTGTGGTTTTCATGTCCAGGATATCAAGAAGCAGCTGAGGCTGTCCAGCTGGGAAGGCTAAAGGTAGCATTGCTGCGTTATGCAGATGATGTTGTCCTCTTTGCGTCATCTGACTGTGACCTTTGGCACGCGCTCAAGCAATTCACTGCAGAGTGCGAAGAGGCTGGGGTGAGGATTAGCACCTCCACGTATTGTTAAAAAAAAAAAAAAAAAGAGTGAATTGCCCTCTCCACGTGAAGCAGGAGAACAGAACAGCTGCCTTTAATGGAGGACATCAAGTATCTTGGGATCTTGTTTACAAGTAATAGAAAAAAAGGGAATGAGGAAGCAACAAGTAGGATTGGAGTTGAAGCAGCATTTCTACAGGTGCTGTACCAGTCCATGGTGATGAAATGGCAGCACAGTCATTCAGCATCCCTGTCCTTGCCTATGGTTATGAGTTGTGGGTAATTACTGAACGAATCAGATGAACAGCACAAATGAGGTAACTTTGCAGGGAGGATTGGCTGACACTCTGTGATAAGTTGAGAAGCTCAGTGATTAAAGATTGCCTCAGCACAGAGTTGCTGCTCCTCCAGATTGAGAGGAGCCAGTTGAGTTGGTTTAGGCATGCTGTAAGAACATCCCCTGAGCGGCTCCACTGCAGCAGACCCAGGAAACACTGGAGGGATTGCATCTTCCAACTGGGAATTCCCCAAGAAAAGCTGGAATCTGTAGCTGGGGATGGGGAAGTATGGGCTGATCTGTTTGGCCTGCTGCTACTGTGAACCTCAACAGGAAAAGCAGTTTCAGAAAAATGAGACCAGGACATGAAGTGGATTGATGTTCCTCTTCTTCTTTAATGTATCTGGTAAGTAGGAGGTCAACAGGGCAACTGGGGAAATGTCCAAAGAATCAGGGTTTACACTTGACTCAGAAGATAAGAAGATTTCTTCTACATTTGCTAAAGTTGCAATATTGATTGGGCTTTGAACAGGAATGTGTAAAACAATTTGTTCACATAATTGATGTTTTGATTGGGTTTGAAAATAGACAACAGTGTGCTACCTTTTATACAGCCACAGACTGGAATGGAAGGTCAGCAAATGCCAGATCTTCTTTGACTTGGGCTTCATTTCCATGAAATGTGGAGGGATTCTAATTTTTGATTGTTTTTGGGTTAATGATGTCAACACAAGAGTAAGTATACAAGATGATTAAAAAAAATTAGTTTTACAACCGTGAGGGGCCTAGGAACCAATCACATACCAATTGAAAGAGGGGGGGTCAGAGTTTCTGACTGTCACCAGAAGATGGCTACCTTCAGTCTGCAAGGAGATGGCAACCCCCGAGCAGAAAGCGTTTCGCGTCCTCCACTTCAATAAGAGTAAATCCGTCATAACTGTGACTATCGCGTTGATGATGCCTGTACAGCTCGAGGAGGTCATATTGAGCACTTGTAAAATTACATAAACTTTATGCTCACCTAAACCATTTACAAGTTACTGCATTGTGCCGTAATGATTTATATGTGAAATAAATCATTTTGAAATTGGATGAATCTTTTTGAATAACCCTGTACTTTCCAAATGTATGTGTCAACAACGAATTTTACAGTCAAAAGCATCAGCCTCTGTGCAAAAAATAAAAATATTCCATGCATGTATTATTCAGATGTTTACAGACCCATATGTAAAGTAAGCAGTGAGCACCTGGATTACACAAGTGCTTATAACCAAGTGCACTTTTCTTCTCCATTGGTTTAATGTTTGCAATGTTGTGTCATGACCTTTTAGTAAACAATGCATTTAAAGTGGCTATAAAACAACTTCAGGCAACATTTATTACTCACACAGCCATTTACACAATGGCAAAGAAATGCAGTGCTCAAAGCTGCAAGTTACTTTTTGGTTATGCATTTATTAGGCCAAAGTATGGCTACCATTCAAATATACACTTGGAATCGTCACAAAGATTAACAAATGCATTAAATGTTAGTTTCAGTGCTGTTTTATACACAGTTCTACATTTTGAATGCTATAGCTTTTACTGTAATTAACCCACTTCTGACATGGACGTTTCGATTAAAGAGTCATGGAAAGCCGGAGACTGTGCTGGTGGTATCAGATACAAATCAGAAGCCTGCCTTGACAGAAGGAGGACACACCACCCAGATAAGTCATCCTCACATTTTAGGGTCACCATTCAACCTAATCCAAGAGGCGCCAAGTCCAGTCTTGGAGGACCACTGTGGCTGCAGGTTTTCATTCTAACTCTTTCTTAATGAGTGACCTGTTTTTGCTGCTAATTAAACTTCTTTTGAACTACAGTAATCCCTCGCTATATCGCGCTTCGACTTTCGCGGCTTCACTCTATCGCGGATTTTATATGAAAGCATAACTAAGTATATAACGCGGATTTTTCGCTGTTTCGCGGGTTCTGCGGACAATGTGTCTTTTTACTTCCTGTATATGCTTCCTCAGTTGGTTTGCCCAGTTGATTTCATACAAGGGACGCTATTGGCAGATGGCTGAGAAGCTAACCAATCAGAGCACGCAGTTAAGTTCTCCTGAGTGAGAAGCTAACCAATCAGAGCACGCAGTTGAGCTGAATACAGTGTTAACCAGGAAGTCTCATCTTGCTCATTCAGCATCAACGTGCTTCGCTGTGTAAAGAGTTGTGCTCTTTAGTGTTTATCTTTTTGCATAGTCAAGCCCTTCATTATGGCTCCAAAACAATCTGCTATTGCTTCAGGGGCCGTGCCCAAGCGCAAGAAGAAGATGTTAACGATTGCCGAAAAGGTAAACGTTTTGGATTTGTTGAAGGCTACGATTCTTTTTATTTAAAAAGTAGGAAAGGAATATAAGATCTACGGCTGCAGCGTCCTTTTAACCAGGGTGCAAAACGAGTTGTAAGTGGATGTAATAAGGCAGTAGTCTGGATGGAATCTGCTTTAGGGATTTGGATTGAAGACTGCCAGAAGAACAACGGCAGTGCTACACAATCGCCTGAAGTGGCTCCTTTACAAGGGCTGTAACGCTCTCCTTTGTTGTGCAGTAAAATTAAACTCATTGTTATCGGACAAGTCCTCGTGTCATTGTTGGTGAGTAACCATAATTAATTTTCTTCTTACAGTGCTTAGTACATGTATGTACGTTTAGTATCACTGTACACATATTTACTGTATACTATTTTTCTTGCAATGTACGTATTTATTGCTGGTGACCTGTCTATCGTAATGGCTGTAACATATGTGATATCGGAGACACTCAATATCTTTAAAATAATATTTAGGTTTTACTGTATATAAACAGTGTGTGTTTATATACATAATTTCAATGAATCTTACCTAATATCTAAGAGAATACAAAGGGATTATGCTGTATAACTCTGCGGGGAATATTTATAAACAGTGCGGGAGAGTTTATAAGGGCTTAAAATATATAAAAATAACCATACAAACATATGGTTTCTACTTCGCGGATTTTCACCTATCGCGGGGGGGTCTGGAACGCAACCCCCGCGATCGAGGAGGGATTACTGTAATTTTAATTGACTTGCTCTTGAAGACTCAGACCCCTTAATTGTTTCTTTTTCCTTAATTAGCAGCCAAACAATAATGAGATACAAAATGAGCCAAAACAACTGGTGTCCATCATACAATATCTGAAAATAAAGATCTGCTCAGGTCCCCAAAACATCTTAACAGTGCTCTTAGAAAGAGAAAATCCAACAATTTCAGAAATGTCTGCTAATGCACCACGAGAGCAGCAGCAAGCCACGAAATTAAAGAATTGGTTTAATTAACAACAAGACTCGACACCTCATTAAGCAGCTGCTTAGAGTGAAATTAGTTGGAGTTTGAAGCCTTGACTTAGCTGCTCTTCTGTTGGCTCGCTCACTTCACAATTCAATTCTGTTCGGGTACCATTTAAGGAATGAAATGAAGCAATTCAGAGGAATGATGCAGAAATTCAGGGGAGCAAATCTTAAAAAAGCAATTCAATTAAAATTAATTCACAAGAAATTAATTAGCAGCACAAACAGGGCACTTTTTTTTTTTTTTTGCACCTGCAGCCACGGTGGTCCTACAGGACCGGACTTGGCGACCGCTGCCCTAATCTGCATATCTTTCTTTGAAGATGTGCAAGAAAAAAAATGGAGGAAAATGAAGACATGGAGAGAACATGCAAACTCCATATTGACAAAACTGGGCACTTAATTCAACTGTGGAACCAGGAGTCAATAGAGCCAACGACAGCATAATCATGGAATAGTTTGACTAAACAATTAATAACTTTTTAAAAACTACATACATTTAAATGCAAATAACACTGTCATAGACTGCTATCATGGTTTAAGAGTGGTACCAGAAGGCTAGTCGAGCGTGGTGTGTAGTTCGATTGCTACAGGGGAGCTGGAAATAATCAGTTCCAACATTTCTTCACTTGTGAGCTGCTGTGATGTAAACTGGTGACCCCAGAATGCTACACACTGCTGTGGCCCGCTTCTATAAAACGGGCAAAAGAGAAAAAAAAAAGCCAGGGGTCAGAGCTGCACTGCAGCAAGTCTCAACACATATTTTGCTTGACAGAATATATTTAGTTCGGAGAGTGAACAGCCTCGGGAGGTTGTGCAGTGTATTGTGAACGTTTCAGCAGTCTTAGGGTGAATCTTAGAAAATAATCAATAGGCCTGGCTGAGCATTCTGTTCTAATGTTTCTAGACCACCCTGAGGAATGCTAGAATGAAACAAACAATTCCAAGGTGTGACAGGTGTTACTGTGACCTGTGTGACCCTGAAGGATGTTAGTTTTCCCTATTGCTTAGACGACAGTACCGGACTGTGCATTAACAACTGAAGGACCACTATTGCTGATGCAGAGCTGTTAAAATGCATTATGTTTTTCTCTTGCATACTTTACCATATTTGTGCTAAATCCACCCTAAAAGTTGATGTTGTTGAGATCCCTATACTGATTCGCATCACTCTTTCAAAGATAAATTGCCTGCTTTAGTATAGCAGCACACAGGAGTTTAAACTTACAGAAATATCTGTGTAAATGACAGGATGTATTTGCCAGAAAGAAAAATAGTCAACTACAATCCATGAGCAGCACATGGGGAGAGAGTGGGAAGGTGTGAGGGTCATTACGTTACCTGGTTCACAGCACAGGCCCCCTAACCCCCCACCCAAATTATCAAGGCAGTGTGCTATTGCTTGCCTCCCTTTCGAATAAATGGGAAAGCTGTGCATTCACATAGTTATGAAAGTGACAGAAGACACTTATTCACAAGGCAATCCAAGTTAGTCTGCAAACCAAAACCACAAGGTGATCACTGGCCTTCCTAAAACATTTGCACAGATGAGAAAGTTCGTAGTAGCCATCAATTATACTGTAAATACCCAAGTCAGTCATCCTGTGAAACAAAATGCAGAATGAAAAGCCGACAACTGTCAGAAAGGGTAGGACTTAGGAGTTATTATAACTGTATATTTGGTGGACACCTTTATTCAAGGCAACACACAACACCAGGATACTGCACAAGAGTCTAAGTACATTTATGTTTATTTTTTAACACAAGCACTGGCAGGTTAATGCACTTGCTAAAAGCCACAGTTTATTTACCACTGTTAACATGAAACATCCAAAAACAGGTCCAAAATGAATACCAACTGTGGGCATACACAATACATTAAGCATCTCGGCAGAGAGAAACTGTGGCATAATTAGGAAGGAATAAAGACACCAAATTCAAAGGTCAAAAAGTCCCACAAATGAAACATCTGAAGGTCTGACTGAAGCTAAACACCACAATGACGAGCACAAACAAACGTTTCATTGTTTGTGTGTAGTGAGAAGTCAAGTAAAATGACATCTTTTGTTATACACTTCTCTCTACCATGTCCTGTTCATGCAAGTTAATCTCCATACATAGGCCACAGGTGAGGTGAGCACTGGCACATAATGCTCTTAGGGAGTCCGATGCATGTGATAAAAATCAGGGAAATGCAGATAGCTGAACTATTTTTTGATTTCCCAGGTAACTTTTTAGTCAGTATTTTCTCTTAGCCTTGAGGCAAGTCACTGATTTTTTTTTATAAAACTGAACTCCATTCACCCATTTTAGTAACGCTTGTTTTCATGCATAGAGTTGCAAGTGCCACAGCCTGCATCCTTGCCAGAAACGACAAGGTAAAATAATCAGCCGTACATTCAAAAAATAAAGATGCACATGTGAATTACAAGAGGTTATACTTAGGTGAGAAGGGCAATATGAATTTTATTTCTCTCATTCACAGGTAAAAAAAAAAGATCGTTTACTGCTCTCTCTAAACAGCTGTGTGATTCCACTGCTCTGTTCAGTCTCTTCAGTTTTGTAGTAAACTAATAGTATAATTTGCATAAATATTTTCAAGCTGAACTTCTTCTTTTGGCTGCTCCTGTTAGGGGTTGCCACAGCGGATCATCTTCTTCCATATCTTCCTGTCCTCGTCATCTTGTTCTGTTACACCCATCATCTGCATGTCCTCTCTCACCACATCCATAAACCTTCTCTTAGGCCTTCCTCTTCTCCTCTTCCCTGGTAGCTCTATCCTTAGCACCCTTTTCCCAATATACCCCTCATCTCTCCTCTGCACACGTCCAAACCAACTCAATCTCGCCTCTCTGACTTTGTCTCCCAACCTTCCAACTTGAGCTGACCCTCTAATGGCCTCATTTATCATTTTCAAGCTGAACAATGTAATTAAAAGGATCAATGAACCAATTAACTAAATGCAAGGCAGGAACTAGACACAGGGTACTAAATGAAGAAAAAAAAAAAAAAAAAAAAAAAAAAAACCAACAACAACACACAATGGCAAGGGTAGCCTGTCATGACCAAAGCTGGCCATCATTGATTCAGGCTTCTCAATCCTCTGACATAAAAGAATTTAATATGTACATTGTTCTAATGACTCTTAGACAGACATGCGGACAGATCTGTCCCCATTAGAAAGTTAGTTACATACATACATACATACATACATACATACATACATACATACATAC
>JANRMT010062802.1:10001323-10021964 GCA_026402145.1 Polypterus bichir lapradei | reverse complement strand
AATAAGAAAACAAGGCCTATAGACAAACGGCTCATTTTGTGTCCATTCCCCACCCTTTTGTTGTGTGATCACCTGACAGATGTGTGTGAAAAACATTTAGAATGAGGAAGCAAAAAAAAAAAAAATTCTAAAGGTTTATAGGGATACTACGGAAGCCGAGAGTGAATGTGCAATATTGTTATTTTTTTAAAATTGTCTCCTCGAGATAAAAGACTAATTTTATCGAGATGTCGAGAAAATGAAAATTTGTTTTCTTGAGATAACGGAATAATTTTATCACGGTCTCAAGAAAATTAAACTTAACCTTTGCTCCTGGCATATCAGGCTCTCTTAGATTGTGACACCTATACAGCTGAAGCCTTGCTAACCGTCTTCTTAAATGACTAACACTTATGTTTATGCCTTAGTTTAGAAAATAACGTACTTCAGCCTACGTCAGCCCTTGATTGAATAAAAATGTGATGCGCTGATAAATACAGTTCTGCTTTTCTGCCATTTCAAACAGGACGTGGCTTCAAACAAGCTAAACTTTTGAGAAAACAAGACCTTTCATTTTATCGAGATCTCAATAAAATTACTCAATTATTTCAGGGAAACAATTTAAAAAAAAAAAAAATGCGATATTGCGCATCCTCTCTCGACTTCCATAGGATACTGAGACACTTGTTCGATTTTCCTTAAAAGCACACACTGCTGCATGTTCTCAACATGAAACATGAAGTTCACCCAGAGTGAATTTTGGGAAAACTTTTATTAAGGGGATGTTTACCTGCATTGGGGCGGGTGGAGTTGTGCAATCTTCTCTTTTCGGAGTGCGAGCTGAATCCTACAAATAAGTCTTCCTGCAAGAAAAAATAAATAAATAAATAAATAAATAAATAAATAAATAATTTGAATCAAGTTAAAACCAAACAAAGCTGGAACGTAATACTTATGCATGATACATATGTGCACATGCAGTTTTTGCCTTAGACAGCAAGAGAGGAAGAGGATTCAGACAAGCAAAGGCCTCATTTGGGCCGAGTTTGGTTTACCAGTGTCTACAGGAGCGTTGGTGCTCAGGGAACTGGGCAGTCTCAAAAGGCTTCATTCTGACAAAGCCGGCTGAGCGAGATCAAGGGCTGGCAGCCGTTGCCTTTGTTTTGGCTCTTTCACATGGAGATGCTCTCTTGCCCCTCCCCTCAGGAATTTCCAGCCATCTCCGTTTCTGGAAAGGATTTACCAGCTGCCAGCCTACAAGTCCCTGCCACTGGCATCGAGCAACTTCGCACATCCCGTTGCTCACCAGGGGCTGAGCACAGCACGGCAGGTGATCAATCTGCTTTTTTAGAACAAATGCAGCAGCTGCCCTAACCCATCTGCAGCACGTGAGGGGCTATGCAAGATGTAAACAACGCGAGAAATAACAACAAAAGGAGAGGCTGAGAAGGGGTGGGAGGGATTGGGGGGTGCCAAGCTGCAAAGACAGGAATGTTGGGAAAAGACAATCAGCCAGGCATTAAATTCAGGGGGAAGGGGGGGGGGGGGGGGAATTTAAGGATGATGTGACAAACACAAAGTAAGGGGGAAGAGAGTGCAGATGGGCAGACATAATGAAAAGAAGCCAGACAGCAAAGACGTGGGACAAGACGGGGGTCAGTCACTACAACGATACTAATCCTACATCCAGAGTGCCGACAGGGGAGGAGCAAGGGGTCAAGACAGCATAGAGACGAGCAACGGTCCTCGAGACACAAGCCACCATGTTGACCCTGACACTCTTGGTGCAGATTCAGAGGAGGGTTATGCACAGGACACCTAGCGTCCAAACTGACCTGCTCTACATCTGACATTCAGGTAGGAGAACAGGAACCAGGAGCAATCAAGTATGCAAAGATAAAATTGGGGATAAAGCACTTGATTAACCGAAATAAAGGACAAGCTAGATCACCAGAGCCTAAACTAGATCTGTCTCACCTTCTAGAACTTATCCTGTGCCCCCGAATCCAGTACAGCAACCTGTTGTGATGGCTGACCACCCGTCAGTTAGTCGAGATAAATCCAGGAAGACAAGTGCAAGAACAGACAGACTTGATAGTTAATCGTCGCAGCCTTAAGCTACAAACATGAAATACCAATGGCTGCTGTGTAACTGAAAGGTTAAAATGATCTAGGCTGCAAAATATCAACAGAAAAATGCAAAACTGAAAAAACGCTTGCAAAAAACAAAAACCAAAACAAACGACCAGTGTCTAGTTCCAAAACTGCTCTGAAGGCAACCGAGACTGAGAACTACCAGACCCCCCAGCCTGGTGAAGACAGCATGGCCAGTGCAGGGATAACAGCAATGGACCTCATGTCTGGGAGCCCAATCTGCTGCATATCAGTAACATGTTACGACAGAACATGAAGCTCTTCTCTATATGCGGGTTAGGGATCTTCAGTACCTGCCAGAGCCTTTTAAAACTAAGACAGTTATCACTTCAGGACTGGCTGAATAGAATATACATGACCGTGTCTGTCACAGCTCAACTCAGAATTAGCTATTGTTATTGAGCTGGCAGAGACCACTCTGAATGGCACCATATTTATATGACTTAAAATAAAGGAGAAGTCCTTCAGTTTACTGCAACAGCCCATCACAACAACATATAAAAAAAAAACACCAATTTAATTGGCATAATTTGGCTTAGCCCAAGATGGATATCTAAAACTCTGAGCTACTCATGTACCATCTGCAACTTTGGAACTCATTAGCTACCACTTCCTGATGGGTTTCTTACATCACAAACCCTCCACCTCCTTTCCAGAGGTTCACATCAAACAGTAGTTGTGGCGTTTATCCAAGAACCATCCTTGAGCTTGCAATCGTCAAACTACCTGCCATACCTTCCCACAGCTTTAAATTACAAAAAAAATAAATAAATACTAGTGGGGTGGCTCATTGTCACCATGCAATTAGACATCCAATTCGAGAAACAGCATAGGTCTAATACCCAGATCCCTTCTCAGTAATCAGCATGTGGTAAACCAAAAGGAACAGCTTTGTGACAGCAACCTGAATCCAGGACAGGCAGGGGCATCTCACTTAGGTGGCATTGGTTGACAGTTTGCCAGCAACAGTTAGCTGTGTCCTTCCCCACATGCGAGTCCTCACCTGTCAAGAGGAATACAACAAATAATGCATCCATAAACTGGCATCAGCAGCACACAAGGTGCCCTAGCTGGCAGGACAATCATTAAGATGTATAGCCCTAAAGCAAAAGCCAGCAATCCTCATCACTCCATGACAAGAACCACTTGACTCATTCCAAAACTTCGAGTGTGACTATGTGCCAATGAGCTGCAAGGCAACGCATTTTATTGGTTTGAACTGAAGGAGAAATAATTAAATAAAATATATTAAAAAAAACTACATGGATGCAAATGGCACTTGGGGGAAAAAAAAGAATGATTTATGCAAAAAACATGCAGGATTATGGTATGCATCATTAAAGATTTTCATAAATATTTCCATGCAGCACCTCTATAGGTATGATTTGACACCCAGCATTTGAATTAAATGGTTTCACAAAATGTGTGGATGTTCTATTACAGACAAATATAAGAAAAGTCACATTTGTTGTTATGTTTGCAGCGTTAATATGTATAAAGAGAATGACACAGCGAATGAGTGTGCATGTGTCCAAGATCAAATTGTGTGAAGAGCAGGGTTGGTGCTTTGTCCAGTGCCCACCCACAGGAAAAAAACAAAAATCAATAAAAATAAAAATTAAGCATATCTTGACACTTAGTTGGCCTCCTTACATATCCATTTGTAGTAATCTGAGCAACAGCAGACACTGAGGAGGCAGCAAAAACAATTCTGAAAAAACTGGACCAGTTTCAGAACATGCAGTTTTATGTAGAAAAGTGCAAAGTGCTACACGAAGGGCAAAAACAATGTCAATTATAAATACAAGATGGGAGACACTGGCTTAAAGGAAGCGACCTTTGAAAAAGGATATTGGGGTTTCCGTTGACACATTTTGATCACCTAAGCAATGTGCAGAAGCGATTAAAAAGGCAAATAAAATGTTAGGTTATACTGTAAAAGGTTCGTTCATGGAATCTTACAATTGGAGTATATAAATCAACAAGTGAGGCTGCATCTAGAGTATTCTGTGCAGTTTTGGTCACCATGCTACAAAAAAAAAAAAAAAGACATAGCAGCACTTGAAGCTATACAGAGGAGATCAACCAGGTGCATCATGGGAGTTAAGGACATGTCCTGCTGTGAAAGACTCCCGAGAATTAAACTTGTTTAGTCTCGAACAGAAAATGGAGGTCCTTAGCCAGGTCTTCAGACCCTCAAAGGCATTGATCAACTAGATCCAGAAGAATTTTTTCAGCTCAACAGTGATTCACATACTCGTGGACACCAGTGGAACTTAAGTACATTTAAGACTGTAGAAAGGATGCATTTCTTTACACAAAGAAGTTGTGGGAATCTTGAACAAACTACCAAGCCATGTAGTTAAAAGAGAAACCTTGACAACCACAAAGACAACTCTGGATAAGATATTAGGACAACTTACCTATTAGCTAAACAATGAGCTTGATGGACTGAATGGTGTCCTCTAGTTTTTTTTTTTTTTTTTTAAACCTATTATGTTCTAGTAAGAATGGTGCACGAGTGAGAATTGAAGTGTCAGAGAGAATATTGTGCGATGAGCAGGGGTTTGGTTTGGCTTTGGCTAGCACCGACCCAATGGGAAAAAAAAAAAATTATAAAAAATAAAGTTTAAGCATATCTTGACACTTCCTTAAATATACAAATGCCATCCACAGGATGACATTCTAGGATCACCAGTGTGTGGTGGACAGATACCCAGTTCAGACATGCTCCTTGTGATAAATGGAACCAAATGAACAACATCATCATTTATTTCTATAGAAAATTTTGATACATGAAAAGCAGCTCAAAGTGTTTCACAATACAAAACAAATACAGTTACAAAAGAAAAGTTGAAAACTTCTTGGTTTTCTTCCTCTTCACCTTTTCTTGCTCCTATGTGGGATTGACATTCCTGATCAGCCTTTTTCATACATCTCGATCCTGCAGCTCCTCCCCAGTAGAACCTTTCCTTCACATCTTTTTTTACTCTATCCATCCACCTCTGCATTGGTCTCGGTCACATTCTCCTCTTCTGTACTTTCATTTCCATCACTCATTTGCCAACATATTCCTTGTCTCTCCTCATCACGCATCCATACTCCTTCACCCTCCTTTCCTGTACTTTAGATATATCTCCAACTTTTTTGTACCTCTTAATGTCTCATTTTCTTATTCTGTCCTTGCTTGTAACTCCACACATCCATCTCAACGTTCTCAATTCTGCCACATCCAGCTTCTTCTCCTGCACTGCATTTACTGCCCATGTTTCGGTGCAACACATCATTGCAGTTCTTAACACTGCCTTAAAAACTTTACCTTTAACTCTTCGATCACACAATACTCCAGATACTTTCTACCAATTGTTTCACTCACACTGCACTCCGTGGTTATCTGTACATCTAATTCCTCATTTTAGGCTACCATTGATCCAATACATTTAAACGTATCCAATCTGTTCAATAGCTCTCCCTGCAGGCTAACTTCTAAATCCTCATCATCATTAAACTTCAAATATTCCGTCCTCTTCCTATTTATCGTCAATTCTCTATCGTACAAAGATTACAATTACTTATAACAGTTGAGTTTCTAACAAACTAAAACTGGCTCAACTGAAAAAAATCCCCAACAGGCTTAGTTCAGCTGTTTTTCCCCCAATAATATGAACACAATCAACTTGTGTTTTTTACCATATTGTGAAAAAAAATCATCGAAACTCTATTAACAAATGTCCTTGTGTGTCTCTGATTTCAACCTGTGCCCATGCAGCAAATGCAAGCAATCAAAACAATTAACTGAAGTCATCACAACCTAAACTTCAGGCAAGACTCTTTTATCCAGGTGTAAAGGCTAATCATCAAAACTGTTCACTCACCTATCAGAATCCAAGAATATAAACAGGGTTAAAGGTATGCCAATATTTTTGAAATGACGGTTCCAAACAACGAAAGGGAGAGAGTTGCTTGAAGACAACGAGGAAGAGCGGAATGAAGAAGGACAGACAATTGATATCTGATGAAATATGTGCAACATCCGTACATAATGTATTGATCGATAGGATAACAATGGCAAAGGCTGGAAGGCTTGCTCATACAAATGTGAACCACTACACAGTGGCAGCTATTGTCCGCACTTTCAGACAAGAAAACAGGGATAACATTCAGCGTGATGTGGTATGAGGTTCTGGGGCCAGATCCTGCCCAAAGAGAAGGAGATGAAGCTGATCAGTTTACTGCAAAGTCCACACTAGACTTTACAATTTTCCATTCTGGAATACAGTAATCCCTCGCTACTTCGCGGTTCACTTTTCGCGGATTCACGACTTCGCGGGTTTTTAAATATAGTAGTAGTATTTCCTAGTCTAAGAACAACAAAACAAGTTCGGTGACTAAGTGCGTTGTAACACGGACTGTGATTGGTACATGGGAGGGAGACGACAAATCACAGCTTCCCGCTTTCTAATCGGGCCCGTGATTGGTGCTTTGACTGATGCCCAGATCCCACAGCATCTCCCCTTGTCTCTCTGTCGCGGCCATTTCGCTTCAAGCTTTCTCGCCGAGCGGTTTACTTTACACTGTACTGTGTGTGATTTTTTTGTGGTTTCTTTGTGTTGAACTTCGCTTCAATTTTCACCCCCTGCAATGGCTCTCAAACGTGCTCCTTCTTCCAAGGCTGGTGCTGAGCCGTCTGAAGAGACGTAAAATACAGTCATCGGCTGCGCAGTAAAAGTCATCATCACCTTCATCGTCATCATTTTTACTGCACAGCATATTCATCATCATCATCACATCATATATAGCTACGTGTACTAAGCTATACAGTAACTGTAAACTTATCTACCGATTTCATATTGCTTAACAGTTGTCCCTGTTATTAATAGAGTAAAGGGTGGGTTATAAACAGTACAGGGAGGGTTTAAAAACGTCCAAATACACGTTAAATAATTAAATAAATATGGCGTCCCTACTTTGCGAAAATTCAGTTATTGCGGCCAGCCTTGGAACCTATCTCCCGTGATAAACGAGGGATTACTGTATTGCAATGGTATTTGTATTGTATTTTGTTTACTGTGATGCATGGTATTCTGTAATAGACACCTGTACATATTTTTTCATTTCATACCATATGTACTGTATGTATATACAGTAAAGACTTCTGTAGGCTTTTCTCATTTCAAACTCATTAATGCAAATAAAAACATTTGCCTAAAAAGCCGATTTGTCGTATTTTCGTTATGGCAAAATACAGCATTCATTCCTGCACATGAAAGGTTTTCATTGTACTATAATGTATTCCCTCTATCATGTTGTGGTTATTAAAAGTGTTTGCGTAACTGACTTCTTGTGTGTCTCATATGATGGCAATTTGATTTTGATGGAAAAGTCAATGTTTTTCGGTGGGACATGGACATTTAAGATTTGCACAGACAAGTGTGTGGTCTTGAAATTGTGTTGATAGTTTTGGGGAAAAGAGGAATTATTTCAAGAATCATGTATTAGCTATTCACAAACACTGTAATGTCCCACGCCCAGGTGAACTACAAATTAAGGTAAAATGACCATGGAATTAAACAAAAATGAACAGCCTTGTGAGGGTATCTTAAACCCGGGACAGGCAGGGACACCACCACAGGTAAACCACCAGCAACAGCCTGCTGTGGCCTTTGTCTCGTAGCTCAGTCTCCTCATATGTGTCATCTCCTGTCAAAAGGGATACAACAAATAATCCTGCCATGAGCTTGCATCAGCAGCTCAAAGGGTGCCTCAACTGGCAACAGCCACATACACCAGCATACGACAGACACTAATTTAGTGGGCATAATCTGGTTTCACCCAGGCTGGATGTCTGAAAGTCAAAGGTACACTCATGTACCACGTGCAACTTTGGGAGCTCATTAGCCACCACTTCTTATCCGGCGTTCTTATGTCCCCCACCCTCCACCTCCAACCCTGAGGGCCACATAAGACAGTAGTGGTGGTGGTGTGTATCTAAGCACCATCCTCTAGCATGCATTCACCAGACTACCTGCCACACCTCCCACGGTCTTAAATTACAATATCTAGCAGGGGTGGCTTTTTGTCACCAAGCAATTAGACTTCAAGTTTGAAGAACTGCGCAGGCCTAAATAACCAGAGCCCTTCTCTGTAATCGGTATGTGGAAAACCAATAGGAACAACCTTGGGCCAGCATCGTGAACCCTGAACAGGCAGGGGCAGCTCACTTAGGTGACACTGGTAAACAGATCACCAGCAACAATTTCATGTGCCTTTTGCCTCGTGGCTCTATCTGTTCATATGTGTCCTCTTCAGTCCATCAGACGCCACAAGGGTGCACCAACTGGCAAGACATTGTTTTTGTATTGCCCTAAAGTGAAGGCCAAATTTAAGTAGCACAGCATCACTCCCGTCATGCCCATGCCACAAGCACTTGACTCATTCCAAAACTTCTTTCGCAGCCTTTCCTTTCTAATTATGAATGCCCCCTCCCTCCCCTCACGAAAGCATGCTGCCAAGCATCGTCCCTCAATAGCCACTGGGCACAAAACCCCAGTCCACCAACGGTATTCATGCCAGGCTCGTCTCCTGAGGTCAGAGAGCTCTCCATGGTCCCAATGGGAAGTCTCTCATTTGCCAAACCGTCGGACCCATCCTGGCGTGGCCGGCTCCGCTAACACCACCTGCGAGCTGCGGCCTTACCGATCCGACACCACGGGCATCCCAAGGAGTTGAGGCAAGCCATTGCGCCACACTAATAGGGCGGCACCAGGACCACGCCGGAAAGCCCTGTAGCGCCTGGCAGCTAGAATAGCGGGGGTGCCTCATCAGCACCGCTCCGAGCCCCGCCCCGCCTCAACCCAACCCAACGCGCCCTCGGTCCCGCTCACCTCTCCGCTACTCGAGCCGCTGCTATCTCCAAAAGCTTCCCAAAATCTGCGCAGGTTGTTGCTGATTGCGGCCGAGACCTGCAGCGCCGCGTCGAATCCGGGCTCGAGCCTAAGCGGACTAGCGGAGATCCGAACTCGGGCCGCCCTTCGGCTACTGCCCGCAGCGCCGCTAGCCCCTACTCCACTGCTCCCGCCGGGTCGGGCCGGGAAGCGCCACCGACAGCTGTGCGCCATTTTATACTCTGCCTGCTCTGCCCGCAGCTCGGGGCGCTGAGGGGGCGCGGCCCCAAACCTGAATACTCAAACTCACGGTCAGCGACACAGGAAGGATGAGTGTGCGAAATACAGAGTCCGGGGCGGTGGCCCCAATCCTGCATAGTCATATTTTGTTACAGTGACGCAAATGAGCGCGGTGTGCAAAAGACTGATTTCGGGGCGGAGGAAGTTTGGCCCCTGAACATGAATAATCATGACAAAGCTGGCGACACAGGCGGGAACGTGTGCGCGCCACAGAGTCAGGGGCCGAAGGGGGCGGGGTGGCGTCCATTCCTGCTGCGCAAGAGCTAAGCAAATTATTCCGCGGATCGGGCCCGAAGCCCCGAATCGTGCATTTTAAATACGCACGTTCGGGAGTAAACGGAAAAAACGGTAAGAATTCAGAGTTCGGGTAGACCCCCCTCCCACCAAAAAAGAAAAAAAATGACTCCGCATAATGAGAACACTCCTCTGAAAAGAGCACGCGAACATGCGTTATTCAGAGTCTGGCGAAGGAGGCGCGGTCCGGAGTGCGACCATGTGCCGCGGAGCTACAAGGCAACACGTTTGATCGGTGTGAACTTAAGAAGAAATGGCTCCAAAAATAACATCCAAAATTACAGGGCTGCACGTGGCATCTGAAAAAAACGAATAATGTATTTAAAATACACGCGTGTTTGTGGCGCGCATCATTGAAGATTTTCATAATAATGTTCATGCAGCGCCTCCATAGGTATGATTTGACACCCAGGGTTTGGATTAAGCGGTTTTTCAAAATGCGTAGATGTGTTATTACAGACATCGTCATCTTCCTCATAACCTTTTCCCCCACTGCTAGATTATAATAGATTATACTTTATTTGTTCTCAATGAAAATTAAAATTTTACAGAAGTTCAAAATAAAAATAAAATATTGATTGGCCCCATCATTAAAATCACCCGCCTAATATTGCGCAGATCCCCCCTCCTGCTTCCCAAACTCCACAAGACCTCTGGAGTATCTGTTAAAAGTAGATTAGGTGCCACCTTTTGTGCTATCTAATAATACTAATAATTAATTACAGTTAATTACATTTATGTAGTGCTTTTCTCACTACTCAAAGGGTTTTACATAGGCAGAGTGGAGCCACTTCAATCACCATTAATGTGTAGCACCTACCTGGATGATGCGACACATTTGATTGGTGTGAACGTAGGAATGCCTCCAAAAATAACATCCAAAAATACAAGGCTGCATGTGACATACGTGTAAAAAAAAAAAAAAGAATAATTTATTTAAAATCACGCATGTTTATGACACGCATCAATGAAGATTTTGATCATTTTCATGCAGTGCCTCCATAGATATGATATGACACCCATTGTTTGGATTAAGCGGTTTTTCAAAATGCGTAGATGTGTTATTACAGACATCTTCTTCTTCCTCATAACCTTTTCTCACTGCTAGATTAGAATAGTTTATACTTTATTACTTCTCAATGGAAACTTCAAATTTTACAGAATCTCAAAAAAAAAAAAAATCAATTAGCCACAGCATTAAAATCACCCGCCTAATATTGTGTAGATCCCCTCTCGTACTTTCTAAACAGCAAGGCATGAACTCCAAGAGACCTCTGAAGTATCTGTTAAAGTAGATTAGATACCACTTTCTATACTGTCTAATAATAATAATAATAATAACAATTACATTTACTCAAAGTGTTTTACGTAGAGGGGAGCCACTGATGTGTAGCACCCACATGGATGATGTGACACATTTGTTTGGTGTGAACGTAGACATGGCCCCAAAAATAACATCCAGAAATACATGGCTGCATGTTACCTTTGAAAAAAAAAGAATTTATTGAAAATACACGCATGATCATTGAAGATTTTCATAATAATTTTCGTGCAGCGCCTCCCTAAGTATGATTTGACACCCAGAGTTTGAATTAAGAGCTTTTTCAAAATCTGCTGTGGCAACCCCTAACGGGAGCAGCCGAAAGAAGAGGAAGAAGTGGATGTCTTATTACAGACATCTTCTTCCTCATAACTTTTTCCCACTTCTAGATTAGATTAGATGAATCTGTATTTGTTCTCAATTTAACATTAAAATTTTACAGAAGCTCAATATATACAGTATATATATATATATATATATTGATTAGCCACATCATTAAAATCACTCACCTGATACTGTGTACATCCCCTCTCGTGCTTCCTAAACAGCAAGGCATGGACTCCGCAAGACCTCTGAAGTATCTGTTAAAAGTAGATTAGATACCACCTCCTGTGCTATATAATAATAATAATGAATAACAATTAATTACATTTATGTAGCAATTTTCTCAGTATTCAAATGGATTTACATAAACAGACTGGAGCCACTTCAGTCACCACTAATGTGTAACACCCACCTGTGACACATTTGATTGGTGTGAACATAGAAATGTCCAAAACTACAAGGTTGCACATGGCATTCAGGAAAAAAAAAGCATCATTGAAGATTTTCATGATTATCTTCATGCAGCGACTCCATAGGTATGATTTAACACCCAGCTTTTGGTTTATGCGTTTTTTCTCGCTGTTTAAAACGCTTTAAATAGATTAATGTGCAGCACTCACCTGGATGATGTGCTGGTAGCCTTTCATCTGCCAGTACACTTACCACACATTAGGAAATGGTGAGGGTGAGTTAGCTAGTTAGAGACAGGGGATGATTAGGAGGCTAATCTAGGCCGTGGTGGGCAGTTTAGCCTGGACATCGGGATATCCCCTACTCTTTATGAAATATGCGCAGGGATCTTTAATGACCTCAGATTGTCAGGACCTCAGTTTTACGTCTCATCCAAAGGACTGCGTCATTTTTACAGCACAGTGTTCCCGTCACTGCACTGTGGGCACTGGAATCCACACACAGACCACAGGGTATGCGCCCCCTGCTGGCCTCATCAATACCTCTTCCAGCAGCAGCCCTACCTTTTCTCGGATGGTCTCCCATCCAAGTAGTGGCCGGGCCCAAACATGTGTTAGCTCCAGGTGGATGACCTGTTCTAAAGCACAGGTTGTATGGGTGCTGGCACTTAGACATTAGCAGCAGATCCTTTACGTCTTATAAGTTGCAAAGTAGAGCCTTCATTGATCAAACTTGAGTTTTTTTTTGCTCAGCCCACAGATGCTCGATCGGATTAAGATCCAGGGAATTTGAAGCTCAAGTCAACACCTTGAACTCTTTGTCTTGTTCTTAAATAATTCTAGAACAATTTTTGCAGGGTGTATTATCCTGCTGAAAAAATCCGCTGCCATCAGGGTATGCGATTGTCATGAAGGGGTGCACATGGTCTGCAACAATCTTTGGGTAGGTGATTCGAGTGAAAGTAATGTCTGCATGAATGCCAGGATCCAAGGTTTCCCATTAGAGCATTGCTCAGTGCATCACACTCTTTCCACCAGCTTGCCTTCTTTCCATAGTGCCTTCTGCTGCCATCTCTTCCCAAGCTGAATGACACATACTGTATGTACCTAGCTATCCACATGACCTAAAAGGAAATGTGATTCATGAGACCAGGCCACCTTCTTCCATTGCTCCATGGTCTAGCACTGAAGCAGATATGCTTATTGTAGGCGGTGGACCAGGGTCACCGTTGGCACTATGACCAGTCTGCGGCTATGCGGCAAGCTGCAATACACTGTGTGTTCTGACACTTTTCTGTTCGTGGACACTACACACTGGACCTGCTCTATTCAGATGTTAATGATATTAAATACTAGCAGAATACCCGCACTTCGCAGCGGCAAAGTACTGCCTTAAAATTTTTATTAAGAAGAAAAGTAAATCTTTTTAAACCCTGGGAAAATATACCAATAATTATTTGTTAAGGATCTCTTTGTATACCACATTATCAGTTCGGCCCTCCGGTTGTAATATGACCAAGCTGTGTGCTGAGCTTACTCTTGAGCCTGCAGCGTACAGTTGGCCATGTGAACAGTAATCTTGTTTCAAATCTCACAGCTTAGATTGCTGCTGTCATAATCGCTTTGAGGTTCATGGTTTGTTTCAATTACGACAGTATTTGCAGGACTTGTGTTGAAGTGACATTCGGCATCAGTCAAGCGTTGTAAGCTTACAACCGGTTTCATCGATAACTTCACATCCAGCTTTTGAGAGTTTAAACATTCATAAACATCAAAGTGTCCACTACTGAAATCGTCACCTGTGAATGTAAGATGTTTAAGAGGCATTGGCGGTTGTCCAAATGTGTAAAATATTTGGCCATTTCGGTACACTTGAAAGCGACAACCGAACAATTCAGCGGCAGCCATCAACTCACATGTAGAACCGTAGGTGAAGGGCTTAAGCATTTCACTCTTCTAGTGCTCCTGTGTAGTATAATTATCTCCTGTACCGTCATCAGTCCACACCTTGAACCTGTCCCAGTAATTCAATACATAAGACACAATGTTCCTCCGGATATCAAGAGTGAGCCTGATATGGCCGTGCAATATGTAACAAAGAGAATTGAAAAGGCAGGTGCCATCTCCGGGCATGGAAACCACTTGGTAAGTGACAGTTCTTTGATTGATGGTGATTACCTCGATAGACATGTTAATGGGGGTTGGAATGATAAAGGAAATGGGTACCTGAACAATGTAAAGTAAGTCTAAAATACCTACACAATAACTATAATTGTAATAAACAAACAATAAAACAGCGGAGAAGCCGTGGATTAAACAAAAAGGCTGTAGTTATCAGCAGGGAGACGTGAATCCCGTGGCGAAGCAAGGAAGGGAATGTAGAGACCGGAGCGACGGACGGCCTTATATAGGCAGGCAGCCAACAACGTGGGAAGCGTTGGGATGGGGGATCCAACGCCACCTCACACGGTGACCGAGCTGCAGGCTATGGACGTATATATGTACGTAAGTAGGATTCAGTTAGCGTTGGGAACCCGTGTACCAAATTTCTTGAAGATGGGCCCATAAGTAACAAAGACCGTTGGAAAGTTCAATATGGCGGCCGACAGTGGCATCATACCACCGAAATAAGTACGTACATTGGTTTCGGTTAGCGCAGGGAAGCCGCCTACCAAATTTCGTGAAGATGGGGCCATGAATAAGAAAGTTCAATATGGCGGACGTTGTTGACCGTTATGACCGTTACGCGTAGAATTTCGGAATGAAACCTGCTTAACTTTTGTAAGTAAGCTGTAAGGAATGGGCCTGCCAAATTTCAGCCTTCTACCTACACGGGAAGTTGGAGAATTTGTGACGTTTGGAAAATTCAATATGGCGGCCGACAGTGGCGTCATACCACCGAAATTAGTATGTACGTCGGTTTTGGTTAGCGCAGGGAAGCCACCTACCAAATTTCGTGAAGACGGGGTCAGCCTTCTACCTACACGGGAAGTTGGAAAATTGGTGACGTTGGAAAGTTCAATATGGCGGCCGACAGTGGCGTCATACCATCGAAATAAGTACATTGGTTTTGGTTAGCGCAGGGAAGCCGCCTACTAAATTTCGTGAAGATGGGGCCATAAATAAGAAAGTTCAACATGGCGGACGTTGTCGACCATCATCAACCGTTATGACCGCTACGTGTAGAATTTCGAAATGAAACCTGCCCAACTTTTGTAAGTAAGCTGTAAGGAATGAACCTGCCAAATTTCAGCCTTCTACCTACACGGGAAGTTGGAGAATTAGTGATGAGTCAGTCAGTCAGTCAGTCAGTCAGTCAGTCAGTCAATCAGTCAGTCAGTCAGTCAGTGAGTGAGTGAGTGAGGGCTTTGCCTTTTATTAGTATAGATAAACCTGTGGTACAATCTAAGCAGGTCTGACCTCATGGCCAGCTGTTCCTTGGACAATTTTGGTAGGTATTCATCACCCCATACTGGGAACTCCCCACAAGACCTGCCATTTTGGAGATGCTCTGACCCAATCGTCTAGCCATCATAATTTGGCCCTTTCCAGTTTTGCCCATTTTTCCCGCTTTGAACACGTCTCCTTGAAGAACTGACCGTCCACTTGCTGCCTAATTAATAATACCCCTTGAGAAGGTTCATTTTAATGTTATCGAGTCCACCTGCCAGCGTTTTTAATTCTGTTGCTGATTGGTGTGTATATAAATAACAACAACAACATTTATTTGTAGAGCACATTTTCATACAAATAACGGAGCTCAAAGTGCTTTACAAGATAAAGAAAGTAAAAAAGAAAAATTATAAAAGTAAAATTTGGTAATACTGATTAGCAAAGAATAAAGTAAGACCCGATGGCCAGGGAGGACAGAAAAAAAAAATCTCCAGACGGCTGGAGAAAAAAAATAAAATCTGCAGGGGTTCCTGAGGCCACGAGACCACCCAGCCCCCTTAACATTAATGATCTCCATCAGTTCTCATGGTTTTCAGGCTTCACGTGGAGGAATTAGAAGACGATGGTCATGTGGACCTCTGGCCTTCAATCCATCCATAAATATTACAGTAAAATCAAACAACAACCCCACAAACACACATAAGAACTTCTGGCCTGGAAAATAGAGAGCTGCTGCTGTTAAGTGTCTGTAACACGAGATCAGACCTGCTCAGATTTAGATTTAATGTCATTATCGTTTGAATCGAGCAGGTCCAGTCTGAAGTGTCCATGAAAGGAACGGAGTGACAGATGTTGGCTTCCTTGTTTGAAGTCACCAGCATTCAGAACCATTCATCATCAACATACTGGTACAGAGTGAATCATTTCTGTTGGTGGGTCAGCCAGGATGATATAACTTATTTCATTGGGCAGCAACGTGAACAAATTCAGTGTGTTTCGATCAAGCATTTAGTTTTTATTGTAATGTGCACCAATTTTTTTTTAATCATTACTCATTCATATAAATTTCCAGCCCTCCTCCTGCTTTTTCCACTCTGTGTGATGAAGCTCCTCCAGCATTAACTCTTTCGGCACTGGATTTTCTGTTTTTATGGGAAAACTTATTTTGTGAGATATTCTATATTTGGGGTGTCTAGGAAGCACAAAAATGAAAGAAACAAAAAATGATCACTATTATTATACAATAGCTGCCAAATACTTCAATCTTCGTGAGGAAATAAAATTGAAAGTGGTGCGCACAGTCCGGAAGCGTCCATTTTCACTTCCGTGTTTCACGGACTGTATGCCAGTCTCTCTAGTCTGTGCTTATAGTAGCACGCCCGGTTCCAACGGCTGCAGACGTTCCTGTGCTTTACAAAAACGGCTGCATATCTATGTACTAGTAAAAGGATGTCAGGGCCGAAAGGGTTAAAATAGTGTCTGAAATAAAAGGTATAAGACAGTTCTCCAAAGTTCGCAAAATGTCACGGGACGTGAACGTGTCATATCTCTCCATGAGATATAACAATTCATACAACTTATATACAGTCATATGAAAAGGTTTGGGAAGCCCTCTCAGCCTGCATAATAATTGACTCTCCTTTCAACAAAATAGATAACAGTGGTATGTCTTTCATTTCCTAGGATTATCTGGGGTGTTTTCCGAACAAAGATATTTAGTGATGCAGTATTTAGTTGTATGAAATGAAATCAAATGTGAAAAACTGGCTGTGCACAAATGTGGGTCCCCTTGTCATTTTGCTGATTTGAATGCCTGTCGCTTCTCAATGCTGATGACTTGGTTGGATGAGCTTGTTAAGCCTTGAACTTCATAGAAAGGAGTGTCCAATCATGAGTGGTAAAAGGTATTTAAGGTGGTCAATTGCAACTTGTGCTTCCTTCCCTTTGGCTCTCCTCTGAAGAGTGACAGACAGCATGGAATCCTCAAAGCAACTCTCCAAAGATCTGAAAACAAAGATTGTTGAGTCTCATGGTTTAGGGGAAGGCTACAAAAAGCCATCTCAGAGGTTTAAACTGTCAGTGTCAACTGTAAGGAATGGAATCAGGAAATGGAAGGCCACAGGCACAGTTGCTGTTAAACTCAGCAGGTCTGACAGGCCAAGAAAAATACAGGAGCGGCACATGTGCAGGATTGTGAGAATGGTTATAGACAACCCACAGATCACCTCCAACGACCTGCAAGAACATCTCGCTGCTGATGGTGTATCTGTACATCGTTCTACAATTCAGTGCAATTTGCACAAAGAACATCTGTATGGCAGGGTGATGAGAAAGAAGCCCTTTCTGCACTCACGCCACAAACAGAGTCGCTTGTTGTATGCAAATGCTCATTTAGACAAGCCAGATTCATTTTGGAACAAAGTGCTTTGGACTGATGAGACAAAAATTGAGTTATTTGGTCAGAACAAAAAACACTTTGCATGGTGGAAGAAGAACACCGCAATCCAAGAAAAACACCTGCTACCTCCTGTCAAATTTGGTGGAGGGTCCATCATACTGTGGGGCTGTGTGGCCAGTTCAGGGACTGGGGCCCTTGTTAAAGTCGAGGGTCGGATGAATTCAACCCAATATCAACAAATTCTTCAGGATAATGTTCAAGAATCAGTCACAAGGTTGAAGTTACGCAGGGGTTGGATATTCCAACAAGACAATGACCCAAAACACAGTTGGAAATCTACAAAGGCATTCATGCAGAGGGAGAAGTACAATGTTCTGGAATGGCCATCACAGTCGCCTGACTTGAATATCATCGAAAATCTACGGGATGATTTGAAGCAGGCTGTCCATCAAATTGAACTGAACTGGAGAGATGTTGTATGAAGAATGGTGAACAATACCTCCATCCAGAGTCCAGACACTCATCAAGGGCTATAGGAGGACAGCGTCTAGAGGCTCAAAGGAGCAAAAGGAGGCTCCACTAAGTATTGATGTCATATCTCTGTTGGGTGCCCACATTTATGCACCTGTCTAATTTTGTTATGATGCATATTGCATATTTTCTGTTAATCCAATAAACTTAATGTCACTGCTGACATTCTACTGTGTCCATAAGGCATGTCAGATATTAAAAGGAAGTTGCTACTTTGAAAGCTCAGGCAGTGATAAATAAATATCCAAAGAATTCAGAGGGGTTCCCAGTCTTTTTCATATGACTGTAAAAGCAATCAAACATCTCATTATACGGCGTCAGGCCAGGTCTTAATTCTTTCAACCTTACTTTTATCATCACTGCAGATCATTTCCTTTTCCATCCTTAAATAAACTTCTCCTCTGATTGGGTGTATCACAATACGGGAATATTTAATATAAACCATTTTACGTTCCTCAGACCCTCTTAGGGTGTACTCACACTGGCAGTTTGTTCCGTGCCCGAGCACATTTGTTGGCATGTAACCCCACAAAGTCTTGTTCATTTGACTAGTACGATGACTCAGTGCCGGGCCAATGGTACTGTGCCCTGGCCTTCTTGGAAGTGGTGTGCCCAGGCGTGGCTCAGTATCAGACACAAGCATGGAAAACAATCATGACGTGAATGATGCGACCAGTCAGATAGTGCAATTCTCATTTCATTTAATATCTTTTGAGTTAAAAACAGGTTTTTATTCTCACTTTACACATGAATGTGAATTGTAGTTGGCAAGAAAAGCTGCAATTTCCTCCCTTGACATCATTTGCCACTGTAAAAGTTTTCTCGTACGTGTAGTACAATTAAAAGCGAAATGCTGTGCTGCACACTCAATACATCTGTACAAGGGTAGAGCGTCATCCTGCCCTACACGACACCAAAACAACCACAAAGTACGGAAAATCATTTTGGCATGCATGCAGTCACTCCATGTTCGGATCTTGTTTTGGCTTTACACAAAGTCACGTGGTCATGATGAAAGTGTGCCCGGGCCCAGAACGTTCAGTGTAGTGTGAGTTCAGGCCAGTGGGGGGGGGACAAACAAACGGGCCTAGTGTGAGTACACCCTTACACTCTCAGATATTAGATGTAGGTAGCCATCAGATCCTTTACGCTCACCCGGTGACATCTCACAAGCTCACAGCTTGTCCGAAAGGCAGATGAGATGTGCCAGGGTATACTGTAGGTCAGTGATGGCAGTCTATTCAAATTGAATTCGTTATAAGCCAGAAGCTTAACATTATTACTTAATATCAATCACATTCTCATGTGGTGTCGACGTGCCTGGTCAGTCTTCTCCATGCAGTCTTCACGTTCCCGCACATCCCTTTTCCTTCAGATCTTCTTTTCCTTTATCCATTCACCTCCACTCTGTCCTCCCTCACTTTCTCTTCCTTTGGACTTCCAATCCCATCACTCTTTTGCCAATATCTTCACAGTCTCTCCTCGTCACGTGGCCATACCACTTCAACCTCCTTTCCTGTACTTTCTGAGATATCTCTCCCACTTTTCTTGGACCTCTGATTGTTTCATTTCTTATTCTGTCCTTTTTTTGTAACTCTACACATCCATCTCAATGTTCTCATCTCTGCCACGTCTTCTCCTGCTGTGCTCTCTTTCACTGCCCATGTCTCAGCTCCATGCATCATTGCTGGTCTTAAAACCCTCACCTTTAACCTTCACCTTAATCCTCCTGATATCTTCTTCTTCTGTTCCATCCACCCTGCACTCTGTGGCGTATCTCTGCACCTGATTCTCCATCTTGGGCTACCACTGATCCCAGCTATTTAAACATCTCCACTCTTTTCAGTAGCTCCCCATGTAGGCTTCTGAATCTTGATCATCATTAAACCTCAAATATTCTGTCTTTTTTCTCTTCTCTTGCCCAATTGATACCGATATCCAGGGTTACTGCCATCTAACGTATGGGAGGGGGAGACAATAACCTGAATATCTTGCTCTCCCCTGCCCCTCCATATTATTGCCGTCCCTGCCAGGTAAGGTTCCCAAGTTAACTGTGGCTGGTATGCAGATCTTCAGGTGTCGTCCCTCACACTTTGTAATAATGATTTTAACTGCACTTCCATCTTAGCTCCTAGACGGCCTTCTTTCAAGAGTTGTCCCATTGGGAGCAGATGATAACTGGCTTTTGAAGTACTGGTGGGTTCTTAATTTCCAAAGGATTCCTGCTCCATACATACAGTACGTGAGAATATTGGCAGAGTTTCTTTGCAGCCTTTGTCGATTTTCGTGAAGCGTTCGACTCAGTTTTAGGAATGAGTCTCTTTGTAATTTTACGACAGGGTTGGAGTGAAGTGCCTCAGACAAGTTTGGCCAACAATTCTCTGCTGGACTCTCTCAGTCAACCCCCACAGGAAAGCCAGACCACCTAACTGGCAAGCATCACCTTAACACATGGTTTGGGGGTGCAGGTTTGAAAGTATTCTGTGCCCCATTGGTCTGAAGTATGGCTGTTTGGAATTGGCTTGTATCAGAAGCCTGTAAGTACCATGATGTCCTGTTGGCTGTAGGGGTTGGACAGAACATCTATAAATTTGCTTGCTTTACCTCACCATCTCTCTCTTACCAAACTGATGAAGGAGCATCTCACACACCA
>JANRMT010062802.1:9938681-9996323 GCA_026402145.1 Polypterus bichir lapradei | reverse complement strand
ACCTAATTGCCTGAGGTTATAAATGTAGAAAGGAAGGTGGAGAGAAGTTATATGGTACAGTACCTTATAAACAGTGGTAGGTCTGGGAGATTTGAGGCATTCTGGGAAAGGCTACACGTTAATAATACAAAAGGGGAAAGCAGAGGAATAGAGAGCTCTACCAAGACAAAACAGTTGCTCATGGAGTCCCAAATGAGGATGACCTGCATTCTGAGGAAGCATGAGTAGTTATGATACTATGGCCATGTGGCGCAATTCCCAGAGGGTGATGTGGCTCTCAGGACCCTCATTGTTGAGGACCCGAGTGGCTGGACCAGGCCAAGTGGACACGCATGTAACACCTGGCTGTGGCAGATACACGGACCACGTGTCTGCCTGGTTAATTGCCAACTGGGATCCCAAGCTGTTTTCTGTCGTGTGGTGGGTACAGCAACACACTGTACCAGTGCCTGCTCCCCAACCTAACCTGGCAAAACCTCTACGGACTTCAATCAGCCAGAGAAAAATGACAAACTTCTATTACAATCAAGAATATTTAGACTGTAAAGTGAAGCACACACTTTAATATTACAAATATTTGACACAACTCTTGTTTGTTATGTCCTTCTTTTTGTAGGTCAAGGCAGCATAGAGATGAGCAACAGTCCCTCGAGGCACAAGCCACCATGTTGACCTCTGACATCCTTGGTGCAGGAGTGTTATGTACAGGACACCAAATCTCCAAACAGGCCTGCTGTACGTCTGACATTTAGAGAACAGGAACCAAAGGCAATCAAGTATGCAAAGAAAAATGAGAAGAAATGGCCTTGCAGAACCTACATGAACATTCCTGAGGTTTGCCTACAGAGTAGTCAGTGTGCCAGCACCCGAGTATATGGAGACACTGGTGAGGTGCTCTGCCAGTGAACAGCATGTGGTGAGGCCACCTCTGCGTGGTATCAAGTCTCAGTCCAGACTCTTTTCATGCGTAGCTCCTAAATGGTGGGACGAGCTGCCCACCTACACCCAAACCTGCTGACTCCCTCAACGTGGATAAGAAGCAAGTGAAGACCCACCTGTTCCGTGAATATCCATATTTGGTTGATTTGTTCTTACATTAAGTTTAATTGCTTTGTCGATTGTTAATCTAGGTTTGTAAATTCATTATTGTAATGGGTGGCAGGAAGAGTTAGGCATCCTTGGACTGCTGGAGTGGAAAATGAACAATGAGGCAGAAGGTCCCCTGCCTACACAAAGATCTGGGCATAAGATGCCATCTAAGGAATGGGTACACTGGCATCCCAGCAGAGGAATATTACCCGACTGGGAGGCCGGTTTAAAGGAAAGACGTAGGAGCGGAATTAATGCATGAAGTGGCACAGTGGAATCAGGTTTTGTGGTCCAACAAAGTCAGTATTTTAAATAGCTTTTGGGAAATCCAGTTGTGTTCTCCAGGCCAAGGAGAAAATGAGAGTTATGACTGTCAGGTGCAAAAACCAACATCTGTCACGGTATGGGGATGAGTCGGTGCCCATGGTATTGTGAAGGCACCATTAATTCATTAAGTTATGTAGGAATTTTGAAGATGCCATAAAGAAGCCAGCTTTTCCAGAGACATCCCAGCATTTTCCCCAAACCACATTCTGCCCGATTACAAGTGTTGACTGTGTAAGCAAAGAGCGCGGTGGCGAGACGGGCACTTCTGATCTGCATGGTGCATTATGAAGCACAAAATATGGCAACAAAGACCCCGTACAATTGACAACCTGCATAATGGAAGGAGGTGCGGAGGAATAACGCTCGCTAAACGTAAGCATTTGGGCACCGAAGACACGATGGGTTAATGACCTTAGCATTATGTTTAAGTCAAAAATGTAAAATAAAAATTGTACAACAGAGACATGTAAACACCAAAACAATATAAAGCAGGAAAGGTATGTGTGGTGTCCACTGCTGTACTGATGAAAGTCCTTCATGTGATACGTTTTGAAAAGGTCACCAACATATAGCCTGATGTCACAATTGGGACAGTACCAGCGCATTTATTTTCACAATTTCCTTACATTTATTGTTGCTTTCGCCTGACAAGGTAGAATGTCACTACCCGATTCACATCATCGATTATGACCGCTGTGTTACACAAGCCTTAGCGACTTCCACATTTCCAGTGGCACAAACAGCTTCTGCATTGTGGACAGTGCACAGGAGGCTAACATCTTTATTGTCCTACCACTTGATTGCAAAATATTTTGCCTTTTTGTTACTCACCTACTTGCACCATGGTGAACTTTCAGGTGACCGAATGTACCAGGCATATCATGTTGTTTCAGTCATACAGTGCCGTATGCATCCGATTCATACAGGTAGGCTCTATTGTAGGCACGGAGCTGGACAGTTTTGACATCCGTGGCAGAGCGACGGGCGCTGAGCAGGCTCCACTGAACAGGATCATCTCCAGACAGAGGAGCAGCTTCAGCGACCGACTGCTGTCACTGTCCTGCTCCACTGACAGACTGAGGAGACCCCACACTATGCGACTCTTCAATTCCACCGGGGGGGGTCAACGTTAACATTATACAAAGTTATTGTCTGTTATACCTGCATTGTTATCACTCGTTAATTTAATATTGTTATTATCAGTACGCTGCTGCTGGAGTATGTGAATTTCCTCTTGGGATTAATAAAGTATCTATCTATCTATCTATCTATTCAAGTCAAAGTTCTGATAACCAGACGTTACTACTGCGCAATTCAACTAATGGTTCACTTTCACTCTGTTCTAATCTACACACGTTTGTGTTTTGGTTGAAGGCTCCACCCTGCTCATGAATAACGACGTGTGCCACAACACATAGAAATATTCGTGAGCTGTTTGCAGCATAATGTTATTTATCCACTAGATGGCAGCAGAATACTGCCCAACATGTTATTTGGACTTGACGCTGAGATTTGTATTATAGAGACATTTGGGATACTGCTGAACCAATAAAAGACAATCATCAGGACATATTCTGTTTAATAACACCATAATTGCTGGTTACAGGATGTACAAAACACACACAACAGGACGGGGACCCTGATCACACATTGTAGCCAATCAGGCTTCCCCTTCCAATGACCTCTCCAATGTAGAACCACATGAGGACCTCTGTGGCAACCAGTCCATTCCTTATGGCATCCTAGAAGGAAAAGAGAAAACAGAAGCAACAGTCAGTAAGACAGCGTCATCATGGACTACGTATTCTTGAAGTGTTAATTTATATTCCAACTTGTGTTTATAACCCCAGGCCCTCTCCTTTGTGTTCAGTAAATTGCTGCGTAGGAAGTAGGATGCATCAGAAATAAGGCACTGTGCACTCTCTTAAAAGACGCAATTATCTAGGGTCGTCGGATCAAATGTCACTATTTAAATATAATACGCTACTGTGGCTGTCCGTTTGTCTGTCCAGGATTTTATTTTTAATTTTATTGTAATCATTCCATACAAATAGATCAATTTTTACAAAAAATAGGATTGAAAACAAATCAACCCCCACCCCTGAGAAAGACAGCATGGCCAACTGAGTAAAACTTAAAGCTAATAAAAATAAATAAATCAATGAGTTTAATAAGCGGATAAAGATAAATGGAGAAGAAAAAGAAATGGGAAGAGAATCTGCTTCCTCAGGGCTTTAAGATCTTATTCTGAAATATTATTGATGAGATAATATAAAACATCAGGTACCCACTGACTCAAAAGAGGAGAGTTAGGATTCTTCCAGTTGAGCAAAATAAGTCTGTGTGCCCATAGTGTAGTGAAGGCAATCACAGTTTGTTTGTCCTTCTCCATTTTAAGCCCCTCTGTGAGCCCACCAAACACAGCTGTTAATGGGTTAGGAGGGATTGGGACCACAAGGCTGTCTGAAAGGCACTTAAAAATTTTTGTCCAGAATGATGTTAATTTGGTGCAGGCCCAAATCATGTGACCCAGCGAGGCTGGAACTTCATTGCAGCGTTCGCAGGTTGGATCTCGCCCTGGAAACATTTTGGACATTTTTAAGCGAGACAGATGCACTCGATATATCATTTTGAGTTGAATAATTGTATGCTTTGCACATATGGAGCTCGAGTGGATTCTCTGCATTGCTACCTTCCACTCCTTTTCTAAGATGTTGAGTGAGAGATTTTTTTCCCCCCAGTGTCCTCTTGGATCTTTGAAAGGGAGGGACTGTAAAATAATTTTATATATTGCAGAAATGCTGAGTCCTCGAAACTGAGCAATATTTTTTTTCTAGCATAGAGGAAGGTGGGAGATGGGGAAAAAATCGGGCAGGTTCTGCTTAACAAAATTTCTAATTTGAAGGAAGTGAAAGAAATGTGCTGCTGGAAAATTAAATTTGTAATGTAATTGTTCATAGGATGCAAATATGTTGTCTATATAAAGATCTCTAAGTGATTTAATTCCAAATTTTATCCAGATATTAAAAACTGCATATGTTTGCGAGGGTTGAAAAAGGTGGTTTTCTTGCAGAGGTGCCACAGATAAAAGCTTCTCCATCTTAAAACGCTTCCTACATTGGTTCCATATTCTGAGTGAGTGAAGCACAATTGGGTTATCAGTATATTCCTGATAACTTGCATTTATTGGGGCACAAAGCAGGGAATATAAAGAAGTACTGCAGGATTTTATTTCTATTGCGCACAAAGCCTGTGTATGTTCATCTATTTGTGTCCAGGATTTTATAGCTTGTATGTTTGCTGCCCAGTAATAAAACTGAAAGTTGGGTAGAGCCGTGCCACCGTCTGCCTTAGGTCTTTGTAGGGTCCAGGATTTTAAATCACCAGTCGCTCGCAAACCATTTGACCTATTGACCTGAAATTTGGCACACATATACTAGGTGATGTCTACTATCTGCTTTCAATGTAATGATTGACCTCCAAGATCAAAGGTCAACCCAGAAAGGTGAAGGTCAAAAATCAAATAACCTGTAGCCTGAAATCTGGTACACATATACTATGCTGCACTACAGCTTTATACTAAAAGCAAAGAGTTTTGGAATTACAGGGAGTGCAGAATTATTAGGCAAGTTGTATTTTTGAGGAATAATTTTATTATTGAACAACAACCATGTTCTCAATGAACCCAAAAAACTCATTAATATCAAAGCTGAATATTTTTGGAAGTAGTTTTTAGTTTTAGCTATTTTAGGGGGATATCTGTGTGTGCAGGTGACTGTGCATAATTATTAGGCAACTTAACAAAAAACAAATATATACCCATTTCAATTATTTATTTTTACCAGTGAAACCAATATAACATCTCCACATTCACAAATATACATTTCTGACATTCAAAAACAAAACAAAAACAAATCAGTGACCAATATAGCCACCTTTCTTTGCAAGGACACTCAAAAGCCTGCCATCCATGGATTCTGTCAGTGTTTTGATCTGTTCACCAACAACATTGCGTGCAGCAGCAACCACAGCCTCCCAGACACTGTTCAGAGAGGTGTACTGTTTTCCCTCATTGTAAATCTCACATTTGATGATGGACCACAGGTTCTCAATGGGGTTCAGATCAGGTGAACAAGGAGGCCATGTCATTAGTTTTTCTTCTTTTATACCCTTTCTTGCCAGCCACGCTGTGGAGTACTTGGACGCGTGTGATGGAGCATTGTCCTGCATGAAAATCATGTTTTTCTTGAAGGATGCAGACTTCTTCCTGTACCACTGCTTGAAGAAGGTGTCTTCCAGAAACTGGCAGTAGGACTGGGAGTTGAGCTTGACTCCATCCTCAACCCGAAAAGGCCCCACAAGCTCATCTTTGATGATACCAGCCCAAACCAGTACTCCACCTCCACCTTGCTGGCGTCTGAGTCGGACTGGAGCTCTCTGCCCTTTACCAATCCAGCCACGGGCCCATCCATCTAGCCCATCAAGACTCACTCTCATTTCATCAGTCCATAAAACCTTAGAAAAATCAGTCTTGAGATATTTCTTGGCCCAGTCTTGACGTTTCAGCTTGTGTGTCTTGTTCAGTGGTGGTCGTCTTTCAGCCTTTCTTACCTTGGCCATGTCTCTGAGTATTGCACACCTTGTGCTTTTGGGCACTCCAGTGATGTTGCAGCTCTGAAATATGGCCAAACTGGTGGCAAGTGGCATCTTGGCAGCTGCACGCTTGACTTTTCTCAGTTCATGGGCAGTTATTTTGCGCCTTGGTTTTTCCACACGCTTCTTGCGACCCTGTTGACTATTTTGAATGAAACGCTTGATTGTTCGATGATCACGCTTCAGAAGCTTTGCAATTTTAAGAGTGCTGCATCCCTCTGCAAGATATCTTACTATTTTTGACTTTTCTGAGCCTGTGAAGTCCTTCTTTTGACCCATTTTGCCAAAGGAAAGGAAGTTGCCTAATAATTATGCACACCTGATATAGGGTGTTGATGTCATTAGACCACACCCCTTCTCATTACAGAGATGCACATCACCTAATATGCTTAATTGGTAGTAGGCTTTCGAGCCTATACAGCTTGGAGTAAGACAACATGCATAAAGAGGATGATGTGGACAAAATACTCATTTGCCTAATAATTCTGCACTCCCTGTATTACTCTTTTTATTTTATTTTATTGTAGAACCAACTCTCGGCAGTGGCCAGCAGGGCGTACGGGCGCCGTTCTCATTCCCTACCACCTTCCCGTCACTTCCCCTACGTCTTCATATCTTTAATCATTCTTGAGGCAGATTGAACACTTAAGTGAGAGCTTAAGTGAAAAATTAAAGAAATCGCAACACAAACACTGACTTGATCAGTTTTAATGCGAAAAAGATGCCAACGGAAGAAGAGGGCCGCTAGAGTGGAAAAAAGTAGAGCTGCTCAGGAAACGGCAAGCAGATCAACCTCTGAGCAAACGAATGCTAAACGTACAGAGAAAGGGGATGAAAACTAGGAATGCTCAAGTCAAGTGGAGTCACTGCACGTTATCGTGTACTGCGCCATTACTGGTTAGGAAATAATCACAAAGTTATTTCTGCTTTATAGAAAAAATATTAACATGCTTGATGGAAAATATTTAAGAATTTTGATTAACATGCAGTTTGTTCTGGCTAATAATTTTAATCAATTATTTGTTTTTTTTCCCCCCTCAAATAGCAGCCCTACTAAAAATCATGAAGCATTTACTAAATTAAAGAGAAGCACATTTATGGAAGAAAACCAGAAATGACCTCTCCATATAAAATATTGAGGGACTCGGCATCAGCTGTGTGAGTGGAGTTTGCTAGTTACTGCCATCAGCTTTTTAAAACCAGCATGTTGAGAGATGGTGAATTTTCTAAGCAAGCAAGCTCGATAAACTGATCAGTCTCCTCATGTGCAAAATGAAAGTTTTAGGGAAAAAAAAAAAAAAAAAAAAGGAAAAAAAAATCAAAATACATTCAGATCTCACTAAGCAAACATTCATTATATGTTTACTTTTATGAACACAAAGGATTAGCACCTAAATTTCACTACCCACACACCGGTTTCAGATCAACAAACTTTCCAGTGCGAGAGTGACAATTAAATTCACCACATGCACCTTTGTCCTGTCACAAGTAGTTGTTCTGTGCTTGCCCATGCAGCAAGTGGAGGATCAAGAGTGCAAGCACCTTGGCTTGTTGGTGTTGCAGAACAGTAACTTTGGATTTAGGACACACGTTTACACTCCTCCTGGAAATGCAGTTGCTGTGTGACTGAGACTGCCGCTGCCTAGGAGGGCATTAAACGAAAACTGACTTGCAAATTGTACCAATTCTCCATATTCTGTTGGCTCACATTCACCACAAAATGTATTTAAAACTGCCCTCACCTCACTGCTTCAAAGCCTTTTTCAAAAATGTAGGTGGGATGATTGCATTCTAATAAGCAAGTGACACAAGCAATATAATGGGTTTTATAAGGTTACTAGCCATGTGCGCCCAATTATTTTGTCTGTGTTAAAGTTGCCTGTGAAGGGCGTCCTGTTTAAATGCGGCTGCCAGTCGTGAACGGGGCCCTTCGTCGCACAGCATTATGAGGGAAACAAAACTACAAAAGAAAACCCTTGGATATTGATTCGATAGGAACGGCCTACTCGGAATCACTGTCCGAATAGTAATTATGTGGTGGTGTAGGAGCATTTCTGCTTCTGTCCGTTCACAGTCCGTCTCGTTTTCACAACACTGTCGTTTCCTCTCACGATGTCTTCTCAACCTTTCTCCAATCTCGCAGGTTGCTTTGTGGCAATCCAAAGAGTAAGGCAATATACACGGAGCAATGGTTATAAAAAGGGGGACACATAGGTATCCAGGCTCTTTAAAGCATAAATAGGGATCACTTCACTGACATGTGAGCAAGGCACGGTACAACTGTGAGACGCGCAGCACTCGCCGGCTACAACGTAACAATAATAATTTCCGGAACGTGCTGTTACGTTGTCATTCATTTTACCCACTGTCTGTCTTTCATTCATATGTTACGTAGGCACGTACCTTTTATCTTCGGCAATCTCATTCTCTAACCAGGCCTCAGGAGCTAACCAGCGTAACACCGTCCACCACCCCTTTCGTTATTCCGGCACATTGTTGACATCCGTGAGTAACAACAACGTACTAAACTAGAAGGTGGTCTACGCATGCATGGAATTCGCGGACAAATAAAGATCAAGATCTAAATGAAGATCTCTTTAGTTAATTTAAAGCACAACAATTTGTTTAGTTTGAATGTCTGTGTTTTGAGGTGTGACTGGCGTACTACAGTCTTCAGTAGTATAAGCCTGGAGGAGATTCTTAATGCAATGCCTATATTTAGCTGTCTCTCTACTGCCATCTAGTGCTTCTTCTTCTAATTCATTCGTGGACAAACAAAGATCAAGATCCAAATGAAGATTATATATAGAGATTTCAAAGCACTGTAAAGTAGCACCATTTTGCCAATAAAAATAGAAATCATACTATGTACAGTACACATTTGTTTTTCCACACAATAATGAACACAGGCTTTATAGTATTGTCTGAGAGGCGGAGTTTGCTTAGCGGAAGGCAGCATCTAAATCCATCCTCCTGCTGACTGAACTCCGCCTCTCAGACAAGTATGTACCCTTGTTTAGACAAATAAATACTTTTAAGAAAAATAAACTGCAAAGTAGCACTATAATTATATTGTTGAGGGACTCTTATCTCTTTGGAGGAAATCTGTTTGGAGTTGAGAAAATACTGGAATTTTGCCCATAAGAATAAATGGAAATGTTCAGCTTCATCTACACACGTTTATTTTATAAATGGTGTTTCTGGAACAAACTGATTTTTCTTCACCAACAATAAAATGCATACAGTTTACTGCAAGTTCCCACTCCCACTATACTCAGTGGGGCTAACACACTGCACTGTGGGTTGCCCAAGTTAAATGTACACTGTAGTGGCCTGTAATGGACATCCACATGGACAGCCCTACACAAGGAATTAAGAGAGAAAAGTGCTGCAACAGTACCATTCTACACATGTGGGGCATAAGCTAGATGTGGGGTATGTCTGAAGTCACCACAGTATGTGCCACACAGAGGGGACATTTACCAGCTTTTCTTGTTTTTTAATTCTTTAGAATGGGGCAGGTTTCCTTAAATGTTACGCAATGACCATTCTAAATACTAATGATGAAAATACTCATTTTATGGAGGAAGACACCTAAGGTGGGAGCTCTTTTTCAGTGCTCTGGGAAGCACAGTTACTTTTTAAAAAGGTTTCTACTGTTGTACAGTATTTAAAAAAAAAAAAAAAAATGCAAATGCCATACCCGCACTGTGACCTGGGAAAGTCGGCCAGCCTGAAATGCTCGGACTAGTCCCTTGGCGCTTTCGATGGCCTTAGGAATTTCTGCTGGAGTAGGTGGCACCAGCTCCACCCTGGCGTAATGCCAAAATGTTGCCAAGCGTGGTCTTGAGTAGGCGACAGTAGCTGAAAAGAAGCAAAGGCGGACTTTATTTGTGGCATCAGTTACACATATGACTGCAGTAAGAAGAACAACTGCTGTTCTAAAAACAATTCAGAGTATAGTGGAACCTCGATTCACGACCAAAAAGTTTGCCAAACTTTTGCCTCGGTTCACGACCACACACTCAGTATACGAACAAGCCAGTTTCCCTTTCGGTTTGTACATGTTCAGTCTCTCCCTGTGCAGCGAGCAAGAGAGAGAGCAAAACACACATACACACACACACACACAGCACGAGAGAGGCGCGCGCGCACACACACACACAAAGAGGCAGCGCGAGATGCAGACACACAGGCAGTGCGAGAGAGAGCTGGATGCATTAAGGTAGGGAGGCAGTTAAAGAATGCACTGGGCTTGATTTTGTTTTCACTTCTGTTTCCAGCGATCGGTTCGTAGCGTGCATTGTTGCAATGTTATTTTTCTTGGTGGTTTATTAAATTACGGATTTTTTCAAACGTTCATTTTTTTCCCCTGTGCTTAAAACTCATTAAAAAAGTGCTTTTAGCCAGCGGTTGGTAGCGCTATAGCGCAAACTATTGCAGTGTTAGTTTTCTCTGTTGTTCAAGGTTTTCTCAGAGTAATTCAATGTTTTTACATTTAGTTTACTATTACTCTGTGCATTCTATGGTTTAATTAACTACATTTGTGCTTAAAAACTTAAAAAAGATATATATTTACATACAATTCGTATGGTCTGGAACGGATTAATTGTATTTACATACAATCCTATGTAGGAAATTGCTTTGGTTCATGACCAGAGTTTTGGAACGAATTATGGTCGTGAACCGAGGTTCTACTGTACAAAAATCAGTGTGAGATGTCAGGGAATACAAATTAAAACGAATGTTAAGGCTTGCATTGTTGTACAGTCAACTCCAGACTTACTCCAGCCTCATCTTTTGTCACATTTTTCCCCAAACAAAAACCTCTCTTTAGTAATATTTTTTCCATTGAAAACACTGATTTGTAAGATATTGGCACTCCCACGATTCTTCATCTGGAAGCAAAAATAAAACAAAAACAAAAAAAACCCACAACTCTGGGCTTCTTTCAGTAATGTTTAGCTTAAGAGAACAGGGATCTTGGACCACTCCTCCATGCAAAACATTTCCAGTTCTTTAATATTCTTGGGCTTGTGGGCTGCTTTTCAGTTCACACCACAGGTTTGCATTGCAGTCTAAATTTGGAGACTGAGATGGCCATTGCAATAACTTTGATTTGCATTCTCACAACCATTTCTCTGTTGATTTTGATGTGTGCTTGGAATCATTATCTTGTTGAAAGGTCCATCCATGACCAAGTTTTAACCTTCTTGCAGAGACGGCCAGATGGCAGGTTAATATTCCCCAGTATGTAGTGGAATTTGTTCTTTTATTAATCTTGACAAGAGCTGCTCAACATCTCGTACCAAAACAGCCCTTCTATTCATTTCCCTTTTTCACACAAAATATGACGGTGGTGTGCTTGGCCGAAAACTAAGAGGGAAAAAGAATTCTGATTAGTTTAATCTTCTGCGTTATTCTTTGACCGCTGGACATCTGCCACAGCACTCAACCAGCACCCCACTCTGCAAGCCTACCAAACTGGGTAGCTCTGAACACATGATCTACCTTCAAGAAGCTACTTTCCTAAAATTTATAACCTACACTTATTAGCTAATTTTCAAAACAAGTCACAATAAGAATAATAATAATAGCATAATATTAATAAATATCAACCAAAAACATGGGTTTGTCGATTTTTGTTTTTCCATAACATCACCAAATTTAACTAAATCAGTCAAAAGTATTTTTGAAATTTTGGGACAGTTAGTTTATGTATTGGTTACTGACCTAAACGTACAATCCTGCCAAAAGTCATCTTTGAAACTAATTGGGAAACAGTGCTCTTTGTTGAGAAATCAGTCAGTCAATTGATTCTATCTATCAGAGATATATGTATATATCTCTCTCACACACACACACACACACAGGGTGGGCCATAAGTTTCTATATATATGGTTTTTAACATTTTTTTTATATTTCAGATAACCTAAAAAAATGCGTTTGAATAAAGAGCAACGAATTGAAATCATACTGATGGGTCAGGAAGCAGTCGCATGGTTGCAATCGAATTTAACAGAAAACATGGAACGAACATCACAAACGAAACTTAAATCATCTTAGGGAACATATCACCAACGCCATTACAAGCATAACTTCAGCTGTGCTAATACGTGTTCATCAGCAGTGGTGGACGCGTACTGAGATGTGTTTTCAAAACAATGGCAGTCATGTAGAGCAGAGGTTCCCAGACTCTGTCCCAGGGACCCCCAGTGGCTACAGGTTTTTGTTCCAACCAACTTCTGTTTTTCATTGGACTTTTAGCCTAATTTAACGAGTCATTATTTCCCAGATTGTGTTTTAGAGTCAATGGAGAAATTACAAAACTAAGTTAGGTAGATTTTTATTAAAATGTAGTAAGCAGTTATATGGGGCATATATATATTTAAGTCGTAAACAGTATTTTCAACCTGGCTTTCATTCTGCTTTTCGAAGTGTTCTGGTTATTTAATTATTTACTAATTAGCGGACTGGGTCTGACACTGAAGTCATTGCTGCGTTCATCATCCTGGGTGTCTACTATGCTGGTTGTTAATCGTCACTATTAGGGTTAAACGAAGGGAGCAAACTACACAGAAAAAGGGGAAAATAATAGGAAAACAACAAAAGAGAGTTAAGCATTCATAGCTTTAGAAAAAATCGAGACATTTCTAAATGTCATATAAAATGTTAAATCCATACTGTTGTGTTTTTCTGAATACAGAATAAGAGAAGAGTGAAAAAGACCAGCTAATTAATTGAGATCAGTTGTTACCGATCATCATCACCGATTATGAATCTGGTTGGAACAAAAACCTGCAGCCACAGGGAGTCCCCAGGACTGAGTTTGGAAACTACTGATGTAGAGCATATTATATAAATAAAAATGGTTTTTCATAAAAAAAAAGTTTAATTTTTCCTATGTATGGAAACTTATGGCCCACCCTGTGTGTGTGTGTATATATGTTACATAGTTTACTGTCAAATAATGCAAAGAGTATGTGACACGTTTCGCCTATGATATCTAAAGAGTAGCAGGTTGAGCCAAAAATGTGGTGCTACCTTAATATAAGGGAACCAATGTAAACAAGACACGAAGTAGGAAGAAGGTAACAGAATAATAAATATAACGACATGATCTAGTAGAGTGGGAAGGTATATGTGTGTTATCAGTCTAGTCCTCGAGTGTTGAAAAGTCTTATAGCAAGAGCGAAGAAACTAGTACACATTCTGGTAGTGAATGCCTGCCTGAATGCTTTGGTTCATTGTTGCAGATGGCAGGAGGGTGAAACGTTTATGTGAGGGATGTGTTGGGTCCTCCACAATACTGATAGCATTGTGGATGCAGCGTGTGGTGTGCATGAAGGTGATGGAGGGAAGAGAGATTCTTATGGTCTTTCTGCAGCAGATAGTGAGGACAGCTGAGGTCTTGCAATCCACAACAGTGCAACTCCCAAACCAGACAGTGATGATGCTGCTCAGGATGCTCTCAATAGTCCATCTGTAGAAGGTGGTGAGCATGGGTGGTGGGAGATGGGCTTTCCTCAGCCTTAACAGGAAGTAATGACGCTGCTGGGCTTTCTTGGCTATGGAGCGGGCGTTGAGGGCCCAGGTGAGGTTCTCTGCCAGTTGAACACCAGAAGCATTTGAAGTGCAGCGCCATTGGTAGAGGGGGCTACCCTGATCTTCGATAGCACAGCCCCACTGCCAAAACACATGGATGACTGCACGAAAGCTTGACAGGGAACTCTATATGTAAGGCTAATGGCATTATCAGATGGGGTAGCAAAGCCCTTAAAGCTAAGTGACACTCCAGGTGAAGTGTACAAGTTCCAGTTTTCTCCTTCTTCATGTCACTTTCCAAGCATAGAAAATCCCGTTTTGATGAAGGAGCTTGTTTTCCAAGTCAAGGCTAAGTCATATGTGCTGCACACTTTGCAGACATACCATGAGCAAAATACAAAAATATTAAACTACAGCAAAGTGTGTACAGGCATATTAAGTACAAATGTGCATGTAATTGTACTTGGAGCTTTGATCCTATGTTCAAATATTTACTGATTTTTAAAATTAGTATTCAAACCTAACCGTTTGTAACATTTGATAGCCCTGTTATGTACACGACTGTGAGCTTAAAGCAAGAGCAGATTTAGAGCTATTGGAGCTCAAACATTTGGGCGCCCCTATTCAAATAACAAACTTGGGGTATATGTATATCTTCAATGACCCTGTCCTGTCATTTCTTCATAATATACACAGGATCTGACCCTTCCTCACTGATTATGCAATGCAACTTTTTTTTCCATGTACTGGTTCTCTCTCAGTTGCATTACTACTGTCAGACCTCTTCAGCTCCTCGTGAATAAAGCCGCTCGACTGGTATTCTCCATTAATCGTTTCACTCCTACTACTCCTCTGCTTTTGTCTCTCTCCTGGTTTCCAGTTCCTGTTAAGAACCCACTTCAATACTCTTACCTCTGATCGGCTCGGTTACTCAAGATCTCCAATCCTTGGTCTTTCTCTATGTTCCTTCAAAAAGTCTCTGTTCTACCTCTGCCTGTGTGTTGACTACCAAGACTGGGCAATGCTTCACCATTCTTGCTCCAAAGCTGTGGAATGATCTCCGTTTATCCCTTCAGACTGCACCCGTCTTGTGTTTCTGCATCTTTTGATAACACACCTTTTGGTTAAACATTTTGCATCTGCTTAGCATCTCTTCTACAGGACAGCTTTGACAACGAGTTTAGGATACTAATTTTTGTCTTAGTTTAGTTCTTGGTATAAACTATGCAGTAGTCGAACTACATAGTGTTCGCTTTTTAATCATATTCTCCGTTGCTATGAAGCCTGCGTCTTCATTTTTGTAAGTATTATAACCCGTTTTGTAAGTCGCCTTGCATATAGGCGTCTGCTAAAGAAATAACAAATAAATACAGTACAATGTAATGTATACCTGGTACTAACCTTGGCAATAGTTAACCAAATTTACCTTTGCTCGGGTTTTGTTTTTCTCACGCATTCGACAGTAACAACCATCAACTATACTTAAAGGCAAAGGCAATGATGAGCTCAAAGGCGGCTGAAGATTTCACGGAGTTAGCGGACTGGCTAGTGTTGCGCGTAGAATGAACATTATAATGTTTTGATGCGCAGATTATCTGCAACGTTTTGAACTTCAGGCCGAGTCGGTGAAGTACGAGAGTCCTCCCTTCGTACGCATCGCTTCCACTCAGACACTTGCACATGCACACTTAACACCTGCTCACTTGGACTCATTCAAACTGTATGTTCCCTTAACGTGTATTTGACAGCTAGCCATGTGTGCATTCTTCACTAGCAAGGTATATATTACTGCGAACATATTAGCGGGCCTAACACTTACTGCCTTAAAAAGGCAGATAGGCGAGGATATTAAGGTATATCACACCTGTGTAATTAATTAATTGAATGATTAAATAAATCAGCTCAGATCTGGTGCCTTGCTCCACTATGAGTCATAAACGAAATCAAACTGCCTCGTTATTACAGAGAACTCTAGGCAATCGTCCATTGCTCTATGACATTTTAGGTACAATAACATGAATACAACTCGGACTAACAAACGATTTCACTCTACAATGTACTTCCAGTCCACTTACCATTAATTAGTTTCGGGGTCTTAGTTACGACGGACTGAACGAATTTCTGTGCCGCTTGAGCCATTGCAGATGCCTCTTCTCAGTCACTGCGGCTTTCCTCCCGGCCTTCTGCTGCTGAATGTCACCTCCGTTAGGTAGGACCCCAGATAGCCGCGGTGTGCCTGGCAGCGTTCAAAAGAAGTCGAGTAGGGCAGATATGAAAAAAACAAATATTACATAGACCTACTAACACAAAGAATACATTATCTGGGAATCGTCAGAACTCAAAAAGGTCAGCAGGAAGATTCTTATTCACCTTCAAGTAGAATTGCAATCTGGCGCAACGAGGCTAACCGCTACAGGGGTCCTTCAAGCCCTGGCGTCGCACGGCGCGTTCTTCTCTCCGTCCACTTGCGTCCTCCTTCCGGTGAACGAAGTGCAAATCTGTAGGCTGTTTTGTTTTAAACAAACAATTTTTCTTAAATGCTTTATATATATATTCACCGGAAGGAGGACGCAAGTGGACGGAGAGAAAAATATATATTTTTGTCGAGATAGAAAAACTTAATAATGCAGTTGTATATTTCAGTAAACAAGTGCGTACAAAAAGATATAAATGTTGGTACCCATCTGGAGGGTCTCATCTTATGCATATAAAACTTTTGCTTGTATAATGATATTAATTATATAGTGTTATATAACCTGAAGGAGTCATTTTAAAATGTAACAGTATGTAGAAACTTTCAAGGAGTAGCTCTCTACCAATTCTTCTTTTCTTCAAAGTTTATAGAAAAAGATCTGGCCAAAAGGAGCTGACGATAAATGTTTGATAAACTCTGGAGGCCATTTACAAATCATAGAAACATCACTGACATCAAGGAACTTACTTTTGTATTTACTCCTGGGTTCCTCCCTGACGTGGGGTTCAAATTCTTGCTTTATTTTGGTTTTCTTCACCCTTGAGTCTTTGATTTATGTTGTTACTTTTGTTTATTATTTTCTGTATTCCTAAAGTCAGTCCTGGAGGGCCACAGTGGCTGCAGGTTTTTGTTCTAACCCAGTTGCTTAATTAGAAAACAATCGTTGCCAATAATTTAATTTCATGGCTTGTTAGTGCTTTAACTCTGCCATGTCAGGTCATTCTCATATCATAGATTTTTTTTTTCCTTTCTAAAGGTATCATCCATAAACACAGGGTCAGCTGGAGCCAATCCCAGGGCACAAACCAATCCTGGGCAGGGTGCCAACCCACAACAGGACACACACAAACAAGAGCCAATTTAGAATCGCCAATCCACCTAACCTGCATGTCTTTGGACTGTGGGAAGAAACCCACGCAGACATGGGGAGAACATGCAAACTCCACGCAGGGAGGACCCGGGAAGCGAACCCGGGTCTCCTAACTGCGAGGCAGCAGCGCTACCACTGCGCCACCCCATCCAAGTGATTTGAAGTCTAAAACCAGATGAGTAATTCTCGGTCCTTCATTTTTTTACTTTCTTGTATACGAAGTATAGAGACAGTATTGTAATTGTCCAAAAATTCGATGTTGAAATTTTGATGAATCTCAACGTTTTAGACCTCCCTGGCTTTCTATATACAAGGTGTTGGGGAAAATATTGGAATCCTCCAAATATTCCTTTTCGAGATTTTGATGAATCTTGACGTTTTAGACCTCCCTGAGTCTGAAAATACCATTTTTGGAATTATGACCGTCTCTGTGTGTGTGTGTAAACACAATAACCTGAGTACGCTTTCACTTAGGTCAACCAAATTTTGCATACAATTATTCTGACAAAACATACATTTCTATCAACTTTTGGGGTATTTCCGCTCACCGGAATGGAACTTTACCTTTATTTCCGATTTATTCCATTTTTCTTTTCTAATAATTGTTCAATATACAGTATTATTAATTTGATTTGATTTGTTGTTGATGGTCCTTTAATGTACATAATATAAAATATAATTACTGTCTTGCATTTTACTCCTCAAATATCCATCCCCATATCTGAGTATATAAAAGTGTAGGGGAGACCACTCCTGATTTTTCTCTTTACTTTCCTTCCAAGTACTTAATTAAACCTAATAGTGCACAATAAATACACGCAAGTGTAAGTGGAAACAATCTAAATGGAGAAATGCTGGTTTCTTTTGTCAATTGCATCTTATTGCTAATAAGGAGCAATTAAAAGCCAATAATACAGCTGTTTTAAGACTTAAATAACTAAAATGAAGCAGAAGTGTTACTTGAGCAATAAGTGCTTCTTATTAAGCAATTGGGTTGGAACAAAAACACGCAGCCGCTGCGGCCCTCCAGAAACGACTTTGCCCATCCCCAACCTAAGTGTTGTTCTTTTAGTTTTGTGTGTGGTTCCCCAAGAGGCAGAGCCATCTATCCATCACCTCAAGGGACTGCCTTCAACCCCCGCAAAGGCGGGGCAACCCACAGGTCCTTGCACTGAAGTTCAAGCGAATGCACTTTTAAGTTTCTTGAATTGTGGCTTTTTGTGCATCTCAAGATTTTTTTGACCTACGCTTTTATTTTTGATTTTGCTGGATTTGCATTTGGGGCTTGTTTGCCTTGCTTTTGCAGGCATTGTGTGTTGTGCCTCTTGTGCTCTTTGGAATTGTAACTATGTAACACAAAAAATCCATCCATTCTCCAACCCACTATATCCTAACACAGGGCCACGGGGGTCTGCTGGAGCCAATCCCAGTCAACACAGGGCAAAAGGCAGGAACAAATCCTGGGCAGGGTGCCAGCCCACCGCAGGACAGACACACACACACACACCAGGGACAATTTAGGACCGCCAATGCACCTAACCTGCATGTCTCTGGACTGTGGGAGGAAACCCACGCAGACACGGGGAGAACATGCAAACTCCACGCAGGGAGGACCTGGGAAGCAAACCCAGGTCTCCTTACTGCAAGGCAAGCAGCACTACCCACTGCGCCACCGTGCCGCCCATACAGAGAAAATAAATCTTTTATTTATAAAATTCATCACTGCCCTCTGTGGTACTAGCCAGGTTTTTGATGGGATTTCTCTCTATAGTGGGCAATTTTGGAACAGTTCGGGACTTTCGCACTTCTGGACTGTGAAGCTTCATTACACTTACATTGTAAATTGGTTAATATCTGTGCATTCTCCAATTTTGTTATTGATAAAAAACCTATAATCAAATGTCTATATTGAGGCAAAACTGTAGGTATTGTATTTGCATTCATGAATACATTAGAAAAATGAGTGTTTATGTCACAGTACAAAAATAAAAAGAAAGTAAATTCAAATTTAACAAATTCCACAATTTATTCATGTATACAATATTTTTCTTAGTCAAATTAACATGAAAATATTTAGTCAATGTAATATTTTTAAACATCTTCATAAAGAGAACCACTACACGTATTCATTGACGTCCCTAAAACATCTCAAGTTTTTATCACTCCTTTGCGTTTTCATTTGGTGGTCCGTTGTCGGTCTACTTTTTCTGGTGCATCCTTATGATATCATCAAGCAGTAGTCTTGCGGTCATCATCGTGACGTCCCTGGTATCATCTTACCATGCCCTCGATATCCTGATGGAATCTTTCACCCTCTTGTTCACTCTCTACTCCAAAGAATTTCAGGGAAAAATTCCAAACGCGAATCCAACAAAATTAGATTTGAGCCTCAAGTAGTGTGGTGGACAGGAGGCCATTAGGGACCTTCAAAACTCAAGTTAATTTGGAGGAATGGAATGGATAGGAGTGGTGAGCTTTGGTGGGCTGAATGGCCTGTTCTCGTCCAGATTGTTCTAATGTACAGTACAACTAGGGGAGCAAACTCCACAGAAAGAGGTGGATTGATGACAAAACAGAGTTAAGAACTTAAAACGATGGCAAAACAGGCTAATATTTCAAAATGTCTTAATGAATATAACTACACACTACTGCTCTTTTCAAACCACAGAATAAATGAGAGTGAGAAAGCTCAGTTACTTATAAAATGTGATCAATTAGAGGTAAAATGGCGAACTGATTGTGAAACTGATTAGGAAAAAAAACCCTGCAACCTCAGGGCCCCCCCAGGAGTGGGATTGGAAACCACCGATATAAGCACTTGTGAGGAGATCAACCAACCTGTGATGTTCAGGATAGAAATACACAGGGGTGGGCAAAAATAGGTCTTCAGTTATGAGCATACAAGGCTGGAAATTTGAGCACTTAGGAGATTGTAAGTGCACTGTGCCATTGTGACATTCTTTTGAGTTAATGGAATAATCATAATCTGCAGGTCTTTATCCATATGAACAACAGTAAGCCTACCTTTGCCCACCCCTGTATTTTTTGTAAACATTTTTAAGTCCCCAAATTAGATAGATAGATAGATACTTTATTAATCCCAAGGGGAAATTCACATACTCCAGCAGCAGCAAACTGATAAAGAACAATCCTTCTATATAAAAGCGGTCGGGATTGTCCTTCCGTCCCGTGAGTGCTACGCAGGCGCGGAGTTTCACACACGCCTCGTCCATTTTGCAATGCACGATGGGATTTGTAGTTTCGTTTTTCCAGGTAAAAGATGATTTTCTACTCCAGACTGTGCAATATCTTCTTCTTCTTTCTTACTATATAAAAGCGGTCGGGATTGTCCTTCCGTCCCGTGAGTGGAAAGCGTAGAGGTATTCCGCTTATCACAGATTTACTACTTGCAGCTTGCGGTACGAAGCGACATGATGTGAGCAGAGTTCTGGTGCTCCCATCGTTCCCTTGCTTTTGTGCGCGATGCGCTGGAAAAATAGACAAAATTATGTCTCTGGAAATAATTAATGTTGATGGAGTACAAATGCCTCACCGCGTAGTAAATATCAGGGGGGTTCAAAAGGGCGACCTCAATATAGAAAAAAAGTTTAAATTTCATCACAAAAATAACAGAAACTATGAGTATTAAAGTAATACCGCTCAAATGCAATATAACCAAATTAATGAGTTTGTATAAAATATCAAATTGATCTACATATTGAATTGCCTTAAGAAGTGGTCAACTTAAAAGTCGGTCACCTTAAAAGGCGGGTCAGCCTAGTATTAAATTAAAGAGTGATACCAATGCAGGTATAGCAGACAATAACTTTATATAATGTTAATGTTTACCCCCCCGGGTGGAATTTAAGAGTCGCATAGTGTGGGGTCTCCTCAGTCTGTCAGATTAGCAGGATGGTGACAGCAGTCTGTCGCTGAAGCTGCTCCTCTGTCTGGAGATGATCCTGTTCAGTGGATGCAGTGGATTCTCCATGACTGACAGGAGCCTGCTCAGCGCCCGTCGCTCTGCCACGGATGTCAAACTGTCCAACTCCGTGCCTACAATAGAGCCTGCCTTCCTCATCAGTTTGTCCAGGCGTGAGACGTCCCTCTTCTTTATGCCTCCCCAGCACACCACCGCGTAGAAGAGGGCGCTCGCCACAACCGTCTGATAGAACTTCTGCAGCATCTTATTGCAGATGTTGAAGGATGCCAGCCTTCTAAGGAAGTATAGTCGGCTCTGTCCTCTCTTACACAGAGCATCAGTATTGGCAGTCCAGTCCAATTTATCATCCAGCTGCACTCCCAGGTATTTATAGGTCTGCACCCTCTGCACACAGTCGCCTCTGATGATCACGGGGTCCAGGATTATTAGGGAATAATAGGGAATGATAAGGCTGAAGAAATTAAATTAGTCTCATGGGGCCAGAAGTGATTCTCAAACAAGAAACGATAAAAAGGCCGTAGTGAATGACGGCAAAATCCTGCCTGGCAAAGAACACCAAACAACCTAGACGAGAGCAGGCCATTCAGCCCAACAAAGCTCACCAGTTGTATCCACTTAATTCTTCTAAAAAACATCAAGTCGAGTTCTGAAAGTCCCTAAAGTCTTACTGTCTACCACACTACTTGGTCGCTTATTCCAAGTGTCTGTGGTTCTCTGTGTAAAGAAAAACTTCCTAATTTTTGTGAGAAATTTACTCTCAACAAGTTTCCAACTGTGTCCCCGTGTTCTTGTTGAACTCATTTTAAAATAACAGTCTTGATCCACTGGACGAATTCCCTTCATAATTCTAAACACTTCAATCAGGTGTCTTCTTAATCTCCTTTTGCTTAAACTGAAAAGGCTCCGCTCTTTTAATCTTAAAGGCTCCACCCACAGGGTTTCTTCCTTAGAAACCCGCCCCTAATTTCTCCAGTCCGTGGGTTTTAAACTGCCGTCAGGGTTTCAAGGAGAGAGAGAGAGAGAGAGAGAGAGCGCGAAAGAGACTGAACAAAACACTCGACAATGAGAGAGAATAATTGTTATCCATGGAGGAAGGAGCTCAGTAGCAAAAGGGAACTAAAGCTTACTAATTAATTTGCACGTCGTAATAAGTGCTGCGACACAGAAGACAGACACACACCTAGATGTTGTGCAGCCTCATCTACTGGTGTCGTCTAGAGTGACTGAAGTAATGAAGTAAATTCAGGGCACATGGGGCCTCATGTATGAACAGTGCATACACACAAACATGTTGCGTACGCCCGTTTCCACGTTCACTTTGAGATGTATATAAAGTACTAGCCATGTGCGCCAAACTACACTGCGCGTGTTAAAGTTGTCTGTGAAGGGTTCCCTGTTTAAACGCGGCTGCCAGTCGTGAACTGGGCCCTTCGTCGCACAGCATTATGATTTTTTATAAGGGAAACAAAATTACAAAAGAAAACCCTTGGATATTGATTCGATAGGAACGGCCTACTCAGAATCACTGTCCGAATCGTAATTATGTGGTGGTGTAGGAGCATTTCTGCTTCTGTCCGTTCACAGTCCGTCTCGTTTTCACGACGCTGTCGTTTCCTCTCACGATGTCTTCTCAACCTTTCTCCAATCTCGCAGGTTGCTTTGTGCCAATCCAAAGAGTAAGGCAATATACACGGAGCAATGGTTATAAAAGGGGGACACATAAGTATCCAGGCTCTTTAAAGCATAAATAGGGATCACTTCACTGACATGTGAGCAAGCCACGGTACAACTGTGAGACGCGCAGCACTCGCCGGCTACAACGTAACAATAATAATTTCCGGAACGTGCTGTCATTCATTTTACCCACCGTCTTTCTTTCATTCATATGTTACGTAGGCACGTACCTTTTATCTTCGGCAATCTCATTCTCTAACCAGGCCTCAGGAGCTAACCAGCGTAACACTGTCCACCACCCCTTTCGTTATTCCGGCACATTGTTGACATCCGTGAGTAACAACATCGTACTAAACTGGAAGGTGGTCTACGCATGCGTGGAATTCTCAGACAAACAAAGATCAAGATCTAAATGAAGATCTCTTTAGTTAATTTAAAGCACAACAATTTGTTTAGTTTGAATGTCTGTGTTTTGAGGTGTGACTGGAGTGCTACAGTCTTCAGTAGTCTAAGCCTGGAGGAGATTCTTAATGTAATGCCTATGTTTTAGCTGTCTCTCTACTGCCATGTAGTGCTTCTTCTTCTAATTAATTCGTGGACAAACAAAGATCAAGATCCAAATGAAGATTATATATAGAGATACTTGTCGTAAGGACACGCACATTTTCACGGCACCCTTATACCATGTGTACGCATGTTTCTGCTCAGTTTTGCAAACTGGTGCACCCAGCATTAAAAAGGTGCTACTTTTTCTGTGTGGTCTGCTTTTCTTTTTTAGATTCGTTTCACTGACGCAGGATTTATCAAATACACCGAAAATTAACTGTGTATTGTTTACAATTTTAATTCACTTGATTTTAATCATTCTGTAATAATATAATGGTGCACAGAATGGCCAAACTATTCCAACTACCATAGCTGCTTGAAGACATCGCAGATGGAAGAATTAGAAGAGAGCGTGTATCTAGAGATGATGACGACTGGCTTCTAAGTCGATTTTGATTTCCCAGAGCTCTCCTCTTGGCGCTGAGCGCTGAACTGGCACCGGCTTTGCAAAGGCAGACTTTGAGGAATTGTGCTCTACCTGCTCCTTTGCAAGTTCTGACCACTATCAGGGAGCTTTTCAACATGAAGTTGCTGACCGATCAGGCATGTCACAATCATCACAGAGTCGCACCATGCCAGCTGTATGGGATGGTATTATCCGCTTGTCATCCAGATAGATAAGGTTTCCTAACACTGTGGTTGAACTGGCAAACATCAAGGCGCAATTCGAAGCAATGTCCGGTTTTCCAAATGTAGTCCGAATGGTCAGCTGCACACACCTGTGGTGTTATGGGTTCACAGCTCGCTCAGCAAAGGCCATTTAAATAAATAATCACCGCGCTCGCGGCTTCATGAGGGGGTGTAGTAGTCGTAGCAAGCCGCGGGGCGATCTGCGGTGTGGGCGTTTCTCACCTAGTGCACAGGTGAGGAACTGCCCACATCCGTGATTGTTCCCGTGGCTAATGTGCTGTAGCTGCTATGGCCCCTCGCAATATAAAAAGAAGCGCGAGTCGGTTGAAAAAAGGATCAGAAAGAACGAGAGAAAAGAAGAGAAGGAGACGGAGGTTATAGGGAAGCATGTCGGTGCAAGAGAGAGAGACACAAAGAGCGTGTGGGTGAACGAGCGAACGAGCGCTCGCGGGCAGCTGCGAGGAAGCCTGGGTGTTAAGGCCTACACCCAGGGGTTGTAGTTGATGTCGCTCCCGTTGAGCAAACAGGTAGCGGGAGTGACCAGGGAAAGACGACTGGCCGCGGAAGGCCGGAAAGTCAGCGGGAGTCGTGAGGCTTGGTGGTGGATTCCCCAACGTGAGCGTCCTGGCCGTTGGCGTGAACCAAGTCTCGGGGCTGGGATGAGTGCCAGACCGACGCCGGGGATCGGGAGGTCTCCAGTCTCGTGTGGATGTGAGGTGTAAAAGGGCAGCTGCAGAGAGCGTCTCGCCGGCTGCAAAGCCCAAGCGGGAGAAGCAGGTGAGACACTAACGGGAAAGAAGCACTTTCAGCTTGTTGTTTTTTTTTTTTAAAGACTGCTTCCTGTATGAACGTTTTAACCTCGATTTTTAAGGATTGTTTTTTTTTTTCTATTGTTTTTTAACCTCCACTTTTTCTTATGGGATTATTTATTCAATGATGAAAAACTTTGGATCGCAGCACTATTTATTGAACACTTTGTTTTTTGATTGTTTTTAATAAAAGCACTTTGCACATTTATACCATCCCCTTGCTCAATTGTTATTGCCTCAACTGTCTAGCTCATTGGTGACATTACCGACAGTTTTGGGTTCGAGGGCTCCCGAACAGCGATGGGAGCAAGGAGCCGAACCCACATCGTCACAACACCAGGTCAGGAATGAATCACCAAAAGAATGAGCTGCCATTGCATCATCTATAGTAGGAAGGAGAGGTTGGGAGCATGCATTGATTACAGCGCATTGCTGCACCCACCACACAATGAACTACCCAGACTGGGACCCAAGTGCAGCCGTGAAACATGTAACACCACAGCACCACACTTATAAAAACAGCAACTCTGCACAGTCACAGGTGCTTCTTCCAGCTAGTGCAGCAAAAGGCTAGCCGTCCTTTTAAAGACAGCGAATCACCTCAAAGTAAAGAGCAGAGAACTGATCCGTTGTGGTGCTCGGTGCCAATGCTACACTATAAAGGCGTCTTCAGAGAATGAATTAGCGTATGTAAATAGAAAGCATTTCCACTATTAATGTGCTGCTCTACTGACCACAGAAAGTGTGTCGCATTGTGTCAGCAGGTAGTGTGCTGCATAATGTGGCACACAATCGTGGCTTGCCCGTACCTGAAGAGATGTGCTATGATGAACCTGACTCTGACTGTCCAAGTGATCAGCCAAATCAGAAACTTTGTTTGAGTGTAATGAACAGAATCTAAAAACAGGTAATCAGATGCAGCATTTATTTATTTTTTAACCAATTCATTTCATTTGTGGCCAAGATCACATAGTATAGCCCTTATACTCCTTACTTCATTGACCACATCTCTTACAGCATCAAATGATTGCATTATGTGACTCCAGAACAGCATCCGTCAGCACACAGCAAGATGGTCGCCCAACGGTTTCTGAGGCACAGGTGTGTGTGCAGCCAGTGCCCGAAGGTGTGCTTGGCACAGCACAGCAGCACCATAATCACATCCTCTGCATGGGGGGTTCAGCTTTTGTAATATTATCTGAAAGAGAATAAACACACGGTGGGCTGCGACTCGCTTTTCACGTTGACTGTGAGATCTGACCACTTCTTTTTTTTATTTTGGGCACTGTGCAACTTTCTGAACTTGAACCTTGGAGTTTCTCCACCATAGTTATGCCAACAAAGAGTATGTTTTTCCTTGCCTCCACTTTGCATTTGCTTAAATTCTTTTTTCAATGTGCTTTTCCCATTGTCTTTTAACAAAACACTGAACAGAAGGGGCTATTGATATTGATTTGCATATTCAAATATGCAAAATTACGAAAGGAGTCGGGGTGGTGCTGTAGGTGTGTGCACGTGCGTCAAATTTCAAACCCACGCAGACACGGGGAGAACATGCAAACTCCATGCAGGGAGAACCCGGGAAGCAAACCCAGGTCTCCTAACTGCGAGGCAACAGTGCTACCCACTGCACCGCCGTGCTGCCCATACAGAGAAAATAAATCTTTTATTTATAAAATTCGTCACTGCCCTCTGTGGTACTAGCCAGGTTTTTGATGGGATTTCTCTCTATAGTGGGCAATTTTGGAACAGTTTGGGACTTTCGCACTTCAGGACTGTCAAGCTTCATTACACTTACATAGTGTAAACTGGTTAATACCTTATATAAATCATTTGGGTGTAAATCAGCAAACCAACCAGAGTAAAATGTACGCATTGATTGACACTGTATGTAAATTCCGTAGTTTATAAAATGAACCCCGATTCTTTCTTTCTTTCTCTGATCATTCTGACCAGGCTGTAACAGACTGCTTTTGAACAATGCTCCCTCATTGCATAATGTCGAGGAGTAATTAAAAGATACAAGGAATAGCTTTTCTCCTGCCTGATAACTGAATTGTCCTGTTAGAGGATGTTTCTTTCTATAATAAGACTAGGGGGCCCCCTGCTCACTTCGCTCACCAACCCCTCAAACACCAGCGCTACGCATCCCAAGGAGACGTGGTCGCTCCTCCGAAACCCACTCTTAACCGGTGATACGGTGGGAAACAAATAACTTTTGGTTTTTTTTTTTTACCTCCTCTTTCCTCGATCGGCTGCTGCTGCCGCCGTGTCGCATGATCCTCATCTCGCACGGCGCTTCAAACGTTTAAAAGCCTGTACAACAGCTGTCCTTTTGTCTCACTCCCTTGTCTCTCTTCTCCCCCAGACATCCTCTTATCACTGTTCCGTTATTTCACAGAGAAATATTCTCCGTTTGTTTGCGCTAATGCGATCTTTACTCTCATTTTTGTGAGACTTTCGAATTTTCCTACTTCCATTATCTCTAACCTGCTCTGTATGTGTATCACAAGACTTGCTTCCAAAGGTTGTAAGTACGACGTGACTTTACCGTCGCACGGGACGTGAAAGTGCCTCTCGGTCTCTCTTCAAAAGATCACATCTCGTCACAAGATTTATTTATTTTTTTTTATAATAGAGAGATGTTAAATTTCGACCACACTTGTTAGACTGAAGGAAACGTGCAGACAGCTGAAGCGCTGCCAACTGCGTGCACACACAGTTCTGGGAAGACAGCATGTTGGTCATAGAAGCTATAAAGACGCAGAGCAGCAGTGTGCTCAAATGAAAGCATTTTGGGACGACGCTCACCCTTCTTTACAATTTTATTTTGTACACATTGAAACATATGGTCCAGCCAATCACAATTCTTTGTTTGTCTTAAAGCCCGCCCACCCATGACCACACTACGTGACGAGTGCGTTGCAGGTGGCGCGGTCGGGGTGGCACAGCTACGCACCCATAACTCTATGAGCTCTGCTCCATACGCTGCCGCTGCTCTTTGCGCTCCACCAGCCACCTCTGTATCCGGTCTTTCAGCTCGCTGTTGGGCCGAATCTGGTCCATGGTGAGGGGGCTACGATTGAAAGGGTCCGTCTGATCGCTGTAAAAAGTTACAACATACAAAAGGTGTAAACCGACCCAGAATTTTCAGTGGACAGCTTGTCTCCTGGTAAATAAAGGCATCTCTTCTAACAGAGTAAAAAGGAGAAAGATGGCAGCTACAAACAAGTCCTCCTCAAGGTGAGGGCTACTGTGCGCATCACATGACCTTACCTGAGCAGATGGCGGGCGATAGTGGATCGGTCAACAGTGACACGGGAAGAAGGCAGCAGCACAGGGTCCAGCATAACTGTACTCATGATGGGGTCGAGGAAGTCATCAGGGGCATCGGCGTAGGTCTCCTCCTCTTGCAGCTGGCGGTCAGCAAGAGACTAGTAGACAGAAAACACGACCTGTGAGACCCTCCATTAGCTGCACTCACCAATTCAGACTTGTGCCAGAGCTGGTCTGCTGTCTTGGTTGGCGCAGTTTAGAGTTGGTCTACCTTGATCTTATCAGCCAGCAGGCCAAAGGACACAATCATGTCACCCGGCTTGTTGATCTTCTTCAGTACCCTCAGCGTCTGAGCAAAAAGAGTTGGAGAATAAGAGCGGCCATCCTTGGGTACAGTGGCACAAAAGTTCTCCTCGTTGCTGGAAAAGCCCATGAAGACAGAGATGAATGCACGGAGGTCAGCGCTGTTCTGACCCACTGACCCTGCAGTGCATACGCAAGACTTACCCGAGGTTCAGGTAGATGGTGCAAATGTCCGACACGAGCTGCTGAGGCTTGAAGTCAAACTCGCTGAAGTCCTTTACCTTCAGGGCCCCCATCTTGGGCCCCACCAGATGCTGCAGGAAGTAATTCAACATGGAGATGATCCTCTCTGCCAAAAATGGATGCACAAACAAACCACGGATTTCTGAAAGACAGGTTAAAAAAATATAAGTCACCAAATGCCCAGTCCATAGCCAATATTCGTATGATGATGCCCTGCTTTTCCTATTGTTTTACCCAGGTGGTAGCATCAAAAGAACAGGACGGGCATCTTGAGTTTTTTTCTTTTAATTACCTGCTTGATTACGGTGAAGATGAGTGAAAAGATGAATGTGTAAAGCATTAACAGCACTTGGAAAGTGACAGTTCTTAAAGTTCCACGCAGACAACCCTGAGATCTCCCAACAGCCACCACCCACTTGAATGCTATGAGAGTGCCCTGGCCTGTCAAGGGGATGCCAGGGTTACAACGAACTGAAAACAGATGCGAAATATGTAGCAAGACCATCTATGGTTCCAACCCAGTCACTGCTCACAGGTTAGTTAGCCAATCAATGTAATGTGTGCACCTTTGGGGATGTTTGAGCACCTCTCTGGCAACAACCTGGCACAGGGTTAGAACCGAGCGTGTACAGGACTCCTGCGACAGCGCAGCTTACCACAGTCGGCTGTTTCAAATTTGAAACAAATGAGTGTTTGTGCGGGTGAGCGCCGTATTAGATGGACAACACATCCAGGCAGGGCTGGTTCTTGCTACTCCCAGGACATACACAGTATTGGGACCCCCCTCCAAATCATTGAGTCAGGTGGTCCAATCACTTCCACGTCAGCAGGTATATAACATTGAGCACCTCGGCATGCAGACGGCATCTACAAACATTTGTGAAAGAATGAGTGGATCTCAGGAACTCAGTGAATTCAAGTGTGGTACCGTGATAGGATGCCACCTGGGCAATAAGTCCATACGTGAAATTTCCTGGCTTCTAAATATTCCACGGTCAACTGTTAATGGTATTATAACAAAGTGGTAGGAATTGGGAACAACAGCAACTCAGCCACGAAGATTTTGCCTCACGGGGTGAGGATGATGATGAGAAAGGTGAGGTATCAGCACAAAACTACATGGGAGGTGCTTGTTAATGATCTGAAGACAGTTGGGACCACCACAGCCACCAAGAACACCACTGTTTAACACACTTCACCGTAATGGACCGAAATATTGCAGAGCCCACAAAGTCTCAAGTTTGCCAGTCAACATCCGGGCCTGTAACTGTGCCTTCTTGAGCAGGGGGACCTTGTGGGCGCTGCAAGATTTCAATTCATTACGGTTTAGTGTGTTACCAATGTTGTTGTTAGTGACTGTGGTGGTCCCAACTGCCTTCAGATCATCAACAAGCTCCTCCCATGTAGTTTTGGGCTCATCCCTCACCTTTCTCATCATCATCCTCCTCGTCCCATGAGGCAAGATCTTGCATGGAGCTCCAGCCTAAGGGTGACTGATGGTCATTTTATATTTATCTTCCATTTGGGAATAATCACACCAGCAGTTGTCACCTTCTCACCAAGCTTCTTACTGATGGTCTTGTAGCCCATCCCAGCCTTGTGCAGGTTTTTGTCCCTGATGTCCTTTGACAGCTTGGTGGTGGACAGGTTGGAATGGAAGAAATTGATTCTGTGGACAGGTGCACTTTATACTGCGGTGAGTGGCTGGGGGTGGTACCCAGCCGGGATGTCCAGGGGGACTGGAGGAGGGCTTACGCCTCCTCCAGACCGAGAGGGGGCGACCGCCCTGGTGGCTTTGGGGACCACGGAAACAGAGCTTAGAAGCTCAACCCTCCTATAGGGGCCCGTAGTTACCGCCAGGAGGAGCCCCAATGCCTGAGGAACCCTGGCCCTCAGCACTTCCACCACACCCGGAAGTGCTGAGGAGAAGACAACCAGGGACACCCGGAGTGCTTCCGGGAGGCACCTGGAGCTCGTCTGCCTCCCTTCATTCGAGGGCTGGAGTCGGGAGGAAGCAAGACGGAACTCGGGAGGAGTGGAGGCGGACCAGAGAAAGAGAGGCATTGTGAGGCCTGGACTTTGGGGGAGTTTTGGGGTTGTGTGCTTCACCTTGTAAATATTAGTGTTGTGGAGCTTAAAAGATGTCTGCCAGTCTGTGCCCGGACTGTGTTCCACAATACACATAAGGAGTTGAGATCAGGAGTATCTGTGATTAATTGATTGATTCACTGATTGATTGTAATATGTGTGCCAATCTGTGGGAGCCAGGATTCTGGCTGGGTTGTAGGGGATCAAATCCTTATTTCACTCAGTGACATGCAAATCAATTTATAACTTTTATGTAATGCGCTTTTTTTCTGGATTTTTGGTTGATTTTCTGTCTCCATTAAAATGAAACTACCGTTAAACTTCGAGAAACTCTTCATTTCTTTGTTAAGTGAGCAAACATACAAATTCAGCAGGGGATCAAATCCTTATTTCCCACCACTGTAACTGCTATGATGATTTTCACTGACACATCACCACATCAAAATGTCCTCTGTGGAGGACTCTGAACTGGACAAAAAAAGGGCAAAAACGCATGGAGCATAAAGTTGCTCAAGTCTTCTTACCAGAGGTCAAGAAGGCCAAGGTCCCAATGGTCTCATTGGACATGATGTTGTGAAAGCGCGCGAGCTGAGCAAACATCTGAAGGCTGGATTCCTTCTCCCTACGAGCGTCAGGTGCCAGCAGGTCCCACTCGCCCTGGTCTCTCTCAATCTGGAGGATCTTGATCTTGCTCAAGTACTGAGGGGGAGAGACAGAAGGGGGGCAAAGGAACACACGTTGACCTGAACTGTGACTCATCTTTGCCCAGTACACATACCTGCTTGAGAAGCATACCTGAATGGCTTCATCCAGCAAGAAGATGGCATCATTCATCAACAAGTTGAGAAAGCGCAGGAACAGTGGAGGATTCATGGCTTCCAGGTTCTCGGATGCATAATCTGCCAGGCTCTAAAACATAAAAGAGTGATTATGCCGATACGTTAGTTAACAAGAGTGGTCTTGCACTACACCCACCGTAATAGCTTTGCCAATTTCAACTCCTTTGTGGAAGCAGAGGCTCTCCTCACCTTTATGCTGTCACGATAGTTCTCTTTTCCCCACATGTACTTCAAGATGGGGTACATTGGCCTGCGGTAGTTGAACTTCTGCTCAAACTGGTGAGGATCCCCTGAAAAGTGTTGACAGAGGAAGCTTCAGAGAATCATTAACCCAATCCCAAAAGACTCAGGCTAACCATCATCATGGAGTTCCAACTACCTGTGAACTCTATGTCGACAAAAACGACAATCAGTGCCTCGGCCAGCTGGGCTGCATACTGGTAAGAGCAGAAGGCTCGCTCCCGTTGGTACATGCTGGTCAGGGTGGGTCCGGTCACCTGCTCCAGGTGGGGCATCACAGCCTCCAGTACTTCAGCAAGTTTGGCTCGAAGGTGTGGGTTCTTCATCCTAGTCAGTATCAAATGAACTTGTCACCAGACTGTCCACTGACCCCCATGCTCCTTCTCCTCCCCAATGTTTTCCGCATACTGCTCGGTTAAATTCAGCTCCCCAACAATATCAAAGTTGTTCTGCCAATCCTTTCCAATAATGCACCAATAGAAAAGTGCCACCTGTTAAAAGGGCTACACATCTATGGACTGCTTCATATGACATTCTCCAATAACTCTGCCTCCTTGCTCATGACACAACACCCTCCACTACTTGTTGTTCAATAATGGAAGATACTGTAACGATTCATTCATTTTCTATACCCGTTTATCCATTTCAGGGTTGTGGGGGCCACACCCTGTCCTGCATTACAACAATCTGGAAGACAACAGGCCATTCGGCCCAACAGAGCTTGCCAGTTCTAGCCACTGAATTCTTCCAAATCGCTGAATGGCAGGCACGCAGCAGACGATTTCCCCAAATTACTAGTTAGTCACAAGCGTGCAACCTCCTGCACAACAGCTCACTTCTCCTGCTGCCGGAGGTAAACCAACCATAACCTAACAATGAATGGAAGAGAAATGGAATGATGTAGAGTTACTTTGTAAGAATAATGTGTATAAATAAAGAGCCCTCCATAATGTTTTGGACAAAGACACATTTCTCCTTGACTTCCCACTCTGCACCACAGTTTAAAATTACAAATCAAACACTTCAGACATTGTGATTAAAGAGCACACTGCAGACTTTCATTTAAGGGGATCTGCAGACATTTCAGTCGCACAACATTTTTTCTACATGGTCCACCATTTTTGGGCACCATAATGTTTGGGACAATTGGTGTCACTGGTTTTTGCGATTCCTCAGAAGGGTTTCCTGGCTTCATAAGAAACCTCGGCTTACTTCTACCCTTTGGAGTCTGGAGTTGCCATTGTTCAACATGTGGACAAGAGTTGTAACAAAGAAAGTCATTATGAAGCTGTAAAATAAGAATAAAACCATTGGAGACATTGGTAAAACCTCAGGATGACCAAAATCAACTGTCTGGAACATCATAAAGGAGAAAGGACACACTGGTGGGCTCGGTAATCACAAAGGGACTGGTAGGCTAAGGAAGACCTTCACTGCTGATGACCGAAGAATCCTCACTGTGGTAAAGAAAAAGCCCACAACGCCTGTCTGACAGATCAGAAACAGACTTCATGTGGACGTGTAAGGGACGACTACCTGCAGATGACTTCATGAACAGAAACACAGAGGCCACACTGCAAGATGTAAACCAGAAAAACAGGATGGCAGATTACAGTTTGGGAAAAGGGACTTCAAAGAGCCTGCAGAATTCTGGAAAAAGGTCTTGTGATCCAAGGAGATGAAGATGAACCTCATCAGAGTGGTGGCAAGAGCTACATGTAAGGTCTTGTGGTCCAAGGAAACGAAGACGAACCTTATCAGAGTGATGGCAAGAGCAAAATGTAAGGTCTTGTGGTCCAACGAGACGAAGATGAACCTCAATCAGAGAGATGGCAAGAGCAAAATGTGAAGACCTAAAGGAACTGCCCGAGATCAAATGTGGACCACCTCATCTGTTAAACATGGCGGTGCTGGGGATATTATGGCTCTGGTATGTACGGCTGCCACAGGTCCTGGCACACTTCTCTTCATTGATAATATAATTGCTTACAGCATGGCACAATGAATTCTAAGGTGTGTAGAAACATCTGATCTGTTCAAGTAAAGTCCTCCAAAATCATTGGCCAGTGTTTCATCCCCCAACAAGATAATGAGCCAAACATACTGTTGAGGCAACACAGGAGTTTTTCAAAGCTAAAAATGATGGCAAATTCTTGAATGGCCAAGCCAGTCACCTGATTTAAAACCAACATATGCTGAAGAGACGAGTTAAGGAACCAAGTCCCCCAAAACAAGATGGCCACATTAGAGGTTTGGCAGCGCATCACCAGAGAAGATCCTCAGCACCTGATGATGTCTATGAGTCACAGACTTCAAACAATCGCTGCATGTGAGGGACATGCGACAAAGTCCTAAATATGACAATGACTTTAACAGACCTGCCACTGCTGTGTCCCAAACATTACGAAATGGGGAGGACCGTGTAGAAAAAGTGTGGTGTGACCGAAATGTCTGCAAATCCTCTTAAATGAAAATCTGCACTTTAATCATGTCAGAATTGTTTGATTTGTAATTTTAAACTGTGGAGCAGAGGGAGAGAATAATGGGACTTTGTCCCAAATATTATGGAGGGCACTATATGTACTCGGTATTTCAATTACACTAAAAACGCCCTCACTGCTGCTGCATTCTCTGCACATAATAAGGATTCAATATTTTAGTTCACTCAAGGGCAGTGCTTCTTAAACGTTTTTCTTCAAGGCCCAGAACCACCAGCCAGTCTTCCCTTCCCTCTTGTAGAATCACTGCTAACAGTCCTCCTGGTGGTGGGTACCCCTTGGAGGATCGGTGGTAACAGTCATCCCATTTCTCTCTTGGAGTATTGCCAGTGACAGTCCTCCCCCAGGGTCCCCATTGGGGAATCGCCACCACCAACAGTCCTCCCAGTGGTGGATATCCCTTGAAGGATCGCCAACCACAGTGATCTCATGTCCCCCCATGGAGAATCACCACTCACAGTCATCCCCCAGAGTCCTGTTTGGAGAATCACTGACACAAGTAGTGGCGGAGCAATAGCATTTTCTTAAATTGCCCGTTGCGACTCATCACAAGACACTCTGAAAACCGTACGTGACCCATTCCCATTGTGTACTGTTGTGAATCACGACTCAAATTTAGACGTCGCGGCCCATAGTTTAAGAATCTACACCAGGGGTCTCCAACATGTCGCTCACAAGCTAGCGTGCCAAAGGGTTAATGAATCCTACATAAATTTGAAAACTTGATTAGTCAAATTAGGGGTGGGCTATCTTTCCAAAAAATCATATCAAATCCACAATTTGAATTGCAATCTCTCTCCTCAATGTGGCATACACTTAAGAGAATATCTGGACTCAAACTCGCCAAGACCTAAGTAACACTTTAATTTAAATATCTAACAAAGTTGAATTCAATTGTTCTCTTGTTTGCTAGCTAAGCAGAGTTAAGGAAGACACCCCGAAGCTGGTGAGTGAGTGAGGAAGGCCCCTTCCCCTGACCCGTTGCGTGTCTCTCAGATTCGCGCAAATAAATCGGTACCGCAAGTGGACTATGACACATAGCGAAATGAGAGAAGTCGCAAAATCAATGGAATGTTCAAGCAAATTATAAAAAAAAACCCGATCTCAATCCGTTACGTAGTTCTCTCATTAAAAGTGGACAGACTTACAGACAGAGAGACATTGGATTTTATATATTATACATTAGTAAACCTTCAAAATAATGTGCAGTTAAAGTCTCAACGGCATTCTCAGCATTTCTGGAGCTTAGTAGAGCCCGAGAACTATAAGAATCTTCACTAAGCAGCTCAGAAAATGTCTGCTTTGTTTGGGTCTCCATACCTTTGCGAGTCTGATGTGAATGTCATGAAATCAAAGTTCAGAACAAGACGGACAGACAAACATTTAAATGGCTCCATAAGAGTGAACCGAAGGGGGCTCCACTCCACCATACACCTCAGTGCCAGTCATCTGACAAACTAAAAAACACATCACACATGCAACTGGACATGTGAATAAAGTGAAACAGTGACATGTGACAAAATGACAAATGAAGAAGGAATATCTGTGGATTTGGAATTGTATTGTTCTGTTTTGACAGCATTCATGTTTTAATTCAATAGTGCGAGAGACACTAGAAAATGTACACAGACATACAAAATGCACTTGCAGGTGAACTAAATATTTTTTTGTGATGTTTTAATGCAAAATGTGACTTTTGGACAGCAACATTTTGTAAATGTTCAGGTAAAACAAGCATATTCAGTTTGTTTGGGTTGAAATAAGCTATGAGAAGAAACTTTAGAAAACATGAGTAGCTCTCGGCCATTTTCATTTTGTAAAAGTAGCTCTACATTATATGGACAAAAGTATTGGGACGCCTGACCATTACACCAACAGGGACTTTAATGACATTCCTTCAAATACATAGACTTTAATATGGAGTTGGTCGCCCCTGTGCAGCTATAAAAGCTCCCACTCTTCTTGGAAGGCTTTCCACAAGATTTTGGAGTATTGCTGTGGGAATTTGTGCCCATTCATTCTGCTGAGGTCAGGCACCGATGTTGGATGAGAAGGCCTGGCTCACCATCTCCGTTCCAGTTAATGCCAAAGGTGTTTGACAGGGTTGAGGTCAAGGGCTCTGTGCAGGCCCATCAAATTCTTCCCCCCCAAACTCGTCCAACCTTGCTTTGAGCAGTGGGGCACAGTCACACTGGAATAAAAAAGGGCCTTCCCCAAACTGTTTCCACAAATTTGGAAGCATGGTGTTGTCCAAAATGTCTTGTTATGCTGAAGCATTAAGATTGCCCTTTACTGAATGTAAGGGGGCGAGCCTAAACCAGCTTCACACCATTTATCCCTCCTCCACCAAACGTCACAGTTGGCACTATGCAAGTCAGACAGGTAACGTTCTCCCGGCTTCTGCCAAACCCAGACTCGCCCATCTGACTGCCAAAAAGAGAAGTGTGGCTCATCACTCCATAGAACACGCTTCCACAGCTCCACAGTCCAGTGGCAGTGGTCATTATGCCACTCCATCCGACGCTTGGCATTGGACTTGGTGATGTGAGGACTGCATGCAGCTGCTTGGCCATGGAAACCCATTCCATGAAGCTCCTGTCGCACAGTTAATGCCAGTGGAAGTTTGGAGCTCTTCAGCTATGGAATCAGCAGAGTGTTGGTGACTTTTACGCACCTTAGCAGTCGTTGATCTCATTCTGTGACTTTACGTAGTCTTTTGCCTCATCCTAAACGATCGAACTTTCCAATAATACCACTTACAGTTGACCATGGAATATTTATCAGGGATGAAATTACTGAAACTGCCTTATTGCTAAGGTGGCATCCTATCACAGTACCACCCTTGAAGTCACTGAGCTCTCCAGAACGACCCATTTGATTTCATAAAGGTGTGTAAGTGGAGACTGCATGGTCAGGTGTGTGACTTTATACACCTGTAGCAAAGGGGCTGACTGACACAGCAGAATTCAATCATTAAGAGGTGGGTCCCAATACTTTTGTCCATATAGTGTATGCTCCAGTGGAAAGAAATTCTGTAAAAATAAAAATAGCCACCCTGAATTTGTTGGGGTGGGGAGGTTGATTGTCAGTTTGAGAACGCTAAGTTGTGAAAAACGTTATTTCCTTTCCATTCAAACCATTTAAAGCACTACAACTTCAGCATACAGAACACATTTCTGAGGTCATCATCCTCTCTACTATGTAAAATTATTTGTCACAACACTTTTCCGGTATCACTTTCCTTTCCCAGCATTGCACGGTTATCTCCTGTGTTTTGTTTCAGTACTTTGTGATGGTGCCGTCTGCATGTGGCACTAGACAAAGACTCATATTACCCACAATTCTTTTTCTTTCTGTTATAACTCCCTTGTTCCTGCCCACTGCTAAGGCCTCTCACCTCTCCACACTGCCCATGAACACAGAGATGAAGTGGAGCGCCTGCTCCAGCGACTCGGCCGATGATTCCAGGACTTCATCTGCAAAGCGCCGCAGGAAGATGAAGAGGTCACCAATATTGTCAGCAAAGAACTCTGTGGACGAAGGGACAACTCCAGGAGTTAAATGATCAATGATATCCAAGTGAGGCAAAACCAGAGACAAAGGCATCAATCACCCTACCTGGCACGAAGCACAGCAGGCTGTTGTCAATGAGCTGCAGTGGGAAGGTGAGGGGTACAAACTCGGGCCCATGGTTTCCCAGACTAAACTGCACCAGCACCATGGCAGTGGACACTTGGAGATTAAGGCAGTTTTGCAGCATGTGGGGTTCCGTGGCCGCTGCCTTGGTAGACAGGTAAATGGTCATGAGGCGCTCAAACTGCTCTCGAAGCTGCTCAGATGCAGGGCTGGAGCTCTGCTGGGCCTCACGCCATACACCTTGCAGGCGATGGAGAGACTGGTTCATCTTGAGTATCTGGTCGTGGAGCCTTGTTACAAGAAGAGAAGTAAATGTTAGGCAAACAAAAGACGGCATGTCTAAATAACTGGAACCCGCTGTGCACCAAGTGGCACTGTGCCCAACATAAGCTACCTGTGGAACCCCAGGTGAAGGGCATACTGTGTGAGGATGAGGTTTTCCGTCAGCAAATTGTATGACTCCGTAAAAGTCGGTTTCTGGTGTGGGGCTGGCGGAATCAATGTGGTCTCCTTGTCCAGTCCTGAAACGGGACGTTCAGTCTCATAAAGCATGTGACCTACCTGACAGTCCTCTACCACCCAATTCCCTTGACTCCTCACCTTTCATATGCACATTTCTACTCCTCCGATCCTCCTCGCTCAGCTCTTTAACGGCACAGTAGGTGGGGTCAAAGGTTAGCAGCTTGTGGGAATTCAGGCGGCAGAAAGGCTGGCAAAGCCTCAGCAGTACCGCACCCAGGTTAAGAAAGAGGGCATCAGAAGCGTATATCTGATTGGCCCAGATTTTGGCTCGACCTGCATTGGCATGTAGACAGCCTCCCAGCCAAGTGAGAAGCAGGTGCCGTGTGTCTGGGGACAGCTGGAATAAGTTCTTCATAATCTGGAACAGCTTCTCATGAAACTTAGTCATAAACTGTAAATTTAAAAAGGGAGGAATACAGAAAAGAGAAGCATCATAAAGGGCATCGCTGGAGGGTAGGTGTGCAACAAAGAAGTGGGGCGCATACCTGGTGAATGTTGGCTTCTTGAACCTTCATCTCTTGTGGGCTGCAGCGTGATGGGTTCAGGAAGTAACCATGGTTCTCTACTATGCCAGGAGTCTTCAGAAGACAGGAGATATTGAGGACTGTCCCCAGCAAGGTCTTTTGGTATTGAATGGCATTGCCAGGATCTCTAGGCTGGATGTACTCGACAAGGACCTGTTCACATGAGCGAGAAGAGTGAGCTAACAGATTCCATGGGAACGAGATAATAGTTAATGTTGGGAGTTACTAGAATATGTGCTCCAGTCCTACCTTGGCAATGCATTCTTTCTGGCTAAAGAACACAAGAATGTCAAGATAGGAGTACAGAAGTAGTTGGCACAACTCTAGATCCCGTACTCGGTTATGCAGTATCTCGAAGATTGGCACCATCACCTCCTTGAAAGTCCGTACCTCTTGGTCAGCCAGCAATGTTACCACTACCTCATCTAAGAATTGAGAGACTTCCTCTAGGCCTGTAACAATGAAGATAAAGAATTGGGTAACTGCCCATCTGGCTGTAATAAAGAGTTCCTCTCGATTTAATAAAATGACGCACTGGCCCCTTTGACTGCTTCCAAAAGTAGGTCTACCATCTGTTCATAGACATTCTGGTTGATGTATATCTCTGGCGTGAGAAGGACAGTGCAGACGTTGGACACAGTCAGGTTCTTGCAGCGGACGGCGTAAGGTAGCAGCTTTTCTGGGACTTTGGTAATCTATGAGAAGAACGGGGTAAGCCAGGAGCCATCAGATCAGCAGGCCCCAAATCCATTGGTAAAAATTAACAACAGACCCCCCTACCTCTTCTTTGGCTCTCTGGAAGCAAGCATATAGGTAGTGGACAATGCATTTCTCTCCTGCGTCTCGATCAGCAGACAGGTTCAGGGTGCCTGGGGAAGTCATGTAGATCAGATGATTCCCAGGCTCCAGTAACAGCAGCCGGGTGAAGAGAGCCTGCCGACACACACAGGATAGTTAAAACAGTTTGCGGAAAGCGGGATGGCGCAGTCGCCATCCTCTCTTCTGGCTTGTTACTGAAGCCTGGTGCTTATCAATTGTAATCCAAGCCTGCAGGGTACATTGTCAAAGTCATCCTAGAGAATCTGAGGAGGACTGCACATCTACAATGCACTCCACTCCCATAACCCTCAGTCTTCCACACTAGACCTTCACCTCATTCATAAATAATTCTCACAAATATTAACAACTTATCCAGATTCTAAATTTCTTCTTCAATACCCCAAGGTCTCTTCTCATTTTTTTCCATGGACTCAATTTCCTTGAACTGTTCCATCTCCTTTATTCAAATATTTTTGTAAAAATCCTTCTACCTTAGGTCATGTTTGTTTTGATATTCCAGCCCTTTTCCATAAGTCATTCATAACATAAAACTCTCAATACCACCTAAGCTAATTCAGGAGTTTAGGATGCCAAGTCTATCCTTGCCGCATAAGTGGAAAAAAAAAATCAGGAATGGACTCCCCTCAACTTTCTCGTATACTCAGATATGTGGATGGATATTTGAGGCGTAAACCGCAAGACAATGATTATATTTTTATATTATGTACATTAAAGGACCATCAACAAGAAATCTAATCAAATTAATAATAAATTGAACAATTATTATTAAAGTTGAACAAATCAGACTTTGCAGCTACATGTATAAAAAGTAAAGTACCACTTCCGGTTAGCGGAAATAGGTACAAAACGTAGATTTCTATTAACTTTGGGCTAATACTTGGATGCTAAGTTTGGTTGACCTAAGTGAATGCGTAGTCAAGTTATTGTGTTTACACACACACAAAGACAGACACACAGACATAATTCCAAAAATTGTATTTTCGGACTCAGGGAGATCTAAAATGTTGAGATTCATTCAAATTTCAAAATGGGATTTTTGGAGGATTGCAAAACTTTCCCTATACGTCATATAAGAGAAAGTCAGGGGGCCCTAAAACGTCAAGATTCATCAAAATCTCAACATCGAATTTTTGGAGGACTACAATACTTTCCCTATATACGAGAAAGTCAGGGAGATCTAAAACGTTAAGATTCATTAAAATCTCAACATCAAATTTTTGGAGGATTACAATACTTTCCCTATACTTTATATACGAGAAAGTCAGGGAGGTCTAAAACGTCGAGATTCATTAAAATCTCAACATCGAATTTTTGGAGGATTACAATACTTTCCCTATACACGAGAAAGTCAGGGAGGTCTAAAACGTTGAGATGCATTAAAATCTCAAGTCGAATTATTGGAGGATTACAATACTTTCCCTATATATGAGAAAGTCAGGGAGGTCTAAAACGTCGAGATTCATTAAAATCTCAACATCGAATTTTTGGAGGATTACAATACTTTCCCTATACTTTATATACAAGAAAGTCAGGGGGCTCTAAAACATCGAGATTCATCAAAATCTCAACATCGAATTTTTGGATGATTACAATCCTTTCCCTATACTTTATATGCGAGAAAGTCAGGAAGGTCTAAAATGTCAAGATTCATCAAAATCTCAACATCGAATTTTTGGAGGATTACAATACTTTCCCTATACTTTATATGCGAGAAAGTCAGGGAGGTCTAAAACGCCGAGATGCATTAAAATCTCAACATCGAATTATTGGAGGATTACAATACTTTCCCTATATACGAGAAAGTCAGGGAGGTCTAAAACGTCGAGATTCATTAAAATCTCAACATCGAATTTTTGGAGGGTTACAATACTTTCCCTATACTTTATATACAAGAAAGTCAGGGGGCTCTAAAACATCGAGATTCATCAAAATCTCGACATCGAATTTTTGGATGATTACAATACTTTCTCTATACAAGAAACCAAAAAAAAAAAAAAAAGAATTTGGAGCCAGCGAATCACAGGCACACCCATGAACACACCCACACAGGGATGATCAAGAATCACAAATTAACCAAACACATACATAATTTAAACAGGAAGGAAAATCTACACAGAGACAAACAGAAACTTGTAAACACCACACAAACAATGAGCAGGCACAGGATTCAAAGCCTTAACACTGGATCAATAACACAAATACAATAACTACTGTGCCACCGTAAAAGGCTTCTTCAAATTCTATTTCAGTGGCTGGCATTGGGTTTCACTCCTTTTCAGGTTTTTGCTTTCTGCTCCAAAACCCAAAAATCTAATTCCTATACTACTGCAACACTAAATTCCACTCCAATTTCATTTTCATTGCATCAACCTCCTCCTCCTCCTTCCTTCCTTCCTTTCTTCTGAAAAAGCCCAAACCCGTCACATTTTTTTTCCCCCATGTCATCATCTTCACTTCTCCTAAAACCCCCAAACCCCTTTCCATGATTCTACTCCAGTGATATCAAGTCTATTCTTGTTCCTTTTTAAATACTTTTACTCTTCCTGGGACTGACAGAAAGCCCTGCATGCCTGTCTATGCCAGGGAAGAGGACCCTTGGAACAATATATTCCAAGTTGTTGTCGAAAACACCTGGGAGGGAGGCGTTATCAGTTGCACCATGACCAAGTGCTGAGGGTTATGGCAGAGGCTGTTAGCAAAGGGATCTCTCATAGTTGGCATCAGCAACCAGTAAAGTGCTCTACTACTTTTGTCAAGGCCGAAGAGAAGCCACAACAGACTACGTATCCAACAGGGGAACTTCAAGCAACAGCCCGGGATTGGCAGCTAAAGGTCGACTTGGGGAGTCAGTTGAAATTCCCAAACGCCATCACTGTGAACTCACTCAGGCCTGACATGGTTCTTGTGTGATAAATATCAAGGCAGGTGGTCCTGCTGGAATTGACTCTTCCCTGGGAAGACCAGATGGGAGTGGCGTTCGAGAAGAAGAGAGCAAAGATTATGAGGAGCTCGTAGGCGAATGCCAAAGCAGTGGGTAAGAAGATCTGTTGTAACCCCATTGAAGCTGTCTGCCGAGGATTTGCCAGCCAGTTGCTCCGCAGGACTCTCAAGAAGCTGGGGGTCAGGGGGACTGCACAATAACAGAGCCATCAGGAACATCACTGATGTCACTGAGAAAGCTTCAAGATGGCTGTGGATCGAAAGGAGCGATCTGTGGACTAAATAAGCTCCACAAGTCGGAGACTGACCACCACTGGCTGGGTCACCTGGGTGAGGGTGTATAATGTTGAAAGACCCAAAACACCAGATGACCTCAGGTTGCATCACTGATGATGTGTCTAGGTTGTACTGTAAGATGTGTGCTTCCTATTTTCTTCCTATACATTCTTCCTAAAAGACCCACACTTCTATCAGTAATATCCCCAAACATCAAGTTCTTCCCATTTCCTTTGTCAGTACTGCAGCCAACTGTTCCAATACCTCACCTCTCCCTCTCATTCTTTTCCAATCCCCTCTTATAACTTTCCTTAACAGTATTCCAATAACCTGTCTCCTGTATCTAATCCTCCAATACCACAGCTACTTCACCAATACCCATCTGCACACAAGATCCACTTTATCATATCACCCAGGCTTCTTTTCCTTTCTTATTATTGCAACTTCATTTCCCTTCCTACTCCAATAATCAATCTCCTGCCCCTTTACTTTCGTCATTTTAATTTCCAATACCATCCGCCTTTTCCCTGATTTCTGTATCAAGAACTACGAAATAGGATCAGGAATGCAGTGTGGAAGTAAATGAAACAAGCATCGTAGACAACTTGGTTGCAGTTTGCCCCCTTCAAAAAAAATTCACAGCGACTGGATGCTGCAACGCCTTTAAAACCACCCAAACCAAACCCGAGTTTGGGAGCGTCAACGGATTACCGGGCAGCCTGTCCACCAGATTCAGTGGTAGGGATAACACAAGAGGATGTAACTTCCCTGTCTGTCACAAATACCTGTTGTATGTTGTCCATATCCAGCCAGTCCTGTCCATCCAAGTCTGCTGCCATCTCCTCCAAATAGACACAACGTGGGGGGATTCCATTGCCTCCCTTCAGACTGGGATCACCTGCAACACAGGTGTCATCAGTGATTCGACCGGGTTGTTCCCAGTAACCCAAAGAAATGATGTCGCCCAGTCCTGCTCACTGTTATCCAGTGTAATGAGGAAGACCCGCTGCAGCATGTGATTGATGTTGAGTTGTTCGCACAGCTCCTGTTGGGAACGAAAGGAACAGCAGACCTCGGAAACGGAATCGTCATTTTCCTCGATGCTCTCAGAATTGTCAGATTCTTCACGGCTGCCACCTGATGTATCTGCTGTGACAGAAAGTATACAGAAAGGGAATTTAAGACCAGCGGGGTGAGGGTATGGGCACAGTACAAATGGCTGATGTGTTACTTACAGTCTTCCTGCTGCTTACGTATTGAAGCAAAGTGCTTAGCATCAGCTAATGAGCCAAAGAGGGCGGTGAATGGGTTCTGGGAGAAGCTTTGGTTACCCTGCTCCGCCATTTCACCAAGAAAACACCTCCATCTGTTCCTCTAACTCGTGGTCACCTGTAGTTACAAAGGAAGGCCACTGCAGAAGAAGGGCACACAAATGGCACTTGTTCCAGGTACAACCAACCCCAATGCACACTTACAAAAATGGAATCGCTCTCTCAGTGCCCTTAGGCTTCAATGGGGCCGGTTTATACTTCACGCTCAGAATGCGTACACATCATGGCTACCACGTTCATTTGACACGTCCTCTGAGCAGGTCCTCAGAAATGGATTCAACGTGTGTGCGAGTTGCGCTACCAGCAAAAAAATCATGGGTTTACAGTGTGTTCAAGTCGGGATGTGACATCAGAGTCTCCGTTTACTACCTACATGTGACAGAAAGCCGCTTTGAGGATCGTACAAGATCAATGTGCCTGCTTTGATGTTTGATGAATCGTTCAAAGTGGTGAAGCAAAATGCCGACATACAAATGCATTCGCGGTGCTTTTATATTCAAGCGTCACATATCTACTAACGTAATGATGCGATACATTTCAAAGGTCTCACATACCATCTTCACAACAGCATCAGAATGCACAGCGGCGTATTTGAGCTACAGAGCAAAATATTAGGGAAACAGCGAAAAGGTCTATTTTGTGACTAAAGCTAATCTCGAAATGTCCACTTTAATCTCGTAGTTTATTTTGTCATTAAAGTAGACCGTCATAAATGTCATCTTAAAACCGACCCAGTTGTTAATCGCTACATGCTTCTGGGGCTTCCTCCTGAATTGACAGCAGCAATCGTGACACAAAACACATCACATTTATGATATTCCAGCTCTCTGCACATTTAGAATCTGTAGATTTATACTTGATACCACTTTCATGATTACTGTAAATGCTATAAAGTACAGTGGGATGCAAAAGTTTGGGCAACCTTGTTAATAGTCATTATTTTCCTGTATAAATCGTTGGTTGTTACGATAAAAAATGTCAGTTAAATATATCATATAGGAGACACACACAGTGATATTTGAGAAGCGAAATGAAGTTTATTGGATTTACAGAAAGTGTGCAATAATTGTTCAAACAAAATCAGGCAGGTGCATAAATTTGGGCACCGTTGTCATTTTATTGATTCCGAAACTAATTATTGGAACTCAAATTGGCTTGGTAAGCTCAGTGACCCCTGACCTACATACACAGGTGAATCCTATAATGAGAGAGAGTATTTAAGGGGGTCAATTGTGAGTTTCCCTCCTCCTTTCATTTTCTCTGAAGAGTAGCAACATGGGGGTCACAAAACAACTCTCAAATGACCTGAAGACAAAGATTGTTCACCATCATGGTTTAGGGGAAGGATACAGAAAGCTGTCCCAGAGATTGAAGCTGTCTGTTTCCACAGTTAGGAACATATTGAGGAAATGGAAGACCACAGGCTCAGTTCAAGTTAAGGCTCCAAGTGGCAGACCAAGAAAGATTTCGGATAGACAGAAGCGACGAATGGTGAGAGCAGTCAGAGTCAACCCACAGACCAGCACCAAAGACCTACAACATCATCTTGCAGCAGATGGAGTCACTGTGCATCGTTCAACCATTCGGCACACTTTACACAAGGAGATGCTGTATGCGAGAGTGATGCAGAGGAAGCCTTTTGTCCGCCCACAGCACAAACAGAGCCGCTTGAGGTCTGCTCAAGCACATTTGGACAAGCCAGCTTCATTTTGGAATAAGGCGCTGTGGACTGATGAAACTAAAATTGAGTTATTTGGGCATAACAAGGGGCGTTATGCATGGAGGAAAAAGAAGACAGCATTCCAAGAAAAACACCTGCTACCTACAGTCAAATATGGTGGTGGTTCCATCATGCTGTGGGGCTGTGTGGCCAGTGCAGGGACTGGGAATCTTGTCAAAGTTGAGGGACGCATGGATTCCACTCAGTATCAGCAGATTCTGGAGACCAATGTCCAGGAATCGGTGACAAAGCTGAAGCTGCGCCCGCCGGGGCTGGATCTTTCAACAAGACAACGACCCGAAACACTGCTCAAAATCCACTAAGGCATTCATGCAGAGGAACAAGTACAACGTTCTGGAATGGCCATCTCGTCCCCAGACCTGAATATAATTGAAAATCTGTGGTGTGAGTTAAAGAGAGCTGTCCATGCTCAGAAGCCATCAAACCTGAATGAACTAGAGATGTTTTGTAAAGAGGAATGGTCCAAAATACCTTCAACCACAATCCAGGCTCTCATTGGAACCTACAGGAAGCGTTTAGAGGCTGTAATTTCTGCAAAAGGCGGATCTACTAAATATTGATTTCATTTCTTTTTTGTGGTGCCCAAATTTATGCACCTGCCTGATTTTGTTTGAACAATTATTGCACACTTTCTGTAAATCCAATAAACTTCATTTCACTTCTCAAATATCACTGTGTGTGTCTCCTATATGATATATTTAACTGTAATTTTTCTATCGTAACATCCAACGATTTATACAGGAAAATAATGACTATTAACAAGGTTGCCCAAACTTTTGCATCCCACTGTATGTATGTTACATTTTACAGATCAATTGTTAATTTCGTTTAAAAATGAATACTGTTAATAATTACACACACGGTGGCAGAGCAGTAGCAATGGCTTCCTCGTAGGGGAGTCACGTTCCTGGTGTTCCCTGCCTGGAGTTTGCATGTTTTCCTGGTGGGTTTCCACACTGGGCTCCAGTTTCTTTCCAAGGACATGCCAGTTTGGGGATTTGGTGACGCTAAAATGACACCAGTGTATGTGTGTGTGCTTGTGTTCACCTTGCGATGAGCTGATGCCCCGTCCAGGAATCGTTTCTGCCTCGTGCCTGATGTGAGTTGGAATGGGCGCACCCCCGTATAATCATTAAACATCCGTCCATTTCAGAGATATTGTGGCAAGGTGCCCTGGAAATTTAGTGGATATTTCAGGCAATTCACAACACAGTGAAGCCAAATGTTTTTTCACCGTGATGATATCTCGCACTGCCACCTGGTGGAATCCTCCAGATTTATGTAAAGTACACACGTGCGTTGCGTGAAGTATAAACCCGGCCTTAGACTCACAAACGTTAACACATAGTTGGCACATGACACTGGTATAAGTCTAAATACCTCTAGACGCTATGCATATATACCCAATTGGCACATGCAAAATCTGCACCTTAAATATGAATCTAAGCACATACACCCAGTTGGCATACACATAATAAAGGGAGTACCTGTGCGCATAACACCAAATTAACATACGCCAAAATACAACCAGTATCTACTGTATAGTAGGAGTGCACAGTATACCAGTACTGAAAAAATACCAAAAAGCCCAAATTTTAAAACAGTACGGTACCAGCATTTATGGGATTTTTGGCACAGGAAGTCAAACGTCCGTTTTCTTGTAAATCCCCCCTCCGCCCCATTCCCACGACACTTGTTTTTGCAGTTTCATAGACCTCACAAAATGAAATTGCGGCCTTCAATGGACCCACAATTGCATTGCCATGATTGGGACTTCACAGATGACGACTCCATTCCCGCCCAAGGCTCTTAAAGCTTCGACAAGATTGAGACTTCATGCCTGATTAAAAAGGAAACGGTGCATAGAGTGTCACAATGACACGCTGCAACCAGGTAGGCGTGCAATTGGACGGCGCACCAGTGAGGTTGTGGAGTTTTCTGTTTCTTGCAACTGAACCGTTTTGGTACTGAGGTCTGAAAGCTGGTATGGATACCAAAGGCAGATTTTTAGTATCCATCCAACACAAATGTACACATACCGGATATACTTGCAGATAAGTCGGGACTTGATTTTATCGTATAACTAGCAAAATACCTGTGCTTCGCAGGAGAGAAGAAGTGTGTTAAAGAAGTTATGAAAAAGAAAAGGAAACATTTTAAAAATAACGTAACATGATTGTCAATGTAATTGTTTTGTCACTGTTATGAGTGTTGCGGTCATCAAGGACTTGATTATCATTATATTTTTCAATCAGGTTCGTATTTGGAGGATGTGTTGTGTTCAAGTTATATTCCGTGTTTGTCAACCGACGTAAAGATAACAAGTTTCATTCATCGAAGTGTTCACTACCCAAATCGGCACTCGTGAATCTAAGATGTTTAACAGGCATTCCCGGTATTAACTTGTGGATTTGCCTGCGAATATTTAGCGCCAGCGTGTCTATGAACTTAATTTAAACTTAAGCTTTACACCGTGCTTTCCTATTGATATGTCTACAAAGGCTTGTTCAGATTCAGAGGGTTGTTCCTTTCTTACTGCATCAATAAGCAGCTCGTCTTCCACTTTATCTGAGACATCACACACTGCATGCATGGGTTTACCTTTCCCAGTCCTGCACAGCGAATATCATATTCGTCGTAGGCATGACAAACGCCAGCGGCAGCGTGTCTATGAACTTAATTTAAACTTAAGGTTCACACCGTGCTTTGTTTCCGCAGTAGCTGCACTTATGAATATGCTTGTATGCGTCACTCGCTTCATATTCTTTTGCTGCCTTCTCAATTGTGTAATGCTGACGGACGGCCTTATATGGGCAGGCACTCAATTACGTGGGAGGCCTGACGATGAGGGACGCAACTCCGCCTCACACGGCGACCGAGCTGCAGGCTATGGCCGTACGCTTTATTTAATGTTAGCTCAGACCCGACACTTAAAAGTTTCTCTCGCAGTTTTGCTGAGTTTGTGCCAAACACTATTCTATCCCTGACCATCTCATCTTCGTTTGCATAAGCACAGTCCTTCACCAGCAATTTTAAGTCCGTTACAAAGTGATCAAAAGTCTCGTTTATACCCTGCGTCCTCTCATTAAACTTGTATCTCGCTAATATCGTATTCGTCGTAGGCATGACAAACGCCAGCGTGTCTATGAACTAAATTTAAACTTAAGGTTTACACCGTGTGCTTTGTTTCCGCAGTAGCTGCACTTATGAATATGCTTGTATGCGTCACTCGCTTCATATTCTTTTGCTGCCTTCTCAATAATGCTGACGGACGACCTTATATGGGCAGGCACTCAATTACGTGGGAGACGTGACGATGAGGGACGCAACTCCGCCTCACACGGCGACCGAGCTGCAAGCTATGGCCGTATATATGTACGTAAGTAGGTTCCAGTTATGACCGTTACGCGTAGAATTTCGAAATGAAACCTGCCTAACTTTTGTAAGTAAGCTGTAAGGAATAAGCCTGCCAAATTTCAGCCTTCTACCTACACGGGAAGTTGGAGAATTAGTGATGAGTCAGTGAGTCAGTCAGTCAGTCAGTGAGGGCTTTGCCTTTTATTAGTATAGATTTTTGGTATTTTATAATGTCGGTCGTATAAGTCGAATGCAGAAAACTCACACTATTGGTCCAAGAGATTATGATATGCTAACGCCCACCTGAGAGAGTAACCACGGAGCACACGGCCTTTTTGTTTTTCTATGTATTGTGCCTATGTGACCGCACAGTAATACCCAAACTATTCTGAAGGGACGTTTGCACTGACTATTGTTTTTTGTATCTCACACCCTCATACATCTTTATCGTAAGAGTATCCCTTATCTACGATGGAGCGTTCGATCAGAAGAAAATATGAAGCTGGTTTTAAATTAAATGTCATTGAAGTAGCGAAAGAAATTGGTAACCGCGCTGCTGCAACAAAATTCGATGTGCCTGAGTAACTGATGTGAGATTGGAGGAGGCAAGAAGATGTAAAAAAAAAATAAAATAAATAAATAATAAGTAAGTGTCGTATTTTTGAACGGGCATGTAAGTTGGGGTCTGATTTTATGATCGATTTTTCGGGTTTCAAGACCCGACTTATACATGAGTATATATGGTAAATATCAAGCTGGCAAACACTCCACAGCATATAGACATTCACACACATACATCCAGTCAACATATACCAGAATATAAAATATTTTTGACATCGACATATTCTTGTCCAAAAAGTATCTGTGCATATACAGGGCCCGCCAGAATGTCTGAGACAAAGACACATTTGTTCCATGATTTGCCCCTGAATGCCACAATTTTAATTTAAATTTTGAAATTGAAAATTCAAAACTGAAATTTTAAATTTCTACTCAAACAATTCACATGTGATTAAAGTGCACATTCTCAAATTTCACTAAAGGGGACGTTTATACATTTTGGTTTCACCAAGTAGACATTACAGCACTTTTTACACACAAGTCTCCAAACCTTCCCTCCTGTGCCCCATTAATGTTTGGGAAGTTTGGTTTTATCGGGTGTTTGTGATGACTCGGTTGTCTTTAATCGCTTTATTAGTGCATGACGAAGAGAGCTTTCAGCATCTTGTCTCGCCTCTAAGCGCCTGATCACCTCTGGGGTCCGCTCCAATCTGAGGCCTGGAGCTGTGCTAGTCAGGAATTCACTCCGGTAGATCCACAAATGATGCTACAATCACCTTAATTCTTCACAGAGTACTGGTCCACCTGGACAACAGCAGAGGGAATTACATGCAAGTGATTAAATAAGACAGAATTTTATTTGTCCCTAGGCAAAAATTTGGCTTTTTTTAAAATTACTAGGGGGCTTCGCTCGCCAACCCCTGTTTTTGTTTTTCCGGATACACACTTTTAAGATTTTTTTTTCTTTGAATTGTTGCTATTTCACTAGGTTCACTTTTATTTCAGAACTTCTGCAAAAACAATATTTGAAATCTTTCGAGTCCCAATGTGCTGAATCTTTTAAATGAGGCCACTGAGACGTGTGTTTAATGACTTTGTACCATAATTCAGGATTGGTTTCTCTGTTTGGAATTTCAGCACAGACAAAGCGATCGACATCATCAGCAGTTAATAATTTTTTTTGCAAAGTAACCAATAAATGCATGTGAGGTAAACCACGTTTTTAAAATTCTTTTGACTTAAAAGCCTTACAATATTTGCATACTTCTGACATATCACCTATGTCCATATATTGAATCTCTATTCGCCTTTTCGTTATTTCTCCGAGTAATAATTTCTTTCTTTGCGCTAATGTGATCTTTACTTTCTTTTTTTTTGACACTCATTTTTTTCTGCTTTCATATTCTGTATCTTGCTCTGCATGTGTTACTTTGAGTCTTTTGAATTCCAGTTTTCATTTTCTCTAACCTGCTCTGCACCTGTTTGGCCCCCTTGTTTTTTAACCTCTTTATGACGTTTTACGGTACTTTGTTTGGTTTCTACTCTTTGTCTTTTATTTCTGTCCTCGCTTTATCCAGCTTTTGTTTCAATGACACCTGGTCTGTGGTGATTGCTTTCCCTTTTTCGAATAATAATTTCCTTTTGTTTGCGCTACTGCGATCTTTGCTTTCTTTTTTTTATACTTTCTAATTTTCCTACTTTCATATTCTTTAACTTTCTCCACATGTGTATCGCACCAACATTTTTTTTTTGAGCCTTTTGAATTCCACTGCTTTCATAATCTCTAACCTGCTCTGCATGTGTATAGCGCCAACATCTGGATTGGACGTGCTTTTTTTTCAGTTCCACTTGTTCCGGGTTGATAATTACTTTCCTTATTTTCTAAATTTGCACCTAGATTTTTATTTTTTGTCTCTCCAATGTTTTTGAGTCTCTTTTCTCCGCGCTGCTTTCTTCTTCACTTAGTTGTCGACGTTTCATTTATAACGTATTGTCCTTATACTCTTTATATGCGCTGAGAGCCCTGGTGGCACCCTGTGCTTGTTGGGGATAGGCTTCAGCCCCCGTCTTACGACTCTGCTCATGATAAAGTGGGTTGAGAAAATGGTATGGTATGTTCACATCACATGTTCATCACCAAAATAATGGGCAGAATCCATTAAAAAGGTCAATAAAATGTGGTTATATCATAAAACCTGTTGAATAAAAAGCAGGGAATGTTATGCTTGGAGTATATAACGTACTAGTGAGACCCCATCTGGATTCCCGTGTGCAGTTCTGGTCACCACACAACAAGAAAGACATAGCAGCACATGAGGCTGTGCAGAGCAGAGCAGCCAAGTGCATCATGGGACTTATGGACATATCCAGGTATTTAAAATCCTCAAAGCCATTGATAAGGGAGATCCAGCTTAGGGGTAAATCATATCCTAGAGGACACCAGTGAAATTGCATTTAGAACTGAAGGCAGGGAGTTGTGTCAATCTGGAACAAACTCCCCGAGACATGGATTTGAATTAGAAACCTTTAAGATGTACCTGAATGAGATATTGGGGGGCAGTTAGCTATTAGCTAAACAAACAAGCATGATGGACAGAATGGCTGCCTCTCATGTGTGCATCCCGGGACATGTCCTACTATTAGCGAAACCAACAGGCCTGATGCACGGAGTGGACGCCTCTCGTTTTCAAATTTCTTGTGTTTTCTTCCCTTTAATAAAACCTGAGAATGCATACTTTAATCTTATGTGAATTTAAATGTGTGGCACACTGGGACAAATCATGGAAAAATTAGTCCATGTCACAAACATGATTGTGAGCACTGTGGACCCAAAAGGCATACATCACCTGTCAAAAGGTCCCTATACACATCAACTCAACTGACAAATAGTACCTTTAAACACGTCCAGCTGGCATGGAATTTAGTCAAAAATCACACCTATACAGTCATGTGAAAAAGTTTGGGAACCCCTCTCAGCCTGCATAATAATTGACTCTCCTTTCAACAAACAAGATATCAGTGGTATGTCTTTCATTTCCTAGGAACATCGGAGTACTGCGGTGTTTTCCGAACAAAGATTTTTAGTGAAGCAGTATTTAGTTGTATGAAATTAAATCAAATGTGAAAAACTGGCTGTGCAAAAATGTGGGTCCCCTTGTCATTTTGCTGATTTGAATGCCTGTCGCTGCTCAATGCTGATGACTTGGCTGGATGAGCTTGTTAAGCCTTGAACTTCATAGACAGGAGTGTCCAATCATGAGTGGTAAAAGGTATTTAAGGTGGTCAATTACAAGTTATGCTTCCTTCCCTTTGACTCTCCTGTGAAGAGTGACAGACAGCATGGGATCCTCAAAGCAACTCTCCAAAGATCTGAAAACAAAGATTGTTCAGTCTCATGGTTTAGGGGAAGGCTACAAAAAGCCATCTCAGAGGTTTAAACTGTCAGTTTCAAGTGTAAGGAATGGAATCAGGAAATGGAAGGCCACAGGCACAGTTGCTGTTAAACCCAGCAGGTCTGGCAGGCCAAGACAAATACAGGAGTGGCACATGTGCAGGATTGTAAGAATGGTTACAGACAACCACAGATCACCTCCAAAGACCTGCAAGAACATCTCGCTGCAGATGGTGTATCTGTACGTCGTTCTACAATTCAGCACAATTTGCACAAAGAACATCTGTATGGTAGGGTGATGAGAAAGAATTAGGGTACTCACGCCACAAACAGAGTCGCTTGTTGTATGCCAATGCTCATTTAGACAAGCCAGATTCATTTTGGAACAAAGTGCTTTGGACTGATGAGACAAAAATTGAGTTATTTGGTTAAAACAAAAAGCACTTTGCATGGCGGAAGAAGAACACCGCATTCCAAGAAAAACACCTGCTACCTCCTGTCAAATGTGGTGGAGGGTCCATCATACTGTGGGGCTGTGTGGCTAGTTCAGGGGCTGGGGCCCTTGTTAAAGTCGAGGGTCGGATGAATTCAACCCAATATCAACAAATTCTTCAGGATAATGTTCAACCATCGGTCACAAAGTTGAAGTTACGCAGGGGTTGGATATTCCAACAAGACAATGACCCAAAACACAGTTCGAAATCCACAAAGGCATTCATGCAGAGGGAGAAGTACAATGTTCTGGAATGGCCGTCACAGTCCCCTGACTTGAATATCATTGAAAATCTAAGGGATGATTTGAAGCAGCCTGTCCATCAAATTGAACTGAACTGGAGAGATTTTGTAATGAAGAATGGTGAACAATACCTCCATCCAGAATCCAGACACTCATCAAGGCTATAGGAGGACAGCGTCTGGAGGCTCAAAGGAGCAAAAGGAGGCTCAACTAAGTTTTGATGTCACATCTCTGTTGGGGGCCCACATTTATGCACCTGTCTAATTTTGTTATGATGCATATTGCATATTTTCTGTTAATCCAATAAATTTAATGTAACTGCTGAAATCCTACTGTGTTCATAAGGCATGTCATACTGTATATTAAAAGGAAGTTGCTGCTTTGAAAGCTCAGCCAATGATAAACAAAAATCCAAAGAATTAAGAGGGGTTCCCAAACTTTGTCATATGACTGTATATACGAGGGGGGACCCAAAAAGAAACAAGACTGGCTGCCGTGTGGCTGGACGGCGAGTGGAGGGTGTTGGATCAAAGGTCAGTGCTTGTTCTCTCATCCCTCGCCAGTCAGTAGCCAGGCGGACACCTCTGTGAAACGATCTCACGTGTCACACAGTTATTGTTTCATCAGAAGCTGTTCTCACGATCCTGTCGAAACTGTGATGTCAAATTTCACGGAACGAAGAACTTGCTTGAAATTTTGTTTTCTACTTGGCAAAACACCAATGGAATAATTCCGAATTCTTCAGATGGCTTTCAAAAGAGAAGCTCTGAGTCGGGCAAGAGTTTTCGAATGGTTTTTCGCACTTCAAAAATAGAAATTTAAGCATTGAGGAATCAACCCGTTCTGGACGCCCTTCAAGCAGACTGAACGACGAAAACACTACAAAAATCAGAGAAAAAATAAATGTACACCGTCGTTACACAATGGACGAGTTGTCAGAAGCGACAGGAGTAACATGGAACTCAGTTTCAGCACATTTTGACTGAAGACCTTGGCATTAGCGTGTGTCGGCCAAATTTGACCCTTGTCTGCTAAGAGATGACCAGGGGAACACTCGACTCAATGTGTGCAAAGACTTGAAAATCGAGCTTGAAAGTGAGCCAGACTTCTTGTCCAGGGTCATAACAGGTGACGAGAGTTGGTGTTATGGGTATTACTCTGAAATGAAACAAGCATCAAGCCAGTGGAAGAATCCCAATTCACCAAAGCCCAGAAAAGCCAGACAGGTGAAATCGAACGTGAAAAACGACACTGATTTATTTCTTTGACATTAGAGGTATTGTGCACAAGGAATTCGTTCCAAGGGGTCAGACGGTCAACCAAGAGTACTATCTGGGGGTCTTAAGACAGCTGAGAGAGAGAGAGAGTGCGGATGACAAGGCCGAAATTGTGGCAGTCGGGCGAAGTGCTCCTTCACCATGACAATGCCCCAGCACACAAAGAGTTGCGAATTTGTCAGTTTTTGACCAGTCAGGGCATGACACCATGACACTCCTGAACCCCATCCCCCCTTACTCACGGGACTTGGCCCTCTGTAACTTTTTCTTGTTCCCCAGAATAAAAAGGGACTTAAAAAGGGCGCCAATTTAACAGTGTGGAGAACGTGATCGCTGCTTCGACGACAGCGCTAAACAGCATCCCAGTTGAGGACTTCCAAAAATGTTTTGATCAGTAGAAAAGGAGACTGGACAGGTATGTGTCTTCCAATATTTTAAATAAAATGATTGCTTTTGAAAAAGTCTCATTTTTTTTCGGGTCCCCCCTCGTACATCTTATACTGTATACTTATGCATACATATTCCCATTTGGCATACTCCCAGTAATAACATGCACTATATATTTCATGTCATATTCTAACCTGCCTAAGCCAGACCAGGGGCCCCAGGTTACGGGGTGGCTAGCAAAAGGGTGTAAGGCAGAAACAAACCCAGGAACACCGCAAGGCTAAAACACACACAAGACACCCTTGAGATTCACATAACCAATGGGAGGAAACTGCAGCACCTGGTGGAAACCCACACATCCACTGAGAGAACATGCAAACCCCATGCAAGGAGGATTCAGGATGTGAGGCTGCAGCAGTACCACTGCGCCACCCTGCATTATACAGGAGTATAAATATTGCACATTAGCATGCACTCCAGTACACACATGCACTACCTACAAACATAAACCCACAATATAAGCAGCAGTTTTATTAATTTACCCAGCTGGCCTTTACTCCATTACAGGCAGACTTTACATGCACACAGAATATGCCTGAATGGAGGTTCTTAAGCAGACCTCAGTACACCCCGATACCCAGAATGACCACCACTCGCTCTCTTTGTGTTTAGATATGTAGAGACACCTTAATAGTCAAAGCGTTAGCATAACCAGTCATTATACACATACAACTAAGTCTACTTCGCCTATTGAAGTGTGTCCCACTAAACCAGGAATTTGTAACACATACCTAACGTGAGTATTCCTCAACATGCTAATCTTTAATAGCCTATAACCAATTCCGATGTATGCCGGACGTAACCGGCCTATTGGCACATATGTACACTCCACTACAGCTCATAAAACAATTCGATTTGCAAATGGAACAGTACGTGTGATCATGCAATCTGCCCACCCACAATCTGAGACAAAAACAAACGACACATTCGCAACGAACCTGCGTGTCAGTATTGCCAGTCTATCCTGATATTCCAGAACCGAGGCCTCGGTCTCTCGCGGTCTGCAACAACACAGCGAAGGAAACGTCATCAGGACGCGCCAGAACCTGTGAACTGTCAAACGACGAAGCGGGAATGCGGGAGTGATGTCACGGGCGGGCGTGTCCTTTACAGAGATGCGGCCCGGGCCAAGCTAACAGAGGGGATTAAAGTCCACCAAATTTTAAAACGATACCATTATTTTTCAGGCCATCCGTAGATGATTTGTGTATTTTTTCACGGTGGGATTTTCAGTTTTTCAGAATATAAATTTCCTTGATTTAAGGGTCGTATGAGATTAACAACAGTATGACCAATCAAATACTGCTTACCCGCTATTCTTTTATTGGTCAAAACGTCGCTTGCCTGCTCCGCCCCTTTTGTAGTTCTAAAATAGAGCACGCAGTATACGAGAAGTTAAATGTAACGCGATGTTATTCAGTGTCACACAGTCACAAAATATTACATTCACTGAATGATTTTATATAATGGCCTTTTCACTGACGTTCCAGATTCATAAATGCTAAGAGGAAGAGGCTGAATAGAACTGGATTATTTCATGTCAAAATGTATTTTTATTTTGGTTTTCTGTGTAGTACGGTTTTATCTCACATCCCAATGACAAGGCGTGTTCGTTAATTCATATTTTCACGACTGATGCAATATGAGTTAAGTGAGTGAGTATGGGTACTGTCGTTGCCGGGTAAATGTACGACTGTGGATTCTTCTTCTTCTTCTTCCGGCAGTTGTTAACACTCTGTGGTGCAATACTGCCATCTTCTGTACTGGAGATGGTAACATCAAATCAAAATAAATTTTATTTGTCATATTAAATTACACACAGTGCAAATTGTAGTGAAATGTTTAGTTAAAGAAGCTCAAAAATAAATACGTTATAAAAAAGTAATACTTTTTCATATATTTTCTCTTTTAGATAGATAGATAGATAGATAGATAGATAGATAGATAGATAGATAG
>JANRMT010062802.1:9924839-9937435 GCA_026402145.1 Polypterus bichir lapradei | reverse complement strand
GAAAGAAAGAAAGAAAGAAAGAAAGAAAGAAAGAAAGAAAGAAAGAATTGTGGTTGTGTAAATGGTGTTGAGAAGCCTTTTTTTAAGATATTAGATACAATAAACCTTTTAATTGAACCAGAACTTGTGTCTGGGGTTTGGGGTACTGCAACACCCCCTACAGGTCACACACCACATTCCTTCAGAGAAGTCATAATAGAAAGAAGCGACCCTGCCAAGACACAACACCCATTTCTGTTATCGCTCTTGACCTACTTAATAAGTTACACGTTATGCTGAAATCGTTTGAGCGAAGTGCCTTCATTGTACCAAAGTAGAGGCTTCACCATCCTGGCCCACCTTCTCAGATATCTAATGACGTGTTTTAGATTCACCTTTGGAATTTAAAGACCATCCCTGTCTCAACATTGCCTGCTGACAGTCAGAGCTGCCGGGTTTTCAAGTTTAGCATGTAGGGCTCAAACACTGGAATCCAAAGGTCTGTAGACCCCTTCACTTATCACACTTTCCGTTGCAGGTCTACCTTCTGTACCGGAGCCAATGAAGTTCTCGTGGGGTTCGAGTGAGCAGAGTCATAACATCAGGCCTGTCTCGTCCTCAGTGTCCGCATTCATGACCTCAACAAATGTGTTGGTACCCCTCCATGACAAAAGAAGGACCCACAATTGTCTGTGAAATAACTTGAAACTCACAAAGGTCATCAGCACCCATCATTTTTTATTCCGTATTTAACAAAAATCAGATTTTGCATTAGAGTTTTGATTCCATAGAATGTTTCAAATAATAATACAAATGAAGGGACTCTTAATCTCATATTTTGTTGCACAACTGACAGAGGCCATCACTGCAAACAAACAATTCCTGGTGGTCTCCATGAGACTTCTGCACATATCTGCAAGTCGTTCGACCCACTCGTCCCAAGCAAACTGGTTCAGCCATATCAGGTTTGAAGGAGGGTCATCTTCAGCCAGCATGTTTCAGATCATGAAGGCCAGTTCACAATAGTCCACCGTTCTTGTGTGCCCTCAGCTGTGTGTTTTGTCTCCTTGTCCTGTTGGAGGGTCCATAATCTGTTACTGAGACGGAGCTTTCTGGCACCAGACAGGACATTTTGCTCCAAAATGTCTTGATGGTCTTGAGATTTTGTCGTTCCCTGCACAGACTCGAGGCCCCCTCTGTGCCAGACACAGCAGAGCAGCCCCAAAACATCAGCAGGCCTCCTCCATGTCTTACAGTAGGCCTGCTGTTCTTTTCTTTGAAAGCTTCATTTTTTCATCTGTGTACGTTGAACTGATGTGACTTGCCAGTGAGCTCCATTTGTGTCTCATCTGTCCAAAGGAGATTCTCCCACAAGCACGGCGACTTTTCAATATGCATTTTAGCATTCAGTGTGGCTTTTTGATGTTTTACTTTATTATGTTGAGCCCACTGTCACTCAAAAAGCAACGGATGGTGCGATCAGACACTGATGGACCTCAAACCTTGGACTTCAGCTTGTATCTCTTTGGAAGTCGTCCTTGGCTTTTTGTCTGCCATTGTCACTGTCCTTCTGCCCATTCTGGGGTCGATTGTCCTCTTGTCCTCTCTCTATCCATATCCAGGCAGGTGGACTTACAGTCCCGTGGACCTTCAGCTTCTTCATAATCTTTGCAACTGAAGTCACAGGAACTTCAAGCTGCTTGGAGATGGTGGTCTTCTAGCCTTTGCCTTTCACATGCTAGTCTGTCATTTAATTTCTGATCCCCTCACACATCTCTCTCTGTTGCTTTCTCTGCTCCATGTTCAGTGTGGGACACAAGATGACACCAAACAGCAGAGTCACGACTTTTCTCCATTTAAATGGGCTGAGTGACTGATTGCACAGTTTGAGACTTGTGTGCTATGAATTCAGGGAAACAACGAGTTTAAAAATCACTCAGTTCCAATTGTTTAGGATTTTTTCTTGCGGTCTCAACAAATGTGTCCAGACCATTGTGGAAGATCTTTGTAGAATAAGCTACACTTGATCCCTTGTCATACTTGCTTTGCTTTACTCAATGACATCACAAAGGCTTGCAGGTACACAGGGGACAACTGCTTGTCATGTCATCACTTTTCAGGGGACACTGCACTTTTTCAATGAGCTGGAAGGGGACCAACAAATTTGTCCATGTCAGTAAAACCCAGAAGATTCAATGCTCTGACCATGTTGGTTACCAGTTTCCCCATATGATGCCAGAACAACCAGCAGGAAGGCTCAAAGGCTTCACCAGGAGGCACTGGACATAAAGCTGTTTCTCCCACACGCTACAACAGTCAGGAGGCAGTGTGTCTCACAGTGGGACTTTCAATGGCATGTGTGATGCCAAGAGAGTGAGCTCATCGTGTGTAATTTCAACAAAGACCATCCAAAACTCAGAGCTGTCATAAAATCTTCTAGGGTCTTCTAGGCAGTGAAGAGCTTTACAGCTTCAACAGTCCTCAGACACAGCCCAACACATACTAATGAGTCCCCTTGTAACCTTCTCCCACTGACTTGACTGAAACGACTTAAGGCAGCACACACAGGGTTAATGTCACTATATAGTGACTTAAGAAAGCATTTGGACCCCTTTGCTTTTTTCCAACCGTCCAGCATTTTCCAGAACTCACAGCACTGCTAAATGAGGGCGCCAATGTCTCGAAAGTTTCAACTCAGTCGGTTCATCAGAGTTTTTGAGTCTGGTGTCTCTGCAGCCTGGAGCCTACACCCTGAAAATCCAAGTAGGTGTAGACCATCCATTGCATTGTTTGAGTCCCGCAAGCCTCATCTTAACCATACTATAGTGTATGCAGGCGGAATTCTTGAGGTCTGCACCTAGATGTCAACTCCAACTACTTGGACCACCCATTGGAGTCTACCCCACCTACTTGGACCACCCATTGGAGTCAACTCCACTCACTTGGTCCACCCATTGCAGTCTATCCCACCCACTTGGACCACCCTTGGAGCCAATGCCACCCACTTGGACCTCCCATTGCAGTCTACCCCACCCACTTGGACCACCCATTGGAGTCAATGCCACCCACTTGGACCTCCCATTGCAGTCTACCCCACCTACTTGGACCACCCATTGGAGTCAAGTCAACCCACTTGGACCACCTATTGCAGTCTACCCCACTCACTTGGACCACCAATTGGAGTCAACTCCACCCACTTGGAGATCACCAATTGAAGTCTACCCCACCCACATGGACCACCCATTGGAGTCAACTCCACCATCTTGGACCACCCAATGGAATCAACTTCACCATCTTGGACAACCAATTGGAGTCAACTCCTGTAAGTGGCCAGTGGGGTGTACAGTATTTTAATATGCTGGCCTTGGCCCCCCTTTTCCACCCCTTGGAGGTGCCGTGGGTTAAACAGCAGTTTCAAGATGTCCCAATGTAAGTGAATGTGTAGGAGGATGCATGGGAATCTGATATTATGGTTGATGCTTCTGCTGTTCTTGAAATAAAGAAGCTGAAGAAATACAGAAATGTAACAAGCAAGAAATACTTGTGTCAATGTGATATTTCACTTTTTGATTTTTGATACATTTGAAAAAAATAGTAAACTCTTGTGTTCGCTTTGTCATCCTGGGGTATTGACTGCTGTTTGAGGAGGGGAAAGATGAACTGTAACGATTTTAGTAGACGGCTGCAGCATAAGAAATTGTGAAAAAAACGGGAAGGGGTCTCTGAATATTTTCCGAATCTACTGGTGTCCCCCTTTCCCCTCAAATGTTACTCGATAACTCAACTCCAATACTTCAACTTTAATTTAACGATAGGCCTGCCCAATGCCAATTCATCACATTGAAGAAGTGCTGCCCATTGCTGCACACCCACCCAGAAACAGTTGACCCCCCTTTTACATTTTTGTCCCTCCCTACTGTAGGACTTCATTGTGATAGGACACCACCGTAAATGTTATTCAATGCACTATCTCAAGTATCTCTGGTCCCAGTACAATTCACTATTGGTTATGAGATAGCTCCAACCCCAGTTTCTAAACTCTTTGCCACAGTAGACCTCTCCTCCACACCAATCTCTCCATTCATCCATTTCTAAATAGATTCTCCAGTTTTAGGTCTCTTGTACTTATCTTGGTGGCCTACCCTTTCTTCCACACCAATCTGTCCATTTGTCCATTTTCTAACCAGATTCTCCTATTTCAAATTTTCCAGTAGGTATCTTGATGGCATAAAGCAGGTACCAGTCCAGTGCAGGGTATGTTCACACGCAAACGCACTCCCACACTGGACCCAATTGCACAGCTGAAAATTCACCTAAGGCGTGTTTTTGGAATGTGGGTGGAGAAGCAGGGTACCTGAAGGGAAGATGCACACAGACATGTGGAGGGCATGCAAACTCCATGCAGACGGTACCCAGGATGGGACTGAGACTGTGACCGCTGGAGCTGTGAGACAGCATCACTAACCACTGGACCACTGAGTCACACCTCCAATCTATTAAGTGACGTATCCCTATCGTAGCACCTTTCAGATGAAGCTGTGAGGATGCGGTGCTCCTCAGAACGTAGGCACTTTTTCTTGTACCCTGCTTTCTTCCTCCTTCAGTTCCAAGTGGTCCACAAAGGCAAGGGGAGAGAGGCGCAGCTGTAAAGACAACGTTCTTCTGGTGAAAGCTGTTCCCCACCGCACTCTAAAGTGGACCACCATTACTAAAACCTACCTGAGCGTAGAAGTCGCTGCCTTTGCTATCAATGACAGTTAGGGTTACCCGACTGCCACTCGCCCGGATTTTGGCGACTATGTTTTCATGTTCCACATCATCCACTGGATCTTCATTCACAGCCAGAAGAAGGTCCCCATCATGCATCCCAGCATGCTCAGCTGGGCTTTCCTGATCCACTTCTTGAAGGAAATGAGCTGCAGAGACACAGATGGGGAGTGGAAAGTCGACAGGGTGTGGACCTCAGCTTATCATGTGACTGCTGTGCAATTAGAGTTGCATAACAACAGACACCAATAGGAGGAGACAAGAGAAAACAACGGGCAAAAAGAAGAGCCGGGGACACGTGCGCCCTCAGCCGCTGCCATATTGTCTCACCTATTCTTCCCGCAGACGTCCTCTCTTGACGGAGCAGAAAGCCATAACCCTCTGGTCCCTGTGTCAAGAACAGCTTGTGTGGAAAGTGGGGCAGGTTGCTAGGTTTTGCCATTGCGGGCACTATAGTGATGCCTCTCCGTGCGTAACTCTCCTCGCTGGTACTGTCAATCACCAGCAAGGTCACATGATTGCGGCACTTGCGAACCTGAGGAGGAACAATCCCGGTTAAGAGTGTGTCTCTAAGTCTGGGGGTCACATAGGCTGATCAGAGCTCACCATCTTGTTCAGTGCCGAGCGTGTCAGGTCAGACACATCTGTGCCGTCAATCCAGATCAGTCTGTCTCCATTTTGAACTCCTGCTGCCTCAGCTGGTCCATCAGCTGTTGTGTTGAGAATGACCTTATCCTTCAAACCTTTGGGGAAAAGAAATCAGAGTCAGTAGGCTGAATGGATGTACTGTGCCACCTCCATATGCCACCTCCGGGAAAAACATACCCTCTGTGGGTTGGATGCTGAAACCAAAGCTTGCATTGACATCTGCTGTGATGTAACAAAGTCGAGGAGTTCTGTGGTCAAGGTGAGGTCCATGCATCCATGCCAAAGGCCTTAGGTCCATTCCTAGCGCTCGTGCCTGTTCATAGTCTGGTCCAGCCAGTACCAGGAGGGACACCACCAATCCGCTCACTTGGATTCTTTGTACAACCTGCCAGATACACATTGAAGACCACAACACCAGTGAAGAGCACTGAAGATGCAGACAGTGTGGCTTAGTAGTTGAGGAACTGGACTCTAAGCCACCATCCATCAGGAGACTGTGGGATATAATTGACAGTTACAAGAAAAAGTTAGGGAACCCTTTGGGATTCCTAGGATTCCTGCATTGATTCCTAATGAATTATGGTTTGATGTGCATCTATGTCACAATTCTAGACAAACACCACATGACACATACCCAGTTGGACTTTTCATGAGCACATTGAGTCATCCTTTACAGTCAGTCACCCCTTGATCTGAATAACTCATCGATCCTCCTTTAGCAGCAACGACCTCCACATATGTTTCCTGTATCTGCTTCTAAGACTGGCACAACATTGAGGATGAATCTCGAACCATTCCTCCTTACAAATCTCTTTCAGTTCCTCCATATTTCTGGGCTGTCTTGATTGCACAGCCCTTGTCTTATCGTGAAATTTCCCCCTACTTACCCTTTACCAATTTTCTTCAAGGATAAGTGTACTCATCAGGTTCATTACCAGGTTGGTCTACTGTGGCACCTTAAGACTAACACACACACGCACACACAGATATGCACACCCAAACACAGACCCTAACCACAACAGTGCCAGATGAATGATGCATACACAGCTGGTTAATCTCTAGCACTTCAAACCACACAAGTACCCTTATGAATAACACAGACACAACTCGTCACTCTCTGAGCACTTCAAGAGACTTACTTATTATCGGCACAAACAACATACAATGTTTTAAATATATCTCAGACCTAAACATTACTCTGGTCTCTAGGAATATTTTTAGACATACAAAGGCTCAACATCCTTGGCTATTGGCCGTTTATCAGCTCAGAAAGCCTTACTTTACTAGCTGTTCACTACTATTCGGTGGAACTCTCACCCTCAGCCTTAATAAACCACGCAGATCAGAGCGTATGGCAAACTTCCAACTGCCCCAGGTGCTCTTAATATATACTGTACCTTATTACCTCAATCTCTCTAGATATGAAGACAAAATATAGAAAACTAAAAGCAGTGTGATATTTATTATGTGAATAATAATACCATATAGAACAAGGAATAATAGAAAAAAGATTGATGGTAAAGTCTGTATATATATATATATATGTATATATATCTATTATAAAAGAAAATCTTCAGACAAGATGAGACTATTGCCAAGAAATTTTCTCAAGTCCCGCCCTCCTCTCTATTATTTCTGGTTCATAGCCCAAACCTTGGTCCTCTCACCTCTCATTCGTGTGAATGCTTTTGTCAGACACAGTTCCTGCGCTCTCAGCTCTTATAAATTTTTATGTTTTCCTCACTTTAAGTTCCCAATAAGATAAGACTATGTCCAAATCTTAACGAAGAATTCCATCACAAAGGGTTATCAACAAAAGAAATGAGTACACGGGCAATCCTAGCACTGAGAAACGATGAAGTCAAATGAATTAATGCAACAATTGTCAAGCGGTTACATGGCAAATTGGTTAAATGCGTATCAATAGACTATGCTGAAACAGTTAGTGGTGATGGTGCAGAAGATGAAAACATCAACTTATAATATCCCATAGAATATCCACAACCGTTAACACTGTCCGGTCTTCCATCCATCCATCCATTATCCAACCCGCAATATCCTAACTACAGGGTCACGGGGGCCAGTCCCAGCCAACACAGGGCGCAAGGCAGGAAACAAACCCTGAGCAGGGTGCCAGCCCACCGCAGCCATCCGGTCTTCCACCGGCCAAATTACTGTTGAAAGAAGGATGTATCGTAATGTTATTGCGTAATTTATGTCTGAGTGATGGGCTATGCAATAGGACAAGATTAGTTGTATTGAAAATTGGTCGAATAATTGGGTGGCCCTACCAGGGGCATAAAGCCCCAGACAACAGAGCTCCTAGGATCATTGTCACATGCAAACCCCTCCACCACGATAAGGTGGCGGTTTGAGGAGGGGTGAAAGTCAAAACACAGAATCAAAATTCAATGCAATATTGATGAAAAGTTTATTCCAAATACTGTTTTTTACTGAAGTTTTACAGTAAAAGTGTAAGTTTTAAAAGTATTTGCGTGTTAATTTCAAAGCCAAACAGAACAAAAACATATAACGCAACGAATAACTCGAACGCAAAATTTTATTACATTTTACTATTTTTTTTAATATGGTTGATTACTTGCTGTAATGTAAAATACTTAGTTCTATTATGCATATGTAACAAATCCAATGAAAATAACAATCTGTTTAAATTGTACATCCGCTTCCCCATACGTGAGAGTGGCAGAGCTGCAAAGTGGCTAGTGTGTAGTGCCTTCCCGGGGGGTTGGAGAACAAAGCGAGCAGGGGGCAAAGCACCCTAGTATTTAAGAGTGAAATGTGTGTGTGAAAGCTGAATCCACTGTCTCCTCATTCATAAAAAATTCCAAGACAAAATGGAGTTCGTTGTTTTTTTTGAGTCTGTGCCTGTACAAGAAAAGTGATGTATATTGTGTGGCCAGGCCGGGGTTAGACTTGGGATTCCTGGCCTGAATAAGCCTCCCAGTCTGGCCCTGGGTGACTCCATGTGCTCAATAAAGACATTAAATGTTCAACTGTGTGTGTGTGTTATTAGTTAAGTCAGATTGGGTGTGTCTAAAATTGGGACTTGAATGAAGATCAGACCACACTGATGGAGATCAGACCCCAATGATGAAGATCAGACCCCAATGATGAAGATCAGACCACAATGATGAAGATCAGACCACAATGAGTCAATGACACAATCCAAGAAATCCCAAAGGCCTCAATGACTTTTTCTTTCGACTCTAAGCAGTTGTGCTAAGCCTCTCGATTTGTAAATTACCTTAGGATGGTTGCTTGATGTAGAAAGGCACTATATAAAATAAAGATTGCTTGTTTGTGTAAGACACTTAGCTAGACATTAAGCCCTTAATAGGGGGACCTTTCACTCACCTTGTAGTGCTCCAGGTGGTCCACAAAGTCTCCGTTGATCTCCAGCACGCGGTCTCCGTCTTGGAGTCCACTGCGCTCTGCGTGGCTCCAGGGCTCTACCTGTCTGATCACATGACCCTCAGTACCCTCCTCCAGACGCAGGCAGAAGCCAAAAGTCTCCTCGTTGGAGCGCCTCAGGCGGCAGCGTCGGGGAATGGGGACAAAGTTCACATCTGAAAACGAAGAGGATGATGTCTGAGAGGCCCTGGAGCCGTACCTCTCAAGTAGTTCTGTTCTGGGGTACGAGGAGAGATAGAGAGGGACCCCCCAACACACACACACACCCATGTCTGCAGGTTTTTATTCAAATGAATTTCACAAACCCTTCTTACTTTTAATTTGATCTCATTGACCGATCGATCTTTCTGGAAAGTCCCTAAAAATGTGTGTTCTTTGCTATAACTTTAAATGCTTATGTTTCTTTGTCATTTTTGCTTTGCCAATTTAAGGTTCTACTTATTATTCTTTACATCCTATGCCTGTGATGTGGTAGAAGGTTCTGGAAGGAGATGGAAGGAAGTTGGCCTGAGTCATCAGGACTGTGACTTTTCCTGTCTTAGCTCACCGCGGATTCTCCAGGGGTTTATTTCTCTTGGAGTTTTTTAGCTGGCCATATGTCAGTTACAAATGTTAGCAGGACCCATTCTATATATAACAAATAGAATGTCCGTCTGTCTGTCTATCTGTCCGTCTGTTCTCCATACAATCCACACCCTTTGATGGATCTGGATTAAATTGTTCATCGTTGCTCTCTAGGACTGTAAGGACAAGACGGACTACTTTTGACCGTACAGACAAACTTTTGACCCTGAGGGTGCAGTGGGTATTTTATTCCTTAAGTGCTGCAGATTATTACATGGAAAAATGAAGTCCAGCCCTCCATTTATCAGCACGTCTGTTCCATCAGATTAGAATCAGGGGTTCCAGATGAGGTGCCAATGGTCAGAACCTCCTTAGGGAGTCTGCAGGTGTGCCTGACTGTCTTATTTCAGCTGCAGATATCGAGGGGCTGGTGTTCTCTGTGTGGTGTCCTCATGCCAAGATCGAAAGAGCTCTCTAAATGACCTCAGAAAGAAAGTTATGGAGGCCTAGGAGGGATTTAAAAAGATGGCCAAAATCATCTGGAATCAGTCACTCCATTGCAAGGGAAATCATCTACAAGTGGCATAGACTTAAAATGACTGCTGATTCATCCAGGACTGGCCCAAGAGCTGACCACCTGATACTAGAAAAGGTCACCAAGAACCTCAAAACTCCATCTGCAGGTAACTCTTGTAACCCTTGGTGTCAAAGTGCAGGCCTCTCCAATCAGAAAGAGATGTACAAGTGTCACCTGCATGTGAGGAGTGCCAGGGGAAAAAGGCCTTTGCTGTCCAGGAAGAGCACCAGAGTGAGATGGCAGTTTCACACTGAACATGTAGGCCTTCTGGGACAGTGTGCTCTGGACAGTTGAGCCAAAGAGAGAGATTGGCTACAGTAACAGTAGATATGCTGGACAGCATTTCAGGAGAAGCATGAAGATTTAAATTTCCTGGTTTTGGGATTGCTGTGCTACCTCAGGGCTTGGGCAGCTTGCAGTCATCATGTCAACTATGAATTCTGCATCCTGTCAAGGTGTGCTTGAGGAGGACGTGAGGCCATCTGTCGAACCACTAATGGAGATTTCAACACAATCATGAGCCAAAGCACACTAGCAAATTCACCAAGGGATGGCTCAGAGAAGAAGAAATAGAGAGATATGAATTTGGCCGAGTCAAAGCACGGATTGGGATCCCATTGGAAAGTTGGGATTAGAAGCAGGCAGGACATACAAGAAAACCCACAAACTTCTTAGCAGCTGAAGGAATTTTTTATTAGGGACTAGGCCGAAAATATCAGGGATTGGTGGGCAAATTTGGAAAAGCCTACAGGAAGTTATTTCTGTTAAAGGGGTTGGGGGGGGGGTGTCACAAGAATTACCAGGAAACATCAAAATGATTTGGGGAAGCCACCCATATATTATGCTCAGGCTGCAAAAGGGTAAATGAGTTGTTCACAGGTCAGAGTCCAAAACAGAACTGATTGAGAGGTGTAAAGATGGCGTCTTTAAAGGCTGATACCGGAGGTGACGTTATCGGCACCGGAAGTGAAATCATCATTGACACAGATACCGGAAGTGACGTCATCATTGGCGCCAGAAACGTGTGGGATTTCCCATGAATGGTCTGCAGAGGATCGAAAGAGAAAGTCAGTGCACTTCACCACCCCCTGGTCTGGCGTGGAACTACCACTATTCAGGTCCATGTGCACGTGTGTGACAGAGGTAACACCAGCTTCTGCAGGCCAAGGGTGGACTTCCTTTCTCCCCCCAGTAGACCATTACATCTTTTGAATCGATAAGCAAAAGCAACGTTTCCTTGTGTTTTTCATTCAAGTCTACCACAGTTATCTGTAGGTCCTGTTGGCCTGTTCAAATATGCGGAAAAAAATGCGTCCCTCTCTGTGGGGTGTACTTACTTTTTCACACGATATAGAATTTCTGTGTAAGCCTGATCCTGTCTTGTCTGATTTGCTCATTTGATTTCTATCTGGTTTTGGATGCAACTGAGAAGGCCAGCTTCACGTCTTCATGACTAACTATAAGCCTTGAACCTCGAATCGGGTGTGAGATCGAGATCATTCTTGAGACACTGCTACACATTTAGGCCTCCCTTTGGTTTCCTCTCGGCTAGAAGATTATCTGACAATGTGAGCTCGTCTAGGTCACCGCGAGGGCGTCAGAAGCAGAGGTGAACTCATTTACCTGTTTCCTCTGTGATGACCAGCGCCGGGTTGTCGATACCAGCCTTGGGATCGAAGGTGAACTTTCTGAGAGGAAGACATGCCAGAGGTCAGTAATCAGTGCAAAGGAGAGCAGTCACACACTACAACCAGGTGGCACTCTCTATGAAGAAGTGTCCACACCTCCATGCATTTAGGGGACAGCTTAACTTCCTGTGAATGACCATCTATTATTTCCTCCTTACAATCTGGTGGCCTTCCGTTGGAATACTCCGTAGGCAGAGGCCCATGAAGAAATTCCCTGAATCACAGGAAGAGCACGACAAGCAAAAGAAGGTGAGCAGGGCCATACTATGGTCTTGTGCAGCTTAACCTGACCATTTTGTTCAATACAAGGTCAGCCCACTTACACAGTTGTGCTTCCCTTACCCTTCAGGCACAGCCAATCAGCTCTTCAGAGGTCCTGTCTCAAATTATGCAGATGGTTGTCTACATGCCAGCTACATTTTAAGAAAGGAGAAGAAGAGGAAACCAAAATATGTTTTTGAGGCCTAAAGTTTCCATCAACGCAACCACAAGTGCACAAGGTTAGCAGACATTAAGTCTCACTTTAGTGGACCTCCCTGTGGTCAGAGCCAGTCAAAGTCCAGTAACTTCTGTACGTTAAGTAAGTTAAGTTGTCCCATCTGATGCTTGTGCGCCTACAGTACTGTGATCAGTCCTCACTTGTGCATGTTCCGAACAAGACGGATACACACTCCGGGAGTGAAGATGCCCGACAGCTTTATTCTACCCAGTGGATTCAGAAAGCCTGAACTGGCAGACTTGTGCTAAGTTCTAAGTTGTAGGGCCACAATGTGTCCAAACTCTTCTTCAAGTTCCAGTACTAATGTAGCATTGAGACCCCTTCACTTTTTGCATATTTTATTGTGTGGGAGGTTTAATTTGAAACGGACAAATTTGCCATTTTTGCCCATCCATCTACAGGGTGGGCCATTTATATGGATACACCTTAATAAAATGGGAAT
>JANRMT010062802.1:9904040-9924439 GCA_026402145.1 Polypterus bichir lapradei | reverse complement strand
ATTCCCATTTTATTAAGGTGTATCCATATAAATGGCCCACCCTGTACAATGAATAACCCATCATGACAAAGTGAGAAGATGTTTACAGAAAGGTGTGCAGATTTATTATAAAAAAGTTATAGCAAAGTTATAGAACCCTTGCAAAAAGATATATTTTAATTTATTTGGAAAGTCAGTAAGCCCAGAATAAATAGATCTACACTGACAAGACTCAGTCCTGTGGGAGGTATGTATGACTACCATAGAGCTGCTTCTTCTTCTTTCAGATGCTCCTGTTAGGGGTCGCCACAGCTGATCATCTTTTTCCATACCTTCCTGTCCTCGTCATCTTGCTCTGTCACACCCATCATCTGCATGTCCTCTCTCATTACATCCATAAACCTTCTCTTAGGCCTTCCTCTTCTCCTCTTCCCTGCCAGCTCTATCCTTAGTATCCTTCCCCCAATATACTCAGCATGTCTCCTCTGCCCATGTCCAAACCAACGCAATATCGCATCTCTGACTTTGTCTCCCAACTGTCCCACCTGCGCTGACCCTGTAATGCACTCATTTCTAATCCTGTCCATCCTTGTCACACCCAATGCAAATCTTAACATCTTTAACTCTGCCACCTCCAGCTCTGTCTCCTGCTTTCTGGTCACCATCTCCAGCCCATAAAACATAGCTGGTCTCACTACCTTCCTGTAGACCTTCCCTTTCACTCTTGCTGATACCCGTCTGTCACAAATCACTCCTGACACTCTTCTCCACCCATTCCACCCTGCCTGCACTCTCTTCTTCACCTCTCTTCCACAATCCCTATTACTCTGTACTGTTGATCCCAAGTATTTAAACTCATCCATCTTCGCCAACTCTACTCCTAGCATCTTCACCATTCCACTGACCTCCCTCTCATTTATACACATGTATTCTGTCTTGGTGGTCCTACTGACCTTCATTCATCTCTTCTGTAGAGCAGATCTCTACCTCTCCAGGGTCTCCTCAACCTGCTCCCTACTATCGCTACAGATCACAATGTCATCATCACAGTCCACGGGGACTCCTGTCTAATCTCAACCTGTCCTTCACCATTGTATATAAGAAAGGGCTCAGAGCCGATCCCTGATATAATCCCACCTCCGTCACACCTACCTCAGACCTCACCACGGTCACACTTCCTTCGTACATATCCTGAACAACTCTTGCGTACTTCTCTGCCACTCTCGACTTCCTCATACAATACCACAACTCCTCTCTCCTCACCTTGTTGTATGCTTTCTCCAGGTCCACAAAGACGCAATGTAACTCCTTCTGGTCTTCTCTCTACTTCTCCATCAACATCCTCAGAGCAAACATTGCATCTGTGGTGCTCTTTCCTGGCATGAAACCATCCTGCTGCTCACTAATCATTACCTAACTTCTTCACTGAGCTTGCACTACTCTTTCTCATAACTTCATGCTGTGGCTCATCAATTTTATCCCCCTGTAGTTACTACAGCTCTGCACATCCCCCTTATTCTTAAATATCGGCACCAGTACACTTCTTCTCCACTTCTCAGGCATTCTCTCACTTTCCAAGATTCCATTAAACAATCTGATTTAAAACTCCACTGCCATCTCTCCTAAACACCTCCATGCTTCCACAGGTATGTCATCTGGACCAATGGCCTTTCCATCCTTCATCCTCTTCATAGCTGTCCTTACTTCCTCCTTGCTAATCCTTTGCACTTCCTGATTCACTATCTCCACATCATCCAACTTCTTCTCTCTCTTGTTCTCGTCATTCATCCGCCTCTCAAAGTACTCTTTCCATCTAGTTAGCATACCGTCTTCACTTGTGAGTTTCCATCTTTATCCTTTATGACCCTAACCTGCTGCACATCTTTCCTGGTTTGGTCCTTCTGCCCACTGGTCCTTTTCTCCCTCTTTAGTGTCCATCCTCTCATATAACTCATCATACGCCTTTTCTTTAGCCTTCACCACCCCTCTCTTCACCTTGCGCCTTATCTCCTTGTACTCCTGTCTACTTTCTGCATCTCTCTGACTATCCCACTTCTTCTTTGCCATCCTCTTCCTCTGTATACTCTCCTGTATTTCCCCATTCCACCACCAGGTTTCCTTTTCCTCCTTCCTCTGTCCAGATGTCACACCAAGCACCCTTCTTGCTGTCACCCTTATTACATCTGCCGTAGTTTCCCAACAGTCTGGTGACTCTTCACCAACCAGTGCCTGTCTTATCTCCTTCCTAAACTCAACCTTGCAGTCTTCCTTTTTCAACTTCCACCATTTGATCCTTGGCTCTGCCTCCACTCTCTTCTTCTTCTTGATCTCCAAAGTTATCCTACAGACCACCATCCTATGCTGTCTAACTACACTTTCCACTGCCACCACTTTGCAGTCTTCAATCTCCTTCAGATTTACTCTTCTGCATTGGATGTACAGTACTCTACCTGTGTGCATCTTCCTCCACTCTTGAACCTAACCCTATGTTCCTCCCTCTTCTTAAAATACATATTCACCACAGCCATGTCCATCCTATTTTGCAAAATCCACTATCCTCTGACCTTCTTCATTCCTCTCCTTGATACCATACCTACCCATCATCTCCTCGTCTCCTCTGCTCCCTTCACCAACATGTCGATTGAAATCCGCTCCAATCACCACTTTCTGACCATCACTTCATCCAACTCACTCCAGAAATCTTCTTTCTCCTCCATCGCACACCCAACATGCACTAACAAAATTCATCATCACACCTTCAGTTTCCAGCTTCATAATCATTACTCTGTCTGACACTCTTTTCACCTCCAAAACACTCTTGACATGTTGTTCCTTCAGAATAACCCCTACTCCATTTCTCCTCCCATCCACACCATGGTAGAACAGTTTGAATCCACCTCTGATCCATCTGGCCTTACTCCCCTTCCATCTGGTCTCTTGCACCCACAATATATCAACCTTCCTTCTCTCCATCATATCGGCTAACTCTCTCCTTACCACTTATACTGCCAGCATTCAGAGTTCCTACCCTCAGTTCCACTCTCTTTACCTTCCTCCTCTCCTTCTGCCTCCAGACACGTCTCACCCTTCTTCTTCTCCTTCTTCAGCCAACAGTAGCCCAATTTCCGCCAGAACCCTGTTGGCTAACAGTACTGGTGGCAGCCTTTGTTAACCCGGGGCTCTACCAATCTGGTATGGAAATCTGTATTGTTCTCTGCATGTTGATCTGGCGAAATTTTACACCGGATGCCCTTCCTGACCTTACCCTCCCCATGTATCCGGGCTTGGGACTGGCACAAGGAAACACACTAGATTGTGTATTCCCTGTGGCTGGGTTCAGTTCATAATAATAATAATAATAATAATAATAATAATAATAATAATAATAATAATAATAATAATAATAAGTTCAACTTACTCAGTCATCTCAATGTAGTCACCAGCACCTGCAAGAAGGACACAGTCCAGTCTAGTAAAGATTTTTCCAAAGTCATGCCACCCATCCTTCTCCTGAAATGCCTATTCCAGTACAGGACTCACCAGGCAAACACAATGGCCCCCACTGTCAAACTGACAATCCTATTGTTTCCTCTCCCCAGTGCCCACTGCCTTCCATCCCTACTGGTCATGGAGATCCCAGCTCCTCTGGTGGTGTCACCAGCGTTCTCAATAGTATTCTGCCTTGTCGAGGCACAAATGCTGGCTAATCATTCCTCGAGGTGAATCAGTGCAATTTAAAAGGCAGCCTTGACTTACCTGTGCAGAGCTTTGTCGTTCTGGTTGAACGAGCCATGATGAGAGCAGTTCAACAACAGCGAGCAGTCCTGGGTACAAGGTGCAGTTTTGAGGGCGAAGAGGGAGGGGGTCTTAAGGGCCTCTTATCTCTACGACTCCTCCCAGTTCTCAGAAGGAGATGAGTTTAATGTTTAATCTCCAGAGATGAGAAAGTGATCGGGGTCAACGAGGGACAGTCGGCACCAGGCGGCATTGTTCACAGCTGCTGCTTGAGAAGGTTGGCACATGAGGGTCCTCTTACATAACACAGTTCACTTCTTTGCATTTCATAAATGTTTTATTGCCACGCTACCGAGAAAGCCGGCTCTTTGCTGCTTAATTACAACAAATCTATTGCAGTAAAACTAGCAGACTCAACCTTTCCTATGGTGGACTCAGACCCCATCACATTGTGCACACTTCTGTGCCGTCGACTTCATTTGAAATGGAGACACCTGACACACAGTGGGTTCAGAAAGCCTGGACTGGCAGATTTGTGCCAAGTTTCAAGTCGTAGCTATTAGAGGGCCACAACATGTCCAATCTCTTCTTCACGTTACAATTACAAATGTTTCCACACAGCGAATTCAGGACGTATTAAGACCCCCAATATGTTCTGCACACTTTATTGTGTTGTAGATTTCATTTGAGGTGGATACATTTGCCATTTTTGACCATCCATCTACACTCCTTAACCCAGTGGTCTCAAACTCCGATCCTGGCTGCAGGTTTTCATTCTAACCCTTTTCTTAATTGGTGACCAGTTGTTGCTGCTAATTAACTCCTTTTCCTTTCATTTGTAATGGACTTTTTAAGATTTGTTCCCCTGATTTTCTTCATCGTTCCTCTCAGTTGCTTCCTTTCTTTCCTTAAATGCCAGCCAAACAGAAATGAAATGTGAAGTGAGGGAGCCAACAGAAGACCAGCTAAGTCAGGGCCTCAAACTCCAACCAACTTCACTCCAACCAGTTGCTTAATTAGGTGCCAAGTCTTTTCGTTCATTAAACCCGTTCTTTAATTCCATGGCTTGTTGTTGCTCTCACTGTGCAATAGCAGACATTTTCAAAAATGTTGATTTTCAATCATTTGGAAGGAGTATAGAATGCGACTGCCAGAAACTTAACTAGGAAAAGAAAATCCAGTCTTAGCGTCACTACACTGGTTACCTGTGTCCTTTAAAATTGACTTTAAAATACTGCTGATGGTTTACAAAGCCTTCAATAATCACAATCAATCCTATATTGTGGAATGTCTGTCACCTTACACTCCATGTTGTAACCTTAGATCTTCAAATGAGTTTCTGCTTATAATTTAAAGAGCTAAACTTAAAAGAAGTGGTGAGCAGCCTTCTGCTGTTATGCACCTAAAATCTGGAATACGAGTTTACTGATAGAAATTTGCCAGGCTAGTGGAACACTTTAAAAAACTGCTAAATCCACATTATTGTAACATGGCTTTCTCAGAGCTTCATTTTAGTGTAACCCTGATATTCTGTATGTGCATTTAATTATTATTTCTATCATGGCTCCTCAATCCGTACTAACCCTAACTTTCTCTGCTGTTCTTTTTCTGGTTTTGTGTGATGCCAATCTGTGCCCCCATCACCTGATCAGGGCTCTGTGCTGTCCCTACATTGATGGATTGAAGGCCAGATGACCGTCATCGAGTTTTTCCATGTGAAGCCTGAAAGCCATGAGGACTGACTGAGATCATTGATGTTAGGTAGAATGTCCAGTAGGGGCTGGCTGGGTGGTCTTGTGGCCCCTGAACCCATGCAGATTTTGTTTTTGTTTTGCACCTGCCCTCTGGATTTTTTATTTTTTGTTTTCTCTGTCCTCCCTGGCCATCAGACCTTACTTTATTCTTTGTTATTTACTATTGTTTAATCTTATTTTAATATTTTTCTTTCTTAATCTTGTAAACACTTTGAGCTACACCATTTGTATGAAATAAATGCAGTTGATTTTCTCTTTTCTAAGAGCTCTGGTCAAATGTTTTGTGGACCTGAGCAGATCAACATTCCTGAGACCTTCATCTTTCTTTATTTTCAGAAATTGCATGATGGACACAGTGTGCTGGTCCTGTTTGGACTCATTTTATATCTCATTATTGTTTGCCTGCTAACTAAGGAAAAAGAAACATCTTTCATCTTTCTATGCTTTGTATTCATGTCTATAGAGTGACTGAAGTAACAAGGTAGATTTCTTTGAGCACCTGGTGCAGCCGGAGGTTTTCCATATGCTCGTGCTGCGAGGTTTATTAAGGCTGAGGATGAGAGCTCCACCCAATTAGTAGGGAACAGTACATAAATTAAGGCATTCTTGGCTGATACAGTCATATGAAAAAGTTTGGGAACCCCTCTTAATTCTTTGGATTTTTATTTATTATTGGCTGAGCTTTCAAAGTAGAAACTTCCTTTTAATATACGACATGCCTTATGGAAACAGTAGTATTTCAGCAGTGACATTAAGTTTATTGGATTAACAGAAAATATGCAATATGCGTCATAACAAAATTAGACAGGTGCATAAATGTGGGCACCCCAACAGAGATATGACATCAATACTTAGTTGAGCCTCCTTTTGCTCCTTTGAGCCTCTAGACGCTTCCTATAGCCTTTGATGAGTGTCTGGATTCTGGATGGAGGTATTTCTGACTATTCTTCATACAAAATCTCTCCATTTCAGTTACATTTGATGGCTGCCAAGCATGGACAGCCTGCTCCAAATCATCCCATAGATTTTTGATGATCTTCAAGTCAGGGGACTGTGACGGCCGTTCCAGAATATTGTACTTCTCCCTCTGCATGAATGCCTTTGTAGATTTCCAACTGTGTTTTGGGTCATTGTCTTGTTGGAATATCCAACCCCTGTGTAACTTCAACTTTGTGACTGATGCTTAAACATTATACTGAAGAATTTGTTGATATTGGGTTGAATTCATCCAAACCTCGACTTTAACAAGGGCCCCAGTCCCTGAACTAGCCACACAGCCCCACAGCATGATGGAACCTCCACCAAATTTGACAGTAGGTGCTGGTGTTTTTTTTGGAATGCGGTGTTCTTTCTCCGCCATGCAAAGCGCTTTTTATTCTGACCAAATAACTCAATTTTTGTCTCATCAGTCCAAAGCACTTTGTTCTAAAATGAATCTGGCTTGTCTAATCGAGCATTTGCATACAACAAGCGACTCTGTTTGTGGTGTGAGTGCAGAAAGGGCTTCTTTCTCATCACCCTGCCATACAGATGCTCTTGGTGCAAATTGTGCTAAATTGTAGAACGATGTACAGATACACCATCTGCAGCGAGATGTTCTTGCAGGTCTGTGATGGTGATCTGTGGGTTGTCTGTAACCATTCTCACAATCCTGCACATGTTCCACTCCTGTATTTTTCTTGGCCTGCCATACCTGCTGGGTTTAACAGCAACTGTGCCTGTGGCCTTCCATTTCCTGATTCCATTCCTTACAGTTGAAACTGACAGTTTAAACCTCTGAGATGGCTTTTTGTAGCCTTCCCCTAAACCAGGAGACTCAACAATCTTTGTTTTCAGCTCCTTTGAGAGTTGCTTTGAGGATCCCATGCTGTCTGTCACTCTTCAGAGGAGAGTCAAAGGGAAGGAAGCACAACTTGCAATTGACCACCTTAAATACCTTTTACCACTCAGGATTGGACACTCCTGTCTATGAAGTTCAAGGCTTAACGAGCTCATCCAACCAAGTCATCAGCATTGAGCAGTGACAGGCATTCAAATCAGCAAAATGACAAGGGGACCCACATTTTTGCACAGCCAGTTTCTCACATTTGATTTCATTTCATACAACTAAATACCGCGTCACTAGAAATCTTTGTTCGGAAAACACCGTAGTGCTTCAATGTTCCTAGGAAATGAAAGACATACCACTGTCTTTAATGTTGAAAGGAGAGTCAATTATTATGCAGGCTGAGAGGGGTTCCCTAACTTTGTCATATGACCGCATACTTCTGCCACTGTCTCTGTTTATTCCTAGGATTCTGGTTTTACTTATTTACTTATTTATATTCATTTATTTATTGTGGTTTTTTTTTCTATGTTCACTGTCTGCAGGGGCACATGCAAGCAAGCATTTCATTGTTCATGGTACTTGTCCCATCCATCCATTATCCAACCCGCTATATCTAACTACAGGGTCATGGGGGTCTGCTGGAGCCAATCCCAGCCAACACAGGGTGCAAGGCAGGAAACAAATCCCAGGCAGGGCGCCAGCCCACTGCAGGGTGCACACACACAGACACACACACACACACCTAGCACACACAAGGGACAATTTAGAATCGCCAGTCCACCTAACCTGCATGTCCTTGCACTGTGGGAAGAAACCCACGCAGACATGGGGAGAACATGCAAACTCTACGCAGGGATGACCCGGGAAGAAAACCTGGGTCTCCCAACTGCGAGGCAACAGCGCTACCCACTGTGCCACCGTGCCGCCCATGGTACTTGTACACATGACAATAAAGAATTGAATTGAATTAATTTTAGATTGGGAAAAATAGAAATGGCTAACTTAAACGTCTTTAAAAAATGAAATCTTCTGCAAGCAAAATCAGCAGGCACACATTGTGAGGACAAAAAATCAAAGAAGCAGGTATGGGCACTTCCAGTCTGAAGCATGTCTCACAATGACCCACAACCTTCTGACGTCTGACCGGGACACGACTCATAACAGCAGGCGCAGCAGCAGTTTCCCATTTTGTATACTGAACAGTCCACACCACTGAGAAATTCTATTAAAAACAGCAAACTTGTATCCAAAATGGTAAGCCTTAACGCTCTCATTAATTTCAATCTTCTGCATGCAACACTTAACAGCAATGGAGGCACACGTTGGGAGGGTCACTCTCAGAGAAGGAGACCGGAGCAGAGATGGACACTGCCAGTCTAAAGTGAGTTTCAGCGTATAATCAGATCGGGTCAGAAGCGCCTGACAGCCACACGGGACACGATTCATAACAGCAGCAGACATGGCTACACGTTTGGCACTGCAGGATTAGATGAAAACAGCCAAAATAAATTCAATCTTCTGCAAGCAAAATGAACAGCATAGAGGGGCATACTGAGAAGGCTAATATCTGAGTGAAAATTAGTTTATTAAGTTATTAATCTTTACACATCTAATAAAGTAGTAGGGTGCTGACCCTTGTTAGCCATTATGGATGCAATGAGAAGTCAAGCAAAATGACCCCTTTGATTGGCTAACTACACATTACAACGCATTACAACACATCTATAAGATCATCACATTTAATGAAATAAATCAGTTACTTGGCGACATAAGAGACACCTCACCAAAAGTGAAAAAGAGTGCTTGCCGTCATTAATAACGTGGGGGGTCTGACAGAGGGGCACTTCCCTCTAACACTATTGTTAAAAATGACAGCAGTCTGGAGTTTTTTTTTTTGTTGTTTTTACTGTCCTCCCTGGCCATTGGACTTTACTTTACTCTTTGTTAATTAGTAATGCCCAATTTTATTTTAATAATTTTTCTTATTTCCTTCTTCATCTTGTAAAGCACTTTGAGCTACATCATCTGTATGAAAATGTGTAATAGAAATAAATGTTGTTGTTCTTGTTATAAACTGCTCTGTCCTACGCTGGTTAATCTTCAGTGCCTGCAGCTTCGGTGAGACCACACCGGGATTAAAGGCCATAGCTGCACATGTGCCCGTCAGAGTGCTTGGAGACCAACCAGGCTCTGATTGGGTTTATAGAATCAGATTTCAGAACTGGATGAACTGGATGAACTGTGATGGGGTCAGGATTTTTGCCAGTACAATATACAGGTCCAGTATCGACACACTGTATGCCCCCGATTGTCTGTGACATTATTTCTACAGTCCCCTTCTCTTCCTTTTAGGATTTCTTTTTGTACTTCTGCTCTTTGAATATAAAAAGTTGTCCAAAGTGACCTACCATTATTCACTGAGTACGACACATCTTCAACCTTCACATTTACAGCTGAACATTTGGGCATGCATTGCAAGAGTTTAGTGTCCAACGTAAGGATCTCATCTTTCTACGGGACGGTGCCGTCTGATTGTGGGAGTTCTTGAGTCTTCTCGATGCAGTGAGGCGTAGGTTCCTGACCTTTCTCGGCCATTCCTGCATCCATCAGTGGTGAACACGGTTCAGGACTGAGATGAGTAGAGAGGCAGGCAGTGCTAGCAAAAGTGCCACTCAAGTGGCCGTTCAACACCCCAACTAAAAAAGCATCTAACAGCTCTCCCTCAAAAATACTGGAAAGTGTGCGTTACAGTCAAGGCCTGCGGGAGGATCTTAGAAGAATGAAACTTTTTAGGGTTACGTCACCACATCAGCTAAAGTAGGGGTGCCCAACTCCAGTCCTGGAGGGCTGCAGTGGCTGCAGGTTTTCATTCTAACCCTTTTCTTAATTAGTGACCTGTTTATGCTGCTAATTAACTTCTTTTGAATTCATTTTATTTGACTTGCTCTTGAAGACACAGACCCCCTTATTTCATTTTCCTTACTTAGCCGCCAAACAATAATGAGATACAAAATGAGCCAAAACAGGATCAGCAAACTGTGTCCATCATACAATATCTGATACAGAAAGGTGAAGATCTCAGGAATGCTGATCGGCTCTTAGAAAAGAGAAAATCCACAATTTCGGAAATGTCTGCTATTGCACAATGAGAGCAGCCAAGGAATTAAATTACGGGTTTAATTAACGACAAGACTCAGCGCCTCATTAAGTAACTGGTTGGAGTGAAATTGGTTGGAGTTTGAAGCCCTGACTTACTGTAGTTGGCATTCTGTTGGCTCATTCACTTCACATTTCACTTCTGTTTGGGTGCCATTTAAGGAAAGAAATGAAGCGATTCAGAGGAACGATGAAGAAATTCAGGGAAACATTTCTTAAAAACCAAGTTAATTACAATTAATTCAAATAAAGTTAATTAGCAGCAAAAACAGATCACTAATTAAGAAAAGAGTTAGAATGAAAACCTGCAGCCACTGTGGCCCTCCAGGACTGGAGTTCGGCACCCCTGAGCTACAGCAACAAGCCTCTACTGTTAAGTGCAGCCATTCATGATATGCACCTTACAAATCAGAATGGAAATGTGGGATTTGTTAAATAATACGGCAGTGGGGATCGAACCAGGGACTGTCGAGTACAAGTCAGCAAACCTTACCGCTACGCCACAGAACCTGTTGTAGTGTCTCTGATTCTTTTGTGAAAGTGTTTATTTGATCTTTGGACTTCAGGCTTCATACATTATACAGTGTGACAGATAAAGGGTGCTATCAGACAATATGTCAGACACCAGGTAAAAGTCCAAATATATGACTTTTTATTAATACACAGTGCACAAAGCACCCTCCTCTCCGCAATACTCATAAATAATCAATACTCAATACAATAATCAATCCTCCACTCCCAGGCGCGTTGCCACCCTTCCACCCAGCTCAGCTCGACGTCTGAGATTACCCATCGTCCTTTTATAGTCCTTGACCCGGAAGTGCTTCTGAACCTGCAGTCCATGTGACTTCCTAGCACTTCCGGGTCAGATAGAAACTTCTTTTCTTCATTAGCCCGGAAGCGCTTTATTTCTTCCGTCCTCATGACATGGAAGTACTTCCGGGCTATATGGAAAGTAAACATCTTTGAGCCTCCCTGCAGCGGCCCCTGGCGGCCCCAACGTTATCCAGCAGGGCTGTGTACTAAAACTACATAGTCCATGATGCCCTGCTGGAATTCGGGGCATCTCCATGTCGCAGGGAGGGATCCCTTTGGCGGCCTGGGGGTATTGGCCAGGATGAATGGCCGGCCATAGTCCACAACAGTTTATGCCAACATTTTGTCATTTACCACTGAAATATGAAAAACGTTTCTGTTTTAACAAGGTGTTTAGACAGATTATTGTAGAAACGGAACACACATGAAATGCATGTGTTCCAAATAACGATCTATTATTTCCACTCTAAAACTCCAGCACTTCACTCCCAGATAATCAATCAAGGCATGAGCTGGGAGAAGTCTGTGCATGTTCTAAGTCGGTGGGGGGATGGAATAGCAGGCTGCTTGCTGCTTGTCTTTATCGGCACATTTACAGGACAAAAGACGCTGACGGAGAGGTGCAAATGGATTTAAGGTGGGCTGGATCTGCAAGTTTTTTCATAGGCTCTGGTAATTCTAGTGTTAGATCTGGGAGCTTTCTGCGTGAGCACGCTCAACTGATCACCAGATGGCGCTAGTTTTTGCCCTCCTGACACCCCTCAGTGAAAAACAAAAGCAACAAAACAAAAACCATCCCAAAAACAAATCCACCCTTCAAAGACCCATTGCTGTGCCCTATCTTGCTGCCTTGAAGCCCCTGACTGCAAGCAAGCATCTCCTGAGGACACAGACAAGTGAGCGCCGATTCAACTCTCCGAAAGCCTGCCGAGGAGATATGCCACCAACACCATCTAAAAATCCCCCCGAGACGTACCACCCAGCGACTGCCAACATCACCCCACACCCCATCACGAGCACAGCAAAGGACGCAGGTATGTGTCATTTCTTCAAGTTCAATTTATAATACTACGGATAAACCAGAAACCGTCCTGCCTGAAGCTGATAAGGCCTTCTATGTACCTACATTGTGTTAAAGGAAGTTGCATCTTCACACAAGTGTTCAGTTCTTGGGCTGAATTTACTGGGACGTCCAGGTCTGGATAAATTAGCAGTCGCCTGAGATCTACACCACTTGTAGATGACTGGAATGCAGTTGAATGACTGATTTCAGATGATTTAATGATCTGTTTAAATCCCTTGTCAGAATTGCAGGCATCCATAACCTTCTTTCTGAAGGCCCTAGGAAGCTCTCTTGGTCTTGGCATGAGGACATCATGCATCAAAAGCAAAGAGAACACCATACCCTCGATATCTGTGGTTTAAATAAGGCAGTCAGGTCCACCTGCAGACTCCCTAAGAAGGTTCTAATCATTGGTACCTCATCTGGAACCCCTGATTATAACCTGATGGTCCTGCTAATAAATGTTATGGGGTGGGCTTGCTTTTTCCATGTGACATATCATAATGAGAAGCCAAGCAAAATGACCCCTTTTATTGATTATGATATGCAAGCTTTTAAGGCAACTCAGACCCCAGTTCTTCAGGCAAGATGGGGAAATCTCACCATCAGCTTCTCGTACTAATTTCCTAAGTTAACGTCCCAGCATATTGGCTTTGATCCTGACGACTACGCCAAAGGGGCCTGAGCTGCCTCAAAAGCTTACATATTGTAATCTGTTCAGTTAGCCAATGAAAGGTTTCATTTTTGCTTGACTTCTCATTACATCCATAATGGCTAACACAATACAACACCCAAGTACTACACATGACAAATCAGCATTTTAGTTCATTTAGATAATGAGAATGAATACACCACGTCATTTTGATGTGTCATTTGTTCTAGGTGATGTGGAGACTGGCCAGGCCACAGACAGGCAGACACGTTGGTTTCACCACACACACGTTTATTATACACAGTTCAGTGCACCACAAAACCCCAAAGTCCTGGCCTCTTCACAATGCCTTACTTTCTCTTCAGGCCGCCTCTTTGCCTCCTCCAGCAAGCTCAGTCCACTCTGCTCCCAACTCTCGCCATTGTCTGAAGGGAGGCGGCCCCTTTTATACACACCCGGATGTGCTCCAGGTGCTTCCCGGTAATCTCCCACCGACACGCCCCAGTGTGGCGGAAGTGCCAGCTGTGTACCCTCCGGGTGTCCCCAGTCTTCTTCCCCCCGGCCCTTCCGGGTGTGGCGGAAGTGCCAAGGTCCAGGGCACCAAAGGCACGGGTGCGCCCCCTGGCGGTGGCCACGGGCCATGGTCTGGGGAAGGCGTAAGCCCTCCTCCCGTCTTCCTAGGCGTCCCGGCCTGGTCGCCACCCCAGCCATCTCTGACAGTGATCACCTTTTCTTGTCTACCTGTTCCAATATGTCAAACAAGTTTCCATGGGGTGCACTTACTTTTTCACACCACTGTGGTTTCTTTTGTTGCACATTTTTCAGATCCGGCCTTGACATTCTTCAAAACGTTCCTCAGATGGGGCCATCTACTTTCTTTATCCGCCTCCCATCAGATCTGGATATAAATAATTCATATCCTTGTCCTTGACTCCCCACAAGAATGCTTCAGTTTCTGTCTCAAACACCTTCACATTTTAATAAGTGCAGCTGTTGGTCTCCTTCTTCGAACCCTCTAATGGAATCAGATCAAAAGATGTTGTTTTACAGTCTATTTAAAGCTCTCATTCTTATCCTCCGTTGCTCTCCATCACATATTTGCTTGCAGTAAACCCAAAGGTCAGGACCTGCTTTTTAGGTTCCACATCACCCACTATTGGGCTGACATGTTCCAAACATTCCTTCATCACAGATGGCACATGGTGCTTACCCAACTCCTGAACACACAGATCCAGCTCCTACAATGATACAGCAAGTGACCCCAGCAGCTTGACCCATCTATCTACCGTAGACTTTTCTCGTACTTTAATTCAGGCCATGTCCGCTGGGATCACAAATCTGCTAAATGTTCCAGCCAAAGAACTTCATGGGCATGAAGCTGGCCACCCTGGAAATCTCGATTATCACAAAGCACAATTTAGGATTGCCAATGCACCTAACCGGCATGTCTTTGGACTGTGGGAGGAAACCCACGCAGACACGGGGAGAACAAGCAAACTCCAAACAGGGAGCACCCAGGAAACGAACCCAGGGCTCCTAACTGCGAGGCAGCAGCACTACCACTGCACCACTGTGCCACCCTATTAATAAGGTAATTATTATTTAAAAACTTTGTATTTGCACCCAGGACTTGTGCAGGGCTGTCTTAACAGCATTAAAGGCCCCCCAGGCAAAACAGTGCACTGGGGTCCCTACCTACACAACCACTGAGCAAGTAGATAGATAGATAGATATGAAAGGCACTATATAATAGATAGATAGATAGATAGATAGATAGATAGATAGATAGATAGATAGATACTTTATTAAATCACAACATTCATAGATTAGCATGGGGTCCCTATGCTCGAGGGGCCTGCAGTCAACTGCCCAGCGTGCCCATGCGTTAAGACAACTCTGGACTTGTGTCTGTGAGGTTGTGTTTAGGGTTTGGGGTGCTACAACGCCCCCTACTGGTTACAACACCTATTACTGAATCTCAGATATAAATGCAGTAAAGGGCTAAATGGGTTTTACACATCACAAGCAGCTTTTTTGAAGGAGCCTACATGCTGTGAAACCTGACCTTCCACTTGAACTGGCAGTGCCCACCACATTGCTATTTCGAGTTTATGGAAAAACCTCAGAAATTAAAATGTTTCTGAAGACTTCAGGAGATGACTGACCAAGTACAAGGCACTTGAGAAGCATAGGCATGCGTACAGATCAAGAGATCCATCCTGCTCCAGCAACCTGCCCACAGCATGGCAGGGGTCAGAGATTATGGACAGTGTCAAGAGCCAGCAAAACGGCTCAAAATCAAACTGTTTTTAAAATGAAAACAGTAATTGGAAACAAGAGGACAGTTTGAATTAAAAGAGACTCCAGTGGACTGCAGGGGAACTAGGGAGGCTGCAGTGAAACTAGAGAATTCAGAGGATTCAGCCATTTAAAAGTGGCATCAGGACTTGGCCAACTCATTTAGTGACCAAATATAAAAAAAGCAAGAATTGTTGGGTGACAGATGAGTCTGCTTTGATTAAAAAACAAATTTGCAGAGCATTCCAGTCTCGAACTGAGACAAGAAGAGGCAGGAAAATGAAGTCGTTAGGCTGAACTACTAAACACATAAGAAAACATAAGAGGAGACCCTTCAGTCCATCCATCTTGTTTGTTTAGCTAATATAGGGTTGTCAGACGTCCCTTATATACGGGACATGTCCCATATTTGATCATTTTGTCCCCTGTCCCATACTGACCTTTCAGGGACACCCAAATGTAGCGAACCCAGGTCTTCTTACTGCGAGGCAGCAGCGCTACCACTTTGCCACTGTGCCAGGGTGGTACTGTAAGTGCAGCTGCTAAACAGTTCAACATGCTGGTTTCAAAACATGTCCAGGTGGAGTCTGACATCATGTTCTCCTGATGTCTGTTTGTGCCGTATTTTTGTTTTTATGTTTATTACCTCCTGTTAAAGGGTGGCATGGTGGCGCAGTGGTTGGTAGGGCTGCTACCTTGAAGAAAGAGAAAGACCAGGGTTTGCATCCGGGGTTTTTCCCTTGCATGGAGTTTGCATGACTGCCTTGTTTCCACAGATAGAACTTCAGAACTTAATTTATGTGGGGTTCCCTCTAGGTGTTCCACAATCCAAAGACACACAGGTTAGGTGAACTGGTGACACTAAATTGTCGTGTGTGTGTGTGTGTGTGTGTGTTCACCCTGCGATGCACTGACGTCATGTTCAGGGTTTGTTCCTCCCTTGCACTCTCTGCTAGCTGGGATAGACTCCTAATTCCACCCTCCCATGATCTTCGACTGAATTAAGTGGGTTTGAAAATTGACATGACGTGACTCCTGTAAATGAGCCCCAGTGCATGTGAGGACCCTGTAGTGGACATTTGCCCTGACCACAGCTGCTTCCTGCCTTGTGCCTAGTGCTGCTCAAATAGGCTCCATCTCCCTGTCATCCTGAAGTGGATTGAGTGGATATGAATTTGTTTAAAAGTTTTAATTTATGAAGATGATGTTCCACTAAATTAGGTCCTGGAACCAAATCTAGGATTGGCTCCTGCCTGGCCAGTGCTGCTGAGGTAGGCTGCTGCTCCCTGTGATTCACAGTCAGGCTTTGGCAAAATTTTACTACATTATGTTATTCCCATAAATTGCTCATGATGCTATCCTAATGACACACCTTACTTTGAGGAGGACTTAGAGGAGAACTCACCTCTCACTGGAGCTAACGTCACTGAGATAAAACTCCTTGGTGACCTGGCCCCTTGGGTGGGTGGCAATAGCCCCGAGATCCTGAAGGCTCCGGATGTTGTTGGGCCGTCTTGGCTGATGCGCCTCTTCAACATGGCATTGAGGTTGGGGTCAAACTGGGGTGATAGTCGATCATCTTTAAGAAACTGGATTGGACCGGAGGGTGTGTTCCAACTTTATGGGGTTCACACTAGGAAGGTCTATGCCAGGGTTCTTAAAAAGGAGGGTCCGTCTGATGGTCAGACCTTGGATCCAAGAGGAACAATCTGGATTTCATCCTGGGCATAGAACACTGGACTAGCTTTTAACCCTCATAAGGATTCTGGAGGGTTCACGGGAGTATGCCCAGCCAGCCTACATGGGTTCTGTGAACTTGGAAAAAGGCATACTGCTGTGTCCCTCGGGGTGTCCTGTTGGGGGGGTCTTCAGGAGTATGGGGTACCAGGCCTGCTATTGTGGGCTATTCGGACCTTGTATAACTGGTTTGAAAGCAAAGTTTCTATTGCCGGGTGTAAGTCAGACTCATTCCCAGTGTGTGTGTGAGACTCCACCAGAGCTGCCCTTTTGTCACTGATCCAGTTTGTGATATAAATGGACAAAATATCTAGGCACAGTCAAGGGGTGAAGCGGGTCCACTTCAGTGACCTCAGGATCACATCTCTGCTTTTTGCAGATGATGTGGTCCTAATGGCTTTGCAGATGCCCCAAAGGATGAGTGGGCATCCCACCCAGGATGGAGGCAAATTCCTTACCTGGTCAGGGTGCCATAATGGAAGGATGGAATAAGTGGGGGTAACAACCTAGACCCAGATAAGAGGGTAAAAAATGGCTTGGTGGCTACCCAAGGCTGATTCTTGACTTCTAGGGGTCCTAAGCAGTATGCCTATTTTGGGACCCTCTTCACCCCTCTTTTCTGTGTGAGTTTGGGGGCACGTGACTGTCCAAGTGGTGGTGGCCACTTAGCTTGCTTAGGCCCTCACATGGTTATGTGCCCTTTAACTGTGACCAAGGTGACTTTTTGTATCTGTTGGTAGAACAATAATGGAAGGAAACACTGGCCAATATATCCTGGCCAGGATGGATAGCGGACAGGACTACTAAATGAATGACAGGGGGATACGACATTCTGAAAATGTATGCCCCCCCTGGTATCTTACCCATGCACACACCCTCAGGGCATACTGGGAACTGTACTCCTTTTGGGTGGAACCTGCTGGGTCCCACGGGTGCCACCAAGGGGACCTGAAGGGAATGGCTGTCCTGGGTTCGGCATAAAAGGGGCATCCTCATCTCACTCGGAGAGCCAGAGGCAGGAGGAGGAAGAGGAAGAGGAAGAGGAGGAGGAGTACAATTGCTGGAGGAGGTTTGGCAGAAAATGTCTGTTATGAAGGCGCAATCTTTAAAGGTTATTTGAACCTGTGAATGGGTTTGTGTGCTTGTGCAGAGATGCCCCCTAGTGGCCACAAATGTTAATGGTGTTTGCCCCACATGACTGTGTGTCCCATCATGGGCAGCAGGCCCCTCACTCAGGTGGAGCGCCCACATCAGGCACCTGTCAGACTGCAGTTTACACTGGAAGTTCAATCACCTCAGAGGCCCAAGGGGCCTCCACCAATGCAAATAAACAGATTTTGTACAAATATTCAGTTGCGCTTGTTAAAATAAAAATAAGGAATTTTGCATTGATTTAGTAAAAAAAAAAAAAAAAAAAAGTTGGGGGTCTTCAAGCGAGTTCAGCAACAAAGCCACGCAGCAGGGCACAACACATTATGATAAAGGTATCCCTACCCTGGCAACGGAAGTCTCTTCCTAAAGCCCCCCCACCACCACCACATCGGCCCCCCTTGTCTGCCCTGTGGGAGGTCTGTCACTGATCAACCGAATCCCGCATTTCAACATCCGCTAAATGGGATTGCACAAGTTTGGGCCTCTCTGTGTAAAGGAAATAAGTAGACCACCAGAGACTGGAGCAGCAGACATGGCGAGGACGATTCTCCTGCTGATCTCGCTGCTGCTGGGACTGGCGCTGCTGGGGAATCCTGCCAAAGAGGTGAGCCAACCACAGCGTCACATCTGGGGGATTTGGAGGTGGGGGGAAGATTAAAGAGTTTCAATCCAGGGACCACTCACATGAGCCACGATAGCTGAGAAATGGGGCCTGTGTGTGTGTGTGGGGGGGGGGGGTCTTTCTCTAAGTGGCTGGCTGTGTGGCACTGTGGGGAGCCACTGTGCTGCCAGGGTCTGGGATGTGGGGCACTCTACAGCTTGGTGTCCTTTAGAAGAGGTGGAATGGCTATACAGGGTGGTCTCAATTCATAAACCACATGCTCCAGGTCAGCTGAGAGGAAGAACTTCACCACTTCAGGTCAGCTGGACGGTTTTTTGCAGTCAACGGGTCTGGGAGAGAAGATTGTGAAGCGTGCCATAGAATAATAGTACCGCTTATTAATATAGCGCCTTTCCCATGCTCAAATTCATAAAAGCAAACTTAATGTTGGTTTTGTTATTTGTGACCCAGTGGTGGGAAATCAATAAACTTCAGGTCAAGGTATTAATAGTGCCCAGCATGTGTGGACGAGTGAAAGACACAAGAGGAGTCCAAAGGAATGGTTTGGGGTGTCAACCGGGTCTCCCTTTTGAATCCGACATTCACCTGGACAAACAAACAAGGGTGTAAAACAGAACTTAAAGAATACAACCTTCCTGGCTTCTGTGAGTCAGTGGCGCCATCTTCATTTGAGAGCTCCGTTCTTTAACAAGTCGAGGTCCAAATGAGACATTAAAGTGTTACGACAGGAAGGGGCGGAGTCAATTGCCCTCACTGGGCGTCTTCTTGTGGGTGACACCAGAGATGATACTCTTAGCAACAACGCCCCCTCTTGCCCTGGTGTGGTATTGCATGCCTTCAATGTGCCTAGAAGGTGGTCCTCTGACACACATGTGTGACACATGAAAGTGAGACTCGTGTGCAGAGCTGGTTGTGAGGCTCAGGGGTTAAAGGCGTCTAAAATAAAATCCCTCAAATTCAAAATTGCTTTTCTTCTTGACTTCATCGTTGTGGACTGGAGAAACAATTTGGTTTAAATCCAAAGTTTGGGCTCATTCATGTGCCGCTGATAAGGTTGCTGAGAATACTATGAATCCTAAGGGTATACTGAGTGTGTGTGTATTCTTATGATTAATAGAATATGCATATATAAAATTAATATTATATCTGTCCATTGCTTCTACCAGTGCTTGGCTGTGTGGCTCAATGGCTAAAGTGGGTGAACTCATCAGACCCCCAGTTCAGACACTCACTCCCTGTTTTTTGATCATTTGAGTGGATTTACTTCCTGGTAACTCTCAGTTCATCTGGTGACAGTGGGATGGTGGCAGGGGGTTGCTGTCGAGTCAAGTCACAGCAAGTCAAGTGGCTTTATTGTCATACCATCCATACAACGTATTGCAGCATACAGTGGCAGAAAAGAACAATGGCCAGGACCACTGTGGAGTATAAACACAGGACATGTGCAATGAATGATACTATACAATAGTATAGATAGATAGAGTGAAAGGCACTATACGATAGATAGATAGATAGATAGATAGATAGATAGATAGATAGATAGATAGATAGATAGATAGATAGAAATGAAAGGCACTATATAATAGATAGATAGATAGATAGATAGA
>JANRMT010062802.1:9877616-9895854 GCA_026402145.1 Polypterus bichir lapradei | reverse complement strand
GGGCTCCACCTCCAATGTTTCTTTTTAATTCCTATTTGTCTCTGACTCCTCTTCTCTGACTGTGAGGCTCCACCTCCAATCTTTCCTTCTGACTGTTTTTTGCCACTGGGCCCACCTCTTTGTGTTTCGGACTCCTCCTCTAATCGTTCCATTGCCTGTTATTTGTCTCTTGTCCCTCCTCTCTGCCTCTGTGGTGCTGCTGCTGTAAATCATTGGAATGGTGTGGGTTTCATCCGGCATTGACTGTGGTCCATTTACAATGCCACCGCAGCCCACTGCACCCAGGCTAGGAAACACTGCCTTAGATTAATAAGCCATACTGTCTTGGGAGTTAAAAAGGGGACTGCCATATTCGGCCAAATAAGATATCTTCTTGTAAGGTTGGTAATTGATAAAGACTGACATTGAACTGTAGGACTTGTCATAGGAGCCTTTTTCAGCTGATATGACATACCCTGAGTCTTCATTACTTGAGTTTCTTTTCTTTGCCTCCTTTCTTTCAGTCAGGGGAAGGCGAATTGTCTGAGTGACCTGCCAGATCTTGAGGGCAGCCTTCCTGGATGGAAGCCGGGTCTATACTACGGTGCAGATGACCAGTGCAAAATTGCTTTTGGCAGAGGAGCCCGAGCCTGCACATTCCAGCGGACTGACATTGTGAGTTTGTCCACATTGGTGCCAGATTTGCAGTATGAGGTGTCAAAACTGCTGTAGTTTTGATAGAGCGCCCCCCCCCCCCCCCCCTTCAGGCCTGTCATTGGTTGTGGTATAGGTAGGATGGTGTCCTCCTTCTTTCATCTGAAACTGCACTCAGGCTCCACATATCAGGAGGGCCAGGGGCTGGCTGGTCACCACAATGTCTCAAAGATGAACTTTGTCCATGTCTCCTTGACCATTTGTTCTCCTTGACAAACGAGGTTTCCATTCACTGGATGTTTTCCACGGCAACTGCACTTTTTGTAGCCTTAGTGACAGACTGAGCAGGTGACAGAGCTGATCAGCATGGGTCTCAAGAACTCGAGGAATGACTCCATCTGGTCCTGCAGCTTTTTCTGTGTGTTGCTTCCTTGGTTGTCTCCTCACAGTGTTTGGCAGCCTATACCGATGGTCAGAGGTGGGCTCATCACTGGTGGTACCAGTTACCGATTATTACAGTCAGTGACGCAGTGGCCGAGCCCCTCGATATCGTCTCCATTGGACTTGCACATTTCCCAGTCTGTGCGATTTAAATAGATGTACCTTTTGGATGGTAAGACATTTAATTAAGTGTGTGATCTGCAAAGGCTCCTGTACCCCCAAAGCAGTGCACCTACCATTGTGTGAGGAGAGCCTGCCACTTACCCCATGTGATGTGCTGACATGTCGATCCACATGTTACTCTGAATGTCTTCTGACAGTACCGGCGTCCATCTTCTGTGCCATTCCTCCGCTCCCCTCCCTGTCTTATGGTTCCACTTCTCTCCACCAGGATGTCTGCAGGGTGCTCTCTTGCCATACCAACCCAAGCGACCACAGCAGCTGTACTCGTATGCTCATCCCCCTGCTAGATGGGACCGAGTGCGGGCCCAATAAGGTGAGCGGCCCGTTCGTTTTCCTAATTTGCGATGCGACGATGAAGTCACATTAACGGCTTGTCACTGTCACTCCACAGTGGTGTCTGAAAGGTCGCTGTGTCTCTCCACAAGAGGTCCGCTCTTTGCTTCCAGTCAACGGTGCCTGGTCTGGTTGGACGGCGTTCTCTCCGTGCTCACGCACTTGTGGCGGTGGGGTCACGTTCAGAAGGCGGCAGTGCAATAATCCCAGGTAAGATGAAATAGGCGTGGGGGCACTGCCACCTGGGAGTGGTAAGGGTCCATATTCAAATTAGTTCAGTTGATAGATAGATAGATAGATAGATAGATAGATAGATAGATAGATAGATAGATAGATAGATAGATAGATAGATAGATGTGAAAGGCACTATATAATAGATAGATAGATAGATACTTTATTAATCCCAGGGGAAATTCACATACTCCAGCAGCAGCATACTGATACAAAACAATAAAAAACAATATTAAATTAAAGAGTGATAACAATGCAGGTATAACAGACAATAACTTTGTATAATATTAACGTTTACCCCCCCGGGTAAAATTGAAGAGTCGCATAGTGTGGGGTCTCCTCAGTCTGTCAGTGGAGCAGGACGGTGACAGCAGTCTGTCGCTGAAGCTGCTCCTCTGTCTGGAGATGATCCTGTTCAGTGGATGCAGTGGATTCTCCATGATTGACAGGAGCCTGCTCAGCGCCCGTCGCTCTGCCACGGATGTTAAACTGCCACAACCATCTGGTAGAACATCTGCAGCATCTTATTGCAGATGTTGAAGGACGCCAGCCTTCTAAGGAAGTATAGTTGGCTCTGTCCTCTCTTACACAATAGTATCAGTATTGGCAGTCCAGTCCAGTTTATCATCCAGCTGCACTCCCAGGTATTTATAGGTCTGCACCCTCTGCACAGTCACCTCTGATGATCACGGGGTCCATGAGGGGCCTGGGCCTCCTAAAATCCACCACCAGCTCCTTGGTTTTGCTGGTGTTCAGGTGTAGGTGGTTTGAGTCGCACCATTTAACAAAGTCTTTGATTAGCTTCCTGTACTCCTCCTCCTGCCCACTCCTGATGCAGCCCACAATAGCAGTGTCGTCAGCGAACTTTTGCACGTGGCAGGACTCCAAATCATATTGGAAGTCTGATGTATGTTGGCTGAACAGGACCGGAGAAAGTACAATCCCTTGCTGCACTCCTGTGTTGCTGACCACAATGTCAGACCTGCAGTTCATACTGAGGTCCATCTGTAAGATAGTCCACGATCCATACCACCAGGTGTGAATCTACTCCCATCTCTGTCAGCTTGTCCCTAAGGAGCAGAGGTTGGATGGTGTTGAAGGCGCTAGAGAAGTCCAGAAACATAATTCTTACAGCACCACTGCCTCTGTCCAAGTGGGAGAGGGATCGTGTAGCATATAGATGATGGCATCCTCCGCTCCCACCTTCTTCTGGTATGCGAACTGCAGAGGGTCGAGGGGGTGGCGGACCTGTGGCCTCAGGTGGTGAAGCAGCAGCTGCTCCATGGTCTTCATCACATGTGACGTCAGAGCGACAGGCCGGAAGTCATTTAGCTCACTAGGAAGTGATACCTTTGGGACTAGGGTGATACAAGATGTCTTCCAAAGCCTCAGGACTCTCTCCTGTTCCAGGCTCAGGTTGAAGATGCGCTGTAGAGGACTCCCCAGCTCCAGCTCACAGGCCTTCAGCAGTCATGGCGATACTCCATCTGGACCCACTGCTTTGTTGTGATAAGCTGACAGCTCAAATGCAAATCAACTTCACAAATCACTTCTTATATAATGACATACTGCATGAGCGAGCTTGCGGTACATTAGCTCAATTAGCTCAATTATCTCAATTTTTCGTTGGCAGGCTCAGGATTTGTTGAAGTGGACACAGGATGTGGCACTAGAGGTGACATGTTGTCATCCTTCCGAGTCGGCCTTCTCCGGCACACATGGAAAGACATTCAGTACACTTCTTCTTTTCTTTGTGAGGCCAGATGTGGGTATCTGTGTGTGAAGGATACTGGGGACATCAGCGTACCCCAAATCCCAACACAAATACACACAGTGAGTCCCGGGTTCAAATAACGGAAGGTTTAATAAATTCACCTCCACAAAGTAAGACAAGCACAAAGACAGGCTGTCTCTCTCCACCAAACACAATACCTCTACCCAATTCCTCTCACCAATGCACTGCCCTCCTCCAGTTGAGTGTTGCTTACGTCCTCCCAGCTCCGACTCACCTGGTCCTTTTTATTAAGGACCCAGGAGTACTTCTGGTGCCAGGGCCTCTGCCCAATGGAAGTACTTCTGTGTGATACAGAAGTCCTGCTTCTCCCAACAGTGCCTGCTTGTGGCATCCATGGTCCCCAGCAGGGCTGTATTGCTGGACTGCATCTCCCAGCATTTCCTACTGGTTCCCAAATGGGTGCCCATATGCAGGGCTGCTGCCATCTCCTGTTCTGAGGGAATAAAAAGTCCCCAGCAATATCTTCCACTTCCAGTGGGCTGTCCGTCCATCTCCTCCGGCCGTCACTTCCGGGTCTGGCTCCTTCTTTTCTCTTGGTTGGGATGCCCTTCTGCCTATTTGGAGCCTCCCACCGTCCCTCTATCTGGTGTGGATGCCCGTCCAACCCGTGTGGCATTCACACCAGTCAACAGAAGGGAAGACCATCATTAGAGTAGAGCTGGGAAGAAGGCTATGAAGAGGCAGCAGAATGGAAAACCAATGGATGGCAGCAGCTGGTAAGCGACTGCAAGGACAGGGGATCGCAAACTTGGCTGCTTCCAATGGAGGTGGGCTGTATGGAGTCCACTGACCAGGATAGGACTACGAGACCGGGACAGAAGAACAGCAGCAGCATTTTGAATGTTGATGGGCAGCGCCATATTGAAATATTCACGTCTACTGTTGACGGAGAGAGGTTAGGAGCACACACTGATACAGTGCATTGCCGCACCCACCACACAACAAAACAACTCAGAACCAACCATGCAACGGGTGATATCTCAGCACCACACTAGCTCAGATGTAGTCAAACAGTGTGAGGTTTTTTTATGGTGGCTGGAGTGCCAATTCTGCCACCAACCCCCAGGTTGGAGAGCCTACATGCAGGGATAGATGAAGATTAACGTCATACCCAGGACGGAGCAATTGCAGGTTAAGGGCCTTGCTCAAGGGCCCAACAGAGCAGAGACCCTTTTGGCATTTTACGGGATTCGATCGGGCAACCTTCCGATTGCCAGTGCAGATTCCTAACCTCAGAGCCACCACTCCACCCACTGTTGACGGAGCTCCCTGGAAACGTTCATCGCGTGACATCTTCAGATTGACCCTATAAATGCGGCATTAACGCATCCGTGTTCAGATGAATAAAAGACATTGAGTGCGATTCTCTGTGTCTATTGATCTCATTTTTCTGACTTTCTCCTTGTCTTACGGTTCTGAGTCTCGTGTACGTTTCTGGCATGGCGAAAGATCGGATTGTCTTTTTTGGTTCGGACCCCTGCATGTAATTCTTTTTGATCACGTTACGTCTTCTGATCCTTTAATTGAAATTCCCTCTGCTGAAGAAGAACAGTATTTACTTTATTGCTACAATCACTCAATATATAAAGACAAATTATTGAAGTTTAAAATTAACGTAATGCTTATAAAATTAGAAGAAAATTTAAATAGATGTCAAAGACGGGATGAATGCAGCCTTAGAACGCTTACTGTAGATTAGCAATAACGTCACTTTCTCAGGGTCACATTGTGTCAGCAGTGGGATTTTTATAACTCACAACCTCAGGGTTTGAAGTCTTCCATGAGCCCGCGGGTGATGCCAATATTGTAAACAGAGAAGCACTCAGCTAGTTACATTGTCCTTCTGATACGCCCGATTAACTGACGCCAAGATGACGGATGGCCATTGTCTCACGAGATTTCCCAGAGCACAGCTACTTGAAGATAAAATCATTGTTTATGCAAGTGATAATATTAATGGTCAAAGTTCAGCATTTTAACACATTCCTGTTCATCATGGCACCTGAGAGTGTTCAATTTTGGTCTGACATGCAAGCCAGAATGGAGTGGCCCTTTCGGTGGACTCTGCACATATGACAATATGATGACTTGGTGTGGCCTCATCCAGGATGAAATACACGGAGGCTCACTGTCTGGAAATCAACACGGTGACAAAGGTGACAACCTGGACACGTGTAGGGTGCTGTCACCTGCTTTGGTTTATTAACCTAAACGTTGCCTGCTTTACTTCTAGGCCGGCATTTGGTGGGCGCAAGTGTGAAGGAAAACACCTGGAGGCCAAGCTCTGTAACCGGCAGGTGGGTCCAGAAATCCTTCTGTTGATCAATCTGAGTTGTGAAACGTCGCCGGGTGTAGAAAAGGAGCGCAGAAGAGACAGCTAAGTGAGCGTAGAAGAGGCACGTGGACTGTCAGATCCTTAAGGGGACAGAGAGACAGAATGTCTGGGATGGGATGATCACCTTTGGTGTAGCATGTGAGGTTTAACTTAAAAGGGCCAGCAGGGGGCAGACTTTCCAGCTCTCGCTTTCATTGATCTTAACTTTTAAATCTCAAATGTCTTCTCCAAGGTCTAAGCTTTAAATTGTGGAGGGTTGAAACAACTGCTTTGTTGTACAATTAATAATTCAAACAGTCAAGTCCTATGCGCCAAAGAAGGTGCCTTATAATTTACATATATAAAATAGAATGTCTGCCTGTCTGTCTGTCAGTCTGTCTGTTCCCTATACAATCCTACACCCTGTGATGGATCTGGACCAAATGTTGCATAGTTGTTCTGTAGGACCATAGAGACAATATAGACAACGTTGGAACTCAAAACGTCAATCCTGAGGCTCCTAGTGTTTTTTTTCTTTTCTCTGTGATACTGGTTGTACACCAGTGCCACCTGCTGGCTTAGTGCTAATCCAACACTCAATGACCGATCTGAACCAAAGTTTGAATAGTTGCTCTCTGGAACCATACAGACAAGACAGAATACATTGGAACTCAAATTGTTTCCCCTGGGGGTTCCAGTGTTTTTTTTTTTTTTTTTCTGTGATACTGGTTGCACACCAGTGCCACCTGCTGGCTTAGTGTCAATCTGACACTCTTTGACCGATCTGAACCAAAGTTTGCATAGTTGCTCTCTGGAACCATAAAGACAAGACAGAATACATTGGAACTCAAATTGTGTCCCCTGGGGGTCCCAGTGTCTTTTTCTGTCCTGGGTGCTACACTTTTCACACCAGTGCCACCTGCTGGCTCAGAACAAGTATTACACTCCTACACCCTTTGACTGATCTGGACCAAATTTTGCATAGTTGTTCTCTAGGACCAAACGAACAAGACAGACTACTTTGGAACCCAACATTTCAGCCCTTGGACTCCCAGTGGTTTTTTTTTTTTTTTTTTTTTCTCTGTAATACTGTTTGTACACCAGTGCCACCTGCTGGCATAGAGCAAGTATGCCGACCTGACACTCTTTGACCGATCTGACCTAAAGTTTGCATAGTTGCTCTCTAGGACCATACAGATAAGATAGAATACATTGGAACCCAGATTGTTTGCTGAGGCTCCCAGTGTTTTATTTTTTTCTCAGTGATACTGTTTGCACAACAGTGCCACCTGCTAGCTTAGTGCCAATCTGACACTCTATGTCTGGTCTGAATCAAAGTTTTGATAGTTGCTCTCTAGGTCCATACAGACAAGATATACTGCTTTGCAACCGAACATTTCAATCCTGGGGGTCCTAGTGGGGGTTTTTCCCCCAGAGTGCTATAATTTGCACACCAGTGCCACCCACTGCCTCAGAGTAAGTGTTACAATCCTACACCCTGTGATGGATCTGGACCAAATATTGCATAGTTGTTCTGTAGGACCACAGAGACAATATAGACAACGTTGGAACTCAAAACGTCAATCCTGAGGCTCCTAGTGTTTTTTTTTTCTTTTCTCTGTGATACTGGTTGCACACCAGTGCCACCTGCTGGCTTAGTGCTAATCCAACACTCTTTGACCGATCTGAACCAAAGTTTGCATAGTTGCTCTCTAGGACCATACAGATAAGATAGAATACATTGGAACTCAAATTGTTTCCCCTGAGGCTCCCAGTGTTTTATTTTTTTCTCCGTGATACTGTTTGCGCAACAGTGCCACCTGCTGGCTTAGTGCCAATCTGACACTCTATGTCTGGTCTGAATCAAAGTTTTCATAGTTGCTCTCTAAGTCCATACAGACAAGATATACTGCTTTGCAACCTAACATTTTAACCTTGGGGGTCCTAGTGGGGGTTTTTCCCCCAGAGTGCTATAATTTGCACACCAGTGCCACCCACTGCCTCAGAGTAAGTGTTACAATCCTATACCCTTTGATGGATCTGGACCAAATATTGCATAGTTGTTCTCTAGGACCATACAGACAACTTTGGAACTCGAAACGTCAATCCTGAGGCTCCTAGTGTTTTTTTTTCTTTTCTCTGTGATACTGGTTGCACACCAGTGCCACCTGCTGGCTTAGTGTCAATCTGACACTCTTTGACCGATCTGAACCAAAGTTTGCATAGTTGCTCTCTGGAACCATAAAGACAAGACAGAATACATTGGAACTCAAATTGTGTCCCCTGGGGGTCCCAGTGTCTTTTTCTGTCCTGGGTGCTACACTTTTCACACCAGTGCCACCTGCTGGCTCAGAACAAGTATTACACTCCTACACCCTTTGACTGATCTGGACCAAATTTTGCATAGTTGCTCTCGAGGACCAAACAAACAAGACAGACTACTCTGGAACCCAAAGATTCAGCCCTTGGACTGCCAGTGTTTTTTTTCTTTTCTCTGTAATACTGTTTGTACACCAGTGCCACCTGCTGGCATAGAGCCAATATGTCAATCCGACACCCTTTGACCGATCTGAACCAAAGTTTGCATAGTTGCTCTCTGGAACCATACAGACAAGACAGAATACATTGGAACTCAAATTGTTTCCCCTGGGGGTCCCAGTGTCTTTTTTTTTTTCCTGGGTGCTACACTTTTCACACCAGTGCCACCTGCTGGCTCCAACACCCTTTGACTGACCTGGACCAAATTTTGCATAGTTGTTCTCTAGTTGCTGTGTAGGTCCTTACAGATAGGAGTTACTGCATTGGAACCCAAAATTTCAACCATGGAGGTCCCAGTGGTCCCCCTCCCCACAAAGTGCTATGATTTGCACACCAGCACCACCTGCTGCCTCAGAGCAAGTATTACAATCCTATACACTTTGATCAATCAGGACCAAATCTTGAATAGTTGTTGTCTAGGGCCCTATGGATAAACTGCTTTGGAACCCACAATTTTTCTCCTGGCACAGGGAGACATTTTAAGCTCCACAAAGACAACTGAGTGTGACAAACGATAATAATCTCTCTATATAAAATATGAATGTTTCTCTGTCTGTATGTTCCCTATACAATTCTGCCCCCTTTGACTAATCTGGACCAAATTTTGCTCTCTAAGAGCATACTGACCTGGTAGACTACTTTGGAACACACAATTTCGACCCTGGGGGTCCCAATGTTTTGTTTTTTTTTCTCTCTGTGATTTAGTTTGCACACCAGTGCCACCCTCTGCCTCAGAATAAGTATTACAATCCTAAAATCCCACAATCCTTGCGGATTTGTGACTGACGGTTCACCAAAGAGAAAATCTTTGAACGTATATAAACTCTGTTTCACTGTATTAAACTAATGAGTGGTGAGCCTCCTGGTCCCCACTGTCTCCCACAGCGTCGGCACAACTCTCTACCTGTCCACAGTGCAAATCCCACCGTTGTCACCAATTTCTTTTAGTCTGAAGGTTTGCTCTGGGGTGAGTTGTCGGCAGCCAAGTCGTGATCTCTTGGCTCAGAGGCGAGCACTTTGTGGCGTGAGCGAAATGGTGCACCTCCTGGCGACGTCAGCTGATCTGTGTGTGTGTGTGTGTATGTGTGTGTATGTGTGGGTGTCAGCCTCCGCCATCTCATATAGTGTCGCCACGAAACACGCAGTGAAAGTCGTGGAGACCTGGGCTACACTGGCTGTCCAACCTGATGACACATTCTTTCCATCTGATGATTTCAAAGCTTTCAGTATCTGTGATGACTTTTCATGAACAGCTTGTCAGAAGAGAGGTGGCACCAAATGCCACATCCAGATACCAAGAAGAGAAACAGAATAGAGGAGGGTTAATAATAGTTTAGAAATATCATGATACTTACATTTTTTTAAATAGATGACTAACAAACAGAGTTGCAGTAAGCTTGGCTCATCAGCAGCTCTAGTCAGGGTATGCTGGACTAAAGTTGTGACTCTTTAGCCAGAGACTGACGGGCCATCTTGTTATATTAGCAGGCAGGTCATTCCACAGCTACGGGGTCCTGTAACTAACAGCTCGAGCTCCCACTGTTATTTTATTAATTCTACTGGAATTTTAAACAGACCGCCATCTTGAGAGCTCAATGTGTGTTCAGGTTTTTAAGTAATGATAAATAAACAGTTTCTCCGCCATTTAAGATTTCCAACTAGCGCCAAATCGTCTGCATAGAAGAGTCCCCACGGCAAACCCATTCTGTCGTGTTTCCTCAAGGCTTCGAGCGCCACAATAAAGAGAAGCAGACTCAAGATGGACCCTCGATGAATTCCTACCTTGACGTCCGAATAGTTGCTATAGCCCACATCGGTCGTGACTCTCCTTTTAGCACCCACTTATATGGTCATCACTGGTTGCACTAACCATTCCTCGATGCCAGATTCTCTCAAAGCCCATGAGACCACCTCACGAGCTACCCAATCAAAAGCCTTCTCATGGTTGACAAATGCCCACCAATGCTCAGTGTTAAAAAAGGAAGCTTTTTCGAACAAGCAATGGAAGTTGTCGAGTATGTGTTTGAGACGAAATTGTGACAAAAAGTGAGAAATCGACAAGACGCAGCTCGGTTTTTGGCCAGGTGTAGGTTATATGGATTTCATACAGAGAGAGATTATTATTATTTGTATTATTATTATACTTTCTACATTTCTGGCTTTGTACTTTTAGTGTCTTGCATGTTTTACAGTAGAAAGATCAGATTTAATAAATCCACCATTTTTCAAGGCACAAAATGTAATGCTTTTTACATGTTTTTTTGGAGAAAAAAATGTAACGCTAAGGAGATTAAGGCCTACCCCGGCTAAACAGCAAAATGGCTTTTAAATGTGACGATAATTAAAGGAAGATTTTAAAATCAGCCCTAAGCTTAACTGGGAGCCATTGTAAAGACTCAAGGACAGGGGTTATGTGTTCCTACTTTCTGTTTTTTGTAATAATTTAGTCTTTTGAACAGACTTCAAGCTGCTTAAAGAGCGATTTGAACAACCAGTGAATAACATGCATGTTTTAACTCTTTCAGGGCTGATGTCGACCTTTGTTGAAATTCAGGGGTAGAGGACGGTAATCAGCTGTAAACGACAACAAAGCTCGTCGTTACGTTATAGTTTGACTTTCCTTTGCTAGAAAGAATGTTTGCTTTGTTGATTTGACCTCAATTCCCTGTGCATGCATGAGTAGTGAAGAGCAAACGTCGTCTAAAATGGCATTGACATCTAACGAGAAACCAAAGTGAATGCGCAAAGGAACATACTCCATGGACAACGTTTTGCACGTTATCGCTGAATCGGACTCTAGCTTGTTGGACTCCAAAATTCCTTCAAAATGGAGTTCAAAAACGAAAGTGAGGTACCAGCATCAGCTGATTGTGGTGCTCAACACGTTTGTGTAGCTGATGTCCTACAGCAATGTTCACCTGGGAGGACCGCCACTTATGATGACTAGCGGTACAAACCAGATTGATTCACACTGCGACTGCCACCACCACACACCTGCTCCGCAAAGACAGCCAGCCCGCCACGCATTCCTGCTGGCCATTGAGCCGCCCCACGCAGCTCCTGTTGCCAGACACGCCAACAGCGGCCACAGCACGCAGCAACAGACATTTTATGTTCATTTATATGTGAAAACATTGCTTTGTGTGCGTTTCAGAAAATTACGTTTTTTTGGTAAAAATATTTAACCCTTAAAGAGTTAAAGCCCAGCCCTGCTGGTCCTCTTGAGCCGACTGGCACTCCAAAGGTGATCAGCCCGTCCCAGACACCTTAAGTCGATGTCCCATTATGTGACTTCTAGTCAGTGGGAATGTCAAACTGAACGATGGCCGCTGCTGATCTCACAACTGCACAACTAGGTGGGCAAATTACACGACTCTGTGATGACTTTCAAATTTCCAAACTCGCTATGTTTCTGACGGCCACACAACAGAGCTGGTGCTGTACAAATACTTTTAGAGGTATGGAGAGTTCAGTTCTCAACCTTTAAATATTTGCGACCCGACTTTTCATAACAGTTTTAATCGCGCCCGCCTAACGTTTTTTTGAAACCCTAATAAAATGTATTCCTATATTGTTTGCTGCCGATACACAACTACAAGTCGGTCCTCTTCTCTTCTGTATTTATATGCTATCCCTTGGCCATATTATTTGTAGCTATGGACTGGGTTATCATCTTTATGCAGATGATACTCAACTCTACTTCAATGTTAAAAGTGCAACTTCATCAGAGCTTTCTCAGCTCAGTGAAATTAAAACCTGGATGGAGCAAAACTCTTTAAAATTAAACTGCAACAAAATTGAACTCCTGCAAATTAATAAGTGCAACTTAATAAAATGAGCTCCTTCCCAGTCCATCTTGGCGGTGATCTCATCAGACCTGCCTCTACTGCAACGTTTCTCAACCTTTAAGTATTTGCGACCTGAGTTTTCATAACAGTTTTAATCGTGCCCCCCCTAACGTTTTCTTGAAAGGATCCCACTAATACCAATTTGTTCTTTTTTAATTAATGATCATAGATACCATAGACTGCGGTGGGCTGGCGCCCTGCCCGGGGTTTATTTCCTGCCTTGCGCCCTGTGTTGACTGGGATTGGCTCCAACAGACCCCCGTGACCCTGTAGTTATAGTGGGTTGGATAATGGATGGATGAATATATCATAGATGCATATTTTATTATACCTACTTAACTTTTATCGACATTTATCTAACTCTATATTTATTTTTCTAGTATCAGAATGGAGTTTAAGTTCATTTGTTTTGGTTTCAATAGATGTATTTGTCATATTTTTGATTCGTTTTCTTTTTTTCACATCTTCGTGCCCCCCTTTTTGCTATTTCGTGTCCCCCTAGGGGGGCCCACCCCACAGTTTGAGAACCACTTCTCTACTGCAAAGAATCTCAGTGTCATTTTTGATTCCTCCCGTTCTTATTCCGCCCACATAAACCACATTAAGAAACTTTCTTACTTTCACCTCCATCACGTATCCTGTGTTCGCTCCTTCCTCTCCTTTTCTAATGCTGAGAAACTTCTCCCTACTTTTATCACATCCCACATCGATTATTGTAACTTGCTGCTGGCAGGTGCCCCTTCTAATCTTATATCACAGCTCCAGCTTATTCAAAACTCTGCTGCAAGAGTCCTGACTCGAACCAGCAGCGGCGAGCACATCACAGCCATCCTGCTCCGTCTTCACTGGCTCCCCGTGTCTGACAGAATCGAATATCAAATCCTACTAATAATCTACAAAGCCTTAAATAACCTCACGCCAAACTACACCAGTGACCTTCTCCATCACTATGTGCCTGCCTACCCGCCCACTAAGGTCCTCTGATTCTGGCCATCTTGTTGTGCCCCACACTAATCTACACTCCATGGGTGACAGCAGGCCCTTCAGCTGTATGGCGAGTGCCCAGACTCTGGAATGACATCCCGAAATGAATCAGGTCAGCTGACTCCATGAATTCTTTGAAAAAACAACTTAAAACTCATCTGTTCAGGAAGGCTTTTAGCTCAACTTGACTTCATTCCCCTTCTCTCAGTTTACCTCCATGTCAAGATGCTCATGTAAGCTGTATGTGTGTGTGCAGACCATCAATTGTGTTGTCTGTTAGGCTTTCTCTGAATTTACTATCTTCCATCCATCATCCAACCCGCTGAATCTGAACACAGGGTCACGGGGGTCTGCTGGAGCCAATCCCAGCCAACACAGGGCACAAGGCAGGAACCAATCCTGGGCAGGGTGCCAACCCACCGCAAGACACACACAAACACCAAGCACACACTTGGGGCAATTTAGAATTGCCAGTCCACCTAACCTGCATGTCTTTGGACTGTGGGAGGAAACCGGAGCGCCCGGAGGAAACCCACGCAGACACGGGGAGAACATGCAAACTCCACGCAGGGAGGACCCGGGAAGCGAACCCAGAACTCCTTACTGCGAGGCAGCAGCACTACCACTGCGCCACCGTGCCGCCCATTTACTATCTTAATATTCTTTATTTATTTATTTGCTTTGTACAATGCTATATACTGTATACCCTGCCGTTCTTTCTTATATTCTGTAAGTGCCTTGAGCATGGGAAAGGCGCTATATAAATAAAATGGATTATTATTATTTTATTATTATACCTACTGTGGAGCCGACCCGGACACAGACAGGCGGACATGTTGTTCTTCACCACCACACGTTTTATTTACAATAATTAATGGTCACTCAGACCCAGTCCAAACCCCAACACACAGTCCTGGCCACACAAATGCCTCTTCTCGGGCCGCCGCCTCCACACACCTCTCGTGCCTTGTCCTTCTTCCACCCGACTCCAGCCCTGAATGAAGGGAGACGGCCCCTTTTATACTCTCCCGGACGAGCTCCAGGTGGTTCTCGGCATTCCCCTCTTGGCCACGCCCCAGCGTGGCGGAAGTGCCGGCTGTTCTCCCGGCAGCTCTCCGGGTGTCCCTACTTCTCTTCCCCCCAGCACTTCCTGGTGTGGCGGAAGTGCTGAGGTCCAGGGTCCCCAAGGCATTGGGGCGCCTCCTGGCGGTGACCACGGGCCCCTACAGGGTGGGACTTCCATGCCCTGAACCCGTGGCCCCCAAAGCAACCAGGAAGGTGGCCCCCATGTGATCCCAGATGGGCACACGGCCACTTCCGGTCCTTCAAGGCGTCCCCGGTCGGGTCGTGGCCCCTGGCATCCTCAACACTACTTAACTTTTATCGACATTTATCTAACTCTATATTTATTTTTCTAGTATCAGAATGTACTTTAAGTTCATTTGTTTTGGTTTCAATAGATGTATTTTTCATATTTTCGATTCTTGTTTTCTTTTTTTCAGTTCTTCACGCCCGCCTTTTTTGTTACTTTGTTAGCCCCACAGGTTGAGAGCCGCCGTTGTAATCTCTGCCCCGTTTTCTTTCTTTTTGTCCGTTCTGTTGTGGTACATAAAACACACGACATCAGACAGACGAGCTTCTCTTGCGTTTGGGAGGTTTAAGACCCCCACTTTCCTCATTGCCCGTCATGGCATTACATGCTTTGTACTTCCTACTGTGAGCTCATTGGTTGTCAGCTGTCATGCACGCGGGGCTGACCCCCCTAACCCCCCCCCAAAACCCCCCCCCCCAAAGAGACGTAACACAAAATCAAACCTGTTTGAGCCTGTTGTGGACTAGTTGGACCGCGACACCGCATGTGTCAGACTACACGACGGGCAGACTGCCTCTGACTCACTAAGGTGACGTAAACAATCGTCGTGGCCTTAAGTGCAATTGGCAGAAGGTGCCAAACATGATGGGCCGCAGCAGACAGACCCACGTTTCTTCTTCTCTTCTTTTCCTTTGCAGCCCTGCTTGACAATCCAAGTGGACTTCATGGCGGAGCAGTGTTCCCAGACCAACACAGAGCCGCTCTTCCTTACCGCAAGAGTGCCATCTTATCACAAGTGGACTCCTACCCTCGGCTTTGCCACAGGTGATCTGTGTATCCATCTGGGACTGGCCTGTAGTGGCTGGGATATGAGGCTGAACTTTTCTGTTGGTGGGCTCTTGTCAAAGGCAGCCTGCTGGTGGTCTGGTCCTCTGGTTTCATTTTGCCTGTTCCTTCTGTGTTGATACTGCATTGGCACACCTGCGACCACCACATGCATGCTGGCAGGTGGCTCATGGCTTTGTCTTCTTACTCTTTTTATTTGTTACCATCTCTTCTCTCTCTCTTCTTGTTCCTCCAGGTGACGCTCAGTGCAAACTGCTGTGTCGCTCCGAGGGGAAGAACTTCATGATGAGCCGGGGGAGCCAGTTTATCGATGGGACGCGGTGTGAGCTGGGGAGCCCAACGCTCAGTGCACCGGTTGGCATCTGTGTGGCAGGAGAGTGCAGGGTGAGTGGAGAAAAAAAAATAGTTTGGGGGAATGTGTGGGGTTCACATTATTACAGAATATCTCTGAAATAAATAAATAAATCATCCATCCCACTATACCCTAACTACAGGGGTCTGCTGGAGCCAATCCCAGGGCACAAGGCAGGAAACAAACCCTGGGCAGGGCGCCAGCCCACCCCCACACCAGGGACAGTTTAGGATCGCCAGTGCACCCAACCTGCATGTCGTTGGACTGTGGGAGGAAACCCACACAGACACGGGGTGAACATGCAGACTCCTCACAGGGAGGACCCGGGAAGCGAACCCTTGTCTCCTAACTGCGAGGCAGCAGCGCTACCCACTGCGCCACCGTGCCACCCATAAATAAATCAGCCACAACATTAACATTGTGTGGGTCCCCCTTGTGCCACCAAAACAGCTCTGAACTGTTGAGGCATGGACTCCACAAGAACTCTAAAGGGGTCCCGGCACCAAGACATTAGCAGCAGACCCTTTAACTCCTGTATATTATGAAGGGGGGGGGGGACACCATGGATTGGACTTGTTGTCCCAGCACATCACACAGCCGTTCGATCAGATTGAGATCGGGGGAATTTGGTGGCCAAGTCCACACCTTGGACTGTTTGCCATGGGCCCATTATCCCATTGATAGAGGCCACTGCCATCAGGGAGTACCGTTTGCACGTGGCCTGCCACAATCTTTAGGTAAGTGGTATTTGTCACAAAGTCACATCTATATAAATGCCAGGACCCAATGCTTCCCCAGCAGAACGTTGCCCAGAACATCATACTGCCTCCACCAGCTATGTTTCCCATGGTGCATCCTGCTGCCATCTTTTCCTCAGGCAAATGATGCCCACTGAACTGGCCGTCCAGATGATCTAAAAGAAAATGCGATTCGTAAGACTGGGTCACCTTCTTCCATTGCTCCATGGTCTGCGTCTCAAGCTCACGTGCCCACTGTACGTGATGGACAGGGGTCAGCAAGGGCACTCTGACCAGTCTGTGCTGTGATGCCCTGTGTGTTCAGATGCATTTCTCTTATGGCCACCATTAAGAAGCTCTTCTGTGGGATCACACCAGACAAGCTAGCTGACACTCCCCACTCGCATCATTGAGACTTGAGCTTCCATGACTGTCACCATATACTGATTACCCTTTATGAACGGATTCAAGGAACATTGAGTGCCCATACAAAGTGTTAGGGTGCCAGCCGGGTTGCCCCCCTTTAATTATTTGTTAAACAGGCACTCGATGGCGCAGTAATAAACACAAATCAATTATTACTCTTGAGAGCGAGTGAGAATCATGGAGTTCAGTCCTCTTTAGCATTTGGGTGCAAAGGATACGCCGAGATTTGGGGGTGTCTCCCTCTTTGGAAGGGGCTCGGTCAAGTGCCCTGCACTCACGGGGCAGAAAAAGAGAAGAGGAAAAAGAGACGAGCCGGTTAGCGGCGGCGCCCCCTTTCACCCCTTCAGGGTATTACAAACCTTAAAAGGTGTCCTGCAGACGCACATGTGTGTCACTTTCCTTAGACCTCTTTCAGTAGGTACTACCCCCTGCATACTAGGACCAGCCATCAAGACCTGCCATTCTGGAGATGCTCTGACCCCGTCATCTGGCCCTTACAATTTGGACCTTGTCGATGTTGGCCAGATCCTTACGCTTGCCCATTTTATCTCCATCCATCAAGTCACCTTCAAGAACTGGCAGATCACTTACTGCCCAATGTGTCGCACCCCGTGACAGGCGCCACTTCTTCAGAGTTATTCACATCACCTGGCAGTGCTTTTAATGTTGTGGCTGATTGGTGCATACATACATACACGTGAAAAAGATGTGTCAATAAATCAATCAAAACCCAATGACACAAGAGTATAAGTAATTAAATGTTTCAATATTCTGCGGTGGGCTGGCGCCCTGCCCGGGGTTTGTTTCCTGCCTTGCCCCCTGTGTTGGCTGGGATTGGCTCCAGCAGACCCCCCGTGACCCTGTAGTTAGGATATAGCAGGTTGGATAATGGATGGATGGATCCATCCATTATCCCCACCTTCCCTTCTACATTTACAACCTCAGGCAATTCCACAAAGTAAAAAACAAGCAGGAGTTAAGTTACAACTTTAAATAATGTATTACTGACAATATTCATAAAATAATAACAATAAGCAAAGTACAAGTGAATGTTGGCAACCATACAACCTGGTAAGTGCTGATGTGTAATTTCAGGAGTCACACAGACTTCTAGTTACTTAAAAGTCTCTGATCAAGTCATCATTACTAGTCAGCTTTATGAAGTTCCCCTTAGGATTACTAAAGTATCTATCTATCTATCTATCTATCTATCTATCTATCTATCTATCTATCTATCTATCTATCTATCTATCTATCTATCTATC
>JANRMT010062802.1:9864663-9877606 GCA_026402145.1 Polypterus bichir lapradei | reverse complement strand
ATCTATCTATCTATCTATCTATCTATCTATCTATCTATCTATCTATCATATAGTGCCTTTCATATCTATCTATTATATAGTGCCTTTCATATCGATCTATCTATCTATCTATCATATAGTGCCTTTCATATCTGTCTATCGATCTACAGTGCATCCGGAAAGTATTCACAGCGCATCACGTTTTCCACATTTTGTTATGTTACAGCCTTATTCCAAAATGGATTAAATTCATTTTTTCCTCAGAATTCTACACACAACACCCCATAATGACAACGTGAAAAAAGTTTACTTGAGATTTTTGCAAATTTATTAAAAATAAAAAAACTGGGAAAGCACATGTCCATAAGTATTCACAGCCTTTGCCATGAAGCTCATCCTGTTTCCCCTGATCATCCTTGAGATGTTTCTGCAGCTTAATTGGAGTCCACCTGTGGTAAATTCAGTTGATTGGACATGATTTGGAAAGGCACACACCTGTCTATGTAAGGTCCCACAGTTGACAGTTCATGTCAGAACACAAACCAAGCATGAAGTCAAAGGAGTTGTCTGTAGGTCTTGAGGCACAAATCTGGGGAAGGTTACAGAAAAATTTCTGCTGCTTTGAAGGTCCCAATGAGCACAGTGGCCTCCATCATCCGTAAGTGGAAGAAGTTCACCAGAAGAACCACCAGGACTCTTCCTAGAGCTGGCCGGCCATCTAAACTGAGTGATCGGGGGAGAAGGGCTTTAGTCAGGGAGGTGACCAAGAACTCGATGGTCACTCTGTCAGAGCTCCAGAGGTCCTCTGTGGAGAGAGGAGAACCTTCCAGAAGGACAATCATCTCTGCAGCAATCCACCAATCAGGCCTGTATGGTAGAGTGGCCAGACGGAAGTCACTCTTTAGTAAAAGGCACATGGCAGCCCGCCTGGAGTTTGCCAAAAGGCACCTGAAGGACTCTCAGACCATGAGAAACAAAATTCTCTGGTCTGATGAGACAAAGATTGAACTCTTTGGTGTGAATGCCAGGCGTCACGTTTGGAGGAAACCAGGCACCGCTCATCACCAGGCCAATACCATCCCTACAGTGAAGCATGGTGGTGGCAGCATCATGCTGTGGGGGGCAGGAACTGGGAGACTAGTCAGGATAAAGGGAAAGATGACTGCAGCAATGTACAGAGACATCCTGGATGAAAACCTGCTCCAGAGCGCTCTTGACCTCACTCTGGGGCGACGGTTCATCTTTCAGCAGGACAACGACCCTAAGCACACAGCCAAGATATCAAAGGAGTGGCTTCAGGACAACTCTGTGAATGTCCTTGAGTGGCCCAGCCAGAGCCCAGACTTGAATCTGATCGAACATCTCTGGAGAGATCTTAAAATGGCTGTGCACCGACGCTTCCCATCCAACCTGATGGAGCTTGAGAGGTGCTGCAAAGAGGAATGGGCGAAACTGGCCAAGGATAGGTGTGCCAAGCTTGTGGCATCATATTCAAAAAGACTTGAGGCTGGAATTGCTGCCAAAGGTGCATCGACAAAGTATTGAGCAAAGGCTGTGAATACTTATGTACATGGGATTTCTCAGTTTTTTTATTTTTAATAAATTTGCAAAAACCTCAAGTAAACTTTTTTCACGTTGTCATTATGGGGTGTTGTGTGTAGAATTCTGAGGAAAAAATGAATTTAATCCATTTTGGAATAAGGCTGTAACATAACAAAATGTGGCAAAAGTGATGCGCTGTGAATACTTTCTGGTTGCACTGTATCTATCTATTATATAGTGCCTTTCATACTATCTATCTATCTATCTATCTATCTATCATATAGTGCCTTTCATATCTGTCTATCTAGTATCTATGTATGTTCAGGACCGAGTGGTGGCTCTGAGGCTGGGGATCTGCACTGGTAAACGGCAGGTTGCCACTTTAACTCCCTTAAAACGCCAAAAGTGACTCTACTCCATTGAGCCCTTGAGCAAGGCCCATACCCTCCCTTTCCTGGGTATGACGTTAATCTGCATCCAGCCCTGCAAGTGGGCCCTCCAGCCTGCAGGGAGGAGCCTAAGGGGTTGGTGGCAGGACTGGCACTCCAGCCAGCAGCCACCATAAAAGACCTCCCACTGTTCCACTCGTCTGAACTAGTGGGGTGCTGAGGTGTCACCCATCACATGGCTGCACTCGGGTCCTAACCTGTAGTAAATCTCACTCTGAAGGAGTCAGTGTCTCACCAGCCATGAACCTCACCGCTCGTCACTGCAAGATTGATGAAAGGTGGTCGGTCAGACCTGCCATTTCTGCTCACCTGTTCCTGCATTGTGTATTTCTGCTCATTTTCCATTGCCGACAGATGCGTTACAAGTTCTCACTTAATGCACTGTTCGGGGTGGAACTCCGTTTCTGTCAGCCATGCTCCACTAAAATAGACAATTATTGCGGTAGTTAATCTTAATAAAAAAACAAAAACTTAATAAAAGGGGCCTCTCGATTACTAAGCACTGTGGTGAAGACCCCGACTTTTTCTTCAACAGAGGTGAATTTTATGCTCGATAGCCCTGCGACAAACAGGACAGTCACTCAGCCGGTCCCCACACTGCTGACACGTGCCATGGCCGCACATGAAGACCGTATTCTTCATATGATCCAGGCAGACCGGGCACAATGTCTTCTCTTTGATATCCTCCAGCTGTTCCTGCAGTTTCCGCACGTCGGCATTCCCGTCGGTGCTCACGTCGCCTCTCTGTTCCGTGCTGATAGGAGTTGCCGTTGTTCCCCCTCGTCTTGGAGGATCACTACCCGAATCCTTAACGGGGTCCACATGTAGAGCACCGGTAACGGGACACATTCCCTCCTCGGTTTCCTCGTTGGTGGACGTTGCTACATCCGCTTTTCTGATATGCAGGATGTCTGGGTGCAGCAGAGAACACCCCTGGCATTTTATCTTTTCTTTACAGTTCTTACCAAGGTGTCCATGTTTGAGACATCGAAAGCATAAACCTTTAGATTTCAAAAAGTCGATTCGGTCTTTGTGTGGCACTTCTTTGATGTTACTGCACTCCGCCAGAATGTGCCACTCACTGCAGAACACGCAGGGTTTTTTAAACGCGTAAGCGGTGGTTGCAGACTTTCGGACCGACGTGTCTCGAGTCCCATTTTCGGGGGCGTCCGTGAAGGTGCTTCTTCTCCGGCGAAACTTCTTTCCTTTTTTCTCGGTGTTGACGTGCCTTCGACATGCACTTCCAAACACAGAATGTAACAGCATTTTAGCCCGCCGATGGAGAAAGGGAATTAGGTCGGCTATGCCTGCCCTTCTGCCTTCATCTTCTTCAAGATCGAAAGCCACATTTCTCCATTCATCTCGTAAACCAAAAGGGAGTTTCGAGAGCGCAGTACGAACGTTTGAAGTGCTGTTAAATTCCTGCTCCATGTTTACTTCGGACAAGGCGCTCATACAACTCTCAAGAAAGATGGCATAATCTCTCAGAGCCTCGCCATCATCGCGTTTGATTTGAGGCCACTTCGCTACTTTGTCCAGGTGCGCGAAAATGACGTAGGCCGGGTTGCCATAGTTACTGTCCAGTAGCTTTCTGGCTTGTGCGTAGCCCTGTTCTGCTGGCCCCCGCCTACAACCTCTAGCCATCTCTTGAGGGGCGCGTCTAGTGAACTGTATTAAGTAATCCAGCTTATCTTGAGGGTCTTCTAACACATTGCCTATAACGTGGTCAAAAGCCCTGATGAAGTCGGCATATTCGTAGGGGTCACCTGAAAATATGGGGATCTCTCTGGGTGGCGCTCGAGGACGCGGTGCAGGAGATTCGTTTTTCTGGGCCAACATTCTAGTGACTTTAGCGATTTCTTTCCAAAATTCGGCTTGCCTCTCCATGAACTCGCGCACATCCAACGAATTCTCCTCGACACTCTGAATGTTGGCCCCTAGGGTGCTTCTTAATTGCTGTGGTCCTTTTGCGTTAGACTTGTCCTCTTCGAGCCTTTGCAAAAGTTTATCGATTTCCGAACGTTCAAGTGTGGCCGTCGCAGGAGATGCTGCTGTCGCCTCCGATGACAAGTCGCGGGGTTCATCATCCATTTTGCGCGTTAACAGCGGGACACTGGCTTCCTTGCGACCATTATTATCTCGTAGCTGTAACTCGCTGAATTGATTCTCGAGCCGAATATCAGCTTGACCCGATGTGCTTTCGCATATTCTGGGACTAAATTCATTCCAACTCTCAGCTTTGGAGGCGAATGACGACGTTTGCGTTCTCTTTGCTTCCTTTGACAGTAAGAGTATCGACCTGTCACTCCGCTCCTCAGGTTCGCCTCTTATTTTGGTAGAGTCTGTTTCAAGCAGCTCCACTATCCTGGGAAAGTTTGCAGGATCAGCGGTAAGGCTTTCGATTTCAACCGTTAGCTTTGAAGGGTGGTCGTGCTCTTCCTCAAAAAGATCTTTACGTAGATTTATCTGTTCCGAATTGGAGTGAGCACCCCGATCACCTCTTGCATCTTCTCTCTTAAACATCTTAAAAAACAAAACTGACGGCGTTTCCAGGCAACAGCAGCTACGTCACAATCGCAACTTTCCTCTCTGCTTTTCTCCAGCAAAAGTAAGTCAAGCTTCTTTATCCTGCGCCAACGACAGGGACAACCCATCCGCGATGCCCTTTTTCTATTCTATCATTCCATCACAGCCTCTTTAGGGTTCGAGCGCAGCGTCTTAGCTTTCAGTTCCGATCACGCATAAAGAGGAGAGAAGAGCTCAATGCCTCATCAGCTCCGCTCTTTCTCTTTCGTGGGCGAGTTCCGGAGTTCAGGTCCTCAGATGCCAGTTTTCCACTTCCAAGTCCTTCGATGGCAGTTGTTCTGACGAAATTTGCAGCTGCGTTTGTTCAAAAAGTACCAAAGTTCTACAGCTTTTAGTTTACTTGATAGGGCAGTTCTGGCAATCACGTGATCGGGAGTTCAAATAATTTTCCACAGACCAAAGATCTTTGTTTTTAAAGTGTTAGCAAAACAGTTAACACAAAAATAGGAGAAAAAAAAGATATTACAAGGAAAATAAAAGTTCTTGCTTTAAAACGTTCTATTTAAGGCTCATTTATCTTGATGCGTTTGGTCCTAACGTCGTATTACGTGAAGAGCGTTAAGCACGGGCGGATAACAGAATGCCAGTCCAGGCTGGCATTGAGCCTGTCACCTAACTGGCCTCATTAACTCTCCGTTTTACAGATAGAGCTAAGAAGGTTCTATTTCATATTAACATACAGGGGGTAACAGATGATACAATATTCTAATAAACTATAAGAAACTGACATTCTATTATTGAAATTAAGCAATTCTAACATTAACATTAAACATTTTAAGGCTGACTCTTACAAAAAATAAGCAAACAAAACACATTTAGTTATCTATGCTCACATATCATTGTCTTTTTATTTCTATAGTGTCACATTTCACCATTCATTGATTTACTGGCATAATTACTCATTTCCATTTGGCTGGCGCGGTAAGGAGCCCCGAGTCCACGTCCTCCGTTTCTCCCTCCCTGTTCTTCAGTTGCCCACACTCCTTTATTAAAGCTCATGAGAGTCCCATTCCCACCAACACCCCCACCCAAGTTGCCCACCCGTGGCGCTAATCCGGTGGTTTTTCTTCTCGGCAGGAGTTTGGCTGTGATGGTGACTTGGACTCTAAGCAGGTGCCGGACGTCTGCGGTGTCTGTGGTGGTAACGGATCTTCATGCACAGAGGTGACGGGCGGCTACTCAGAAGGCAGGTCGCGAGGTGAGACGGGGCAGGTGGGCTTTCTTTACCACCTTGTCAGCCTTTGAACTTTATTTCTCAGTGTTGCTTTGTTCTCTTGGCAGAGTATGTCACCTTCCTGACAATCCCACCTAATGCCACAACTGTCCATGTCGTCAACAACAGATCTTTGTTCACCCACCTTGGTAAGTAAAGCCACCTGGGCGCTATTGATGGGTGGGGTGGTTTTGAACATCACTCACACAGACAACATAAGGGGAGTTGAGGGTCTCAGGCTTGAAAAAAAAATCCCATTGAGCTGCAGCTGGCACCGATTCTCTGTCGGGGGCTCAGCTGAGTCTGTCAGCGTGCTGGCCCTTCAAAAATAAAACGTGTGTTGCACTTGAACTTGTGCCTGGCGTCAGTGGCGTATAGGAGCGGGCGAAGGGGGCGGTCCGCTCGTTTTTGGGGGCGGCATTATTGGCCAAACGGCTCAGTACAATTCGTGTGTAAGCAGCAGGGTTCGGAAAAATATCACCCAAGAATGAAAAAAGTAAACTTCTCTGATTTTTATCTACAAATGCTTCAAAAAAAATTTTCAGACTGTTCTTCTGTGACGGCATCAGACACAGCAGTTGACATTTATGAGACACGAACAAAAATAAACATAAACATTACACCGATAATAATTTCTAGGAAGATAAACAACTAATTTACAATTTAAAATTTCGTTTCGTTTATCAGTCCGAATGCGTTCACACCCCCACCTATCACTTGTACACCACACTGGTTCAGGTTTTCGCAGCGTAATTATATTAAACTAATCATTAGAACACAGCTTATCAGTGCGTCTATACCAAGAGTTCCCAAAGTGGTCGATATCGACCCCCTGGGGTCGATTTGAACTTTCTAGGGGTCGACAGTTTCAATAAAAAAATATGGGGGTCGACGACAGCAAAAAGAGACCCTCTTACTACTGCTATTTGTTTGTTACTTCAAAATATCTATGATTCCAATACAGTAGGTACCTAATTAAGGAGTAAAATAATTAAAAAAAACACGTTTTTGATAAAAATACATTACATACCAAACTTGCAAAGGAAAAGGTAAAATGTGTCATTAAATGAGTCACACGTAAGAATGCATGAAAATAAAAGGAGCACAAACATGTCTGTGCATCGTCTTATCGAACGTATCAAAGCAAATGAGGACATGAGAAACCGTTGCTTGTCCGCACTTGCTAGCGGTGGGACGAGACGACGGATATTCGATATTAGCAGAATCTATCAGTCTTGTACAGTCATGCTTTTATAAAACACTATAAATTGGTTCGTTTGATGTGACATGTACTTATTTGTGATTTGAACTTTGAATATAATTAATTATTGAGGAGCAGTACTACTAAAAAGAAAATCAGAGGACACAGTTTATTTATTCGAGTTTGAACAAAAATCTTCTGTTTCAAATAAGTACATATTTTATTTTATTTTTTTTTTATCACAGGGGCTGTCGAAATTTTTGCTAATAAAAATTTTATTTTTTCAGATAATAATATGACTGAACCAAAAAAGAAATGCAGACAGTACAGCTTGGACTATTTGTACTTATTTTGAATTTACATATTTATTTCATAAATGTCAAAAATGTAAAAAAACTCGGCTCATATTTTTTTGCTTTAATTTTCATTAAAGCAGGTTTCGATATTAAATGTTGCACAAGATAATGCCATATTCCGTAGTCCTTTTATCTTTTTCAATCATTAATTACAAGTGATTAAAATGAAAAGTTTGATATCTAGTGAAATATTTTAATATCGAGTACTGTACACATGTATTAATTTGAGTAAGTAAAGTAAATGAATAGGGGGTCAACGGTTTTAAAAGTTTTTGGTAAAGGGGTCTGCGGCCGAAAAAAGTTTGGGAAGTCTTGGTCTATACTATATTCTTGTCTAGTTGATGCTTATAAATAATTAAATGTGAAAAATTATTGCTGTTTCTCTATACATGAATAAATCTATACAAAATATATCTTAATTTTTCTCAATATCTATATATATAATTCACTAAGGCAAGACACCCATGGAAAGCACGCCAGAAGCGTGGATTCACTAAGCCGCCGACAAGTAAGACACCTATGGCGCACGCAGGAAGGAGCCACGCCCACCAACTCCAAGACCATTGGATACGAGGACAACTCGCGGAGCCACGCCCACCAACTCGGACGTGACAACACAGAAAAAACGGCGTCATTTATATTCGTCTGTTGTAGAGGCCACATGCACTTCCGAGCCACGTTGACTGTTCATAGAGGCATGTTTCTCGCGGAGGTGAATCTCCATATGCAGCGTGTAAAACGGTTTGCGAGGGGTATCCCATGGGATCCTTAAAACGATCCTTTACAACTGAGGTTAAAACCCAATGAAGTAAGCAATCTTTAAAAACCGAGTTTTCGGTTATGACGCACGACCGCGTGCACCATAGCAAACTGTTTTACACGCTACGTACAGCAATTCGCATCCGCGACAAACATGTGTCTTCTTAGATGCTCCTGCAGGAACATGAAAGACGTTTCCCTGCCCACCAACACTCCTTTTTCACCGGCCTGCGTCTGCCCTCGCTCTCTAGGCATTCACACTGCCTGCCCATGTGCCCGGACGCAAAAACTCACCGACCACCCAGTTAGTCCCTTTCGTCTGTGCTAGGAGTCCACATGCACGTCTGAGCCACGTTGACTTTTCATTATTCTTTTTGGTTTCGACACCCGACCGCGTCCACCGTGAAAAACCATGCGAAAGGAACAACGAAGCCCCACCTCGCTACTACCGTGGTCGGGTGTCTTGGTGGATTATATAGAAAAAAGCAGTCAACCGCACAGAGCAATGAAAAGTCTAGGTGAGTCACAGGTGCATCTGGACTGTGTAAAGACGACAACGACTCAAGTGCCGAGTTGGAGGTGGGCACATGAGCGGGCAGTGTATACTGAACGAGAAATTCAGTCACGGACGATTGTGTGTTGGTTTGCTTTTCTTTCTGATTTATTACATTACCGATTTTTCAAATGTTAATTTTCTCCCTGTGCTTAAAAATCATTAAAAAACCGGCCTGATTATGCGGCGTATGGTACGCCGGAGGTTGGCTACTGTCATTTTAATTTTCTATTTAAACAGGTTAACAAATTCAGATATGTTGGAGGGCAACAAATTGAAGCATCGCCCCGCCCCGAGTGGCATGAAATCGAGCTACGCCACTGGACTACCGTCTGTCTGTGTGGGGTTTGGGCAGCTGGTTCGCCCCCTACAGGCCACAAACATTAAAACGAAAATGTTTACGTATAGTCACACAAAGCTGAGCCTTATAAAAATACTAAGGGGCTTTGCCCCCTGCTCGCTTCACTTATCCCCATGGGTGTGCTGCGCGCTAGCCACTTAACATCTCTGCCACTCACGTTGCTTCGAACATTTTAAAGCCTGTACAGCAGATGTTCCTGCATGTAGGACCCCCAACCTGCAGGGAAAAACTTGGGGGTTGGTGGCAGAATTGGCACTCCAGCCACCATAAACAACCTCCCACTGTTCCTCTCCATCTGAACTAGTGTGGTGCTGAGGTATCAGCCGTTGCATGGCTGCACAGCAGCTGTCCTTTTGTCTCACTGCCTTGTCTCGCGGGACGTTAAGGTGTCTCCGAGAAAATCACGTCTCGTCTCCTTCCAAGCGTCCAAGATTTTTTTTTGTATAATAGAGAGATTATTCTGGTTATGAACAATTATTTTCTTTCAACTTTACTTTAGTGCACACTTTTTTTATGAGTCATTGACTGTACTGGGCATGTATCACAATCTGAGTTCATATTTCATCATTACCTGAGGACGAGTTGCACTATCCTCACTCTTTTGATTCATAAACAAATCATTACCCAAAAACAAGTTGCACCATTCTCACTCATCTGACTCCTGGTCAAATCATTACAAAAAAAAGCATTTGCATGATTTTCATTAATTTGATTTATTAATACGTGGGTCTCCGACTCCAGTTCTGGAGTGCTACTGTAGCTGCAGGTTTTCATTCTAACCCTTTTCTTAATTAGTGACCTGCTTTTGCTGCTAATTAATTTCTGCTCCCTTCATTTTAATTGTCTTGTTTTTTAAAATTGGTTTCTCTGAGTTGCTTCATTTTTTCCTTAAATGGCACCCAAACAGAAAAGAGATGTGAAGTTACCGAGTCAACAGAAGACCACCTAGGATGGGGTCTCAGACTTGAACCACTTTCAATCCAACCAGTTTTTTTTAATGTGATGCCAGTTCTTGATGTTCATTAAATCAGCAATTTAATTCCATGGCTTGTCGGCACTCAACTTTTGGCCACGGCAGGCATTTGCAAAACTGTTGATTTTTAATTTTTCTAAGACCCTCGTCAAAATGTTTTGGTGACCTGAGCCTTACTGAGACCTTCGCCTTTCATTATTTTTAGATGTTGTATGATGGAAGCAGGTTAGCTGGTCATGTGTTGGCTCAATTTGTATCTCATTATTCTTTGGTTGCTAATTAAGGAAAAATGAAAAAATGAAGGGGTCTGAGTCTCAAATAGCAAGTCAGTTATAACGAAGGCGAAAAAGTTGATTAGCAGCAAAAACAGGTCACCAATTAAGGAAAGACTTAGAATGAAAAGTAGCACACCAGGACCAGGACCAGAGTTGGAGACCCCCACATTTAATGAATCATTACCCAAGAACCAGTTATTCTCACTTGTTTAATTCATGAATTAATCATTAACCAATGTGAAGAAATCACAAGAACAATAAAAAAAGCAAAATAGGCTTTTCAGACCAAGCTCAATACAGAACTGAAGTGCAGTAGACAGACAGTCAGAGGAGGAAGTGATGTCAGCAGAGCTGGGACTGGAAGTGAGGCTGTCAGGCGGGACTTCCTTCTGATGGTCTACAGAGAGAGAGAGAATGTGATGTGATGGTGCCGACCCCTAGTCCATCCATCCATCATCCAACCCGCTATAGTCTAACTACAGGGTCACGGGGGTCTGCTGGAGCCAATCCCAGCCAACACAAGGCGCAAGGCAGGAAACAAACCCCGGGCAGGGCGCCAGCCCACCGCAGGGTGCGCACACACACCAAAGACAATTTAGGATCGCCAATCCACCTAACCTGCATGTCTTTGGACTGTGGGAGGAAACCCACGCAGACACAGGGAGAACATGCAAACTCCACACAGGGAGGACCCAGGAAGCGAACCTGGGTCTCCTAACTGTGAGGCAGCAGCGCCACCCACTGCGCCACCGTGCTGCCCTGGCAGATAATCAAACTTATTAAACCAGGAAAACTGTCTCCTAATTGTCAGTGTGTGAAACGCAGAAAACCTGCTGCACGATTCCTATTCATTTGATTTATGAATGACTCATGACCCAAGAACCAGTTGCAAGATTCCCACTCATTTAAATCACAAACTTTTCATTACTTGTGAAGCAGTTGCTTGATTTTCATTTATTTTATTTATTAAGAAATCATTACCCGAGAACCAGCTGCACGATTCTTCTCCAACAAACAAGTCACACGATTCCCATTCACTTGTGACTCTGTAACGTAACGTCTTATATTAATTATACATCTTAAAATGTGTTGTCATGCTATGCTTACTGAAACAGGGCAATATCATATGAATTTGCATCATTAATTAATTATATATACAAACACATATGCTTCTATAAAATAATGCATGAATTATTAAATTATGATGCGATCAGAGGGGGACCCGTCCGGACATTAAGTATGCATCAGTGTCTATGCCTCAAAATGAATCAAACAAAAGAATTGGTTGACTTAAACGGATATTTTGAAAAACTTAATTAAGTACAGAGAAGAGAAATTTCCATCACTACTGACTCTCTGAAGTACATTAGCCTGGAGCCCAGAATATACTGTGTGTATATGTATGTGTATCTGTATGTGTGAGTGTTTGTATATATTGTCAGGGATGCCAGGGGCAACGACCCGGCCGGGACGCCGTGAGGGACCGGATGTGGGTCTGCGCCCACCCTGGATCACGTGGGGGCCGCCTTCCTGGTTGCTTTGGGGGCCACGAGTTGAGGGCATGGAAGCCCCACCCTGCAGGGGCTCGTGGTTACCGCCAGGAGGTGCCCCAATGCCTTGGGGACCTGTTGCCTCAGCACTTCCGCCACACCAGGAAGTGCTGGGGGGGAAGAATTAGAAGGATACCCGGAGAGCTGCCTGGAGGACAGCCGGCACTTCCGCCACGCTGGGGCGTGGCCAAGAGGGGAATGCCGGGAATCACCTGGAGCTCATCCAGGAGAATATAAAAGGAGCCGTCTCCCTTCATTCAGGGCTGGAGTCGGGTGGAAGCAGGACGAGGCAGAAGGAGCAAGAGTGGAGGCGGCCCGAAGAAAGGCATTGTGAGGCCAGAACTGTGTGCTGGGGTTTGTGCACTGGACTTTATATTTGTAAATATTGTATATATAATAAACGTGTGGTGGTGACAAACAACATGTCCGCCTGTCCGTGTCCGGGTCGGCCCCACAATATATATATATATATATATATATATGAATCTGTATGTGCATATGTATATATATATATATATATATATTGTAGCAATAGGGGGCACTATCGCTCTCTTGAACCCTCAGGTACCACGCCATAAACACCAAGTAAAAGTGCAATAATAATTATTTTTATTATTATCATAAAGTGCACCAAGCACCCTCCACTCTACACTACTCATAAATTAACAATAATCAATAAACAAATCCTCCAACTCCCAGACACTTAGCCACCCTTCCTCCCAGCTCAGCTCAGTGTCTGGGCTTTCCCAGAGCCCTTTTATACCCCCTGACCCGGAGGTGTTCCTGCCCAACAGTCCACAACTCCTTATCACTTCCGGGTCAGGGTAAAAGTCTTTCTCTTCAACCTGGAAGTACGTCAATTCTCCTGTTCACGTGACCAGGACGTACTTCCAGGTTATAGGGCACATAAGAGTCCACGAGCCTCCCTACATCGTCTCCCTGTGGTCCCCAAGGTATCCAGCAGGGCTGTGTATAACAACTACAAAGTCCATGAGGCCCTGCTGGAATTCGGAGCAAGTTCATGCTGTCAGGAGAGCTCCTCCTGGCGGTCTGGGGGTGGGGGCCGGAAACTCTCACCGGACATCCATCACAATATATATAGTAGGGGGCTTTGCCCCCTGCTCACTTCACTTGCCAATCCCCCCC
>JANRMT010062802.1:9836657-9849663 GCA_026402145.1 Polypterus bichir lapradei | reverse complement strand
ATAGATAGATAGATAGATAGATAGATAGATAGATAGATAGATAGATACTTTATTATTCCTAAGGGGAAATTCACATACTCCAGCAGCAGCATACTGATAAAGAACAATATTAAATTAAAGAGTGATAACAATGCAGGTATAACAGACAATAACTTTGTATAATGTTAACGTTTACCCCCCCGGGTGGAATTGAAGAGTCGCATAGTGTGGGGTCTCCTCAGTCTGTCAGTGGAGCAGGACGGTGACAGCAGTCTGTCTGAAGCTGCTCCTCTGTCTGGAGATGATCCTGTTCAGTGGATGCAGTGGATTCTCCATGATTGACAGGAGCCTGCTCAGCGCCCGTCGCTCTGCCACGGATGTCAGACTCTCCAGCTCCGTGCCTACAGTAGAGCCTGCCTTCCTCACCAGTTTGTCCAGGCATGAGGCGTCCCTCTTCTTTATGCTGCCTCCCCAGCACACCACCGCGTAGAAGAGGGCGCTCGCCACAACCGTCTGGTAGAACATCTGCAGCATCTTATTGCATATGTTGAAGGACGCCAGCCTTCTACGGGAGTATAGTCGGCTCTGTCCTAGGTGAGGTGGGATGAGAAGGGCCGACCGGGACACCCCTGAAGACCCGAACTGTAATTAGTGAGGATCTGGCAAAATTAGCAATCAAAAATCTGAACATAGAAGAGGCAAGAGGGCAAGGGGGGGTGGACCACTGTGGACACTAGGGGTCATTGTAACCCCTTAATCCAAACAGACAGACATGCAGAACACAAGGTAAAAGTATTAGAAACATTAGAACAATGCAGACGAGAACAGGCCATTCAGCCCAACAAAGCTCAACAGTCCTGTCCACTTATTATAAGTCGAGTTTTGAGGGTCCCTAAAGTCTTACTGTCCACCACACTACTTGGTCGCTTATTCCAAGTGTCTATGGTTCTTTGTGTAAAGAAAAACTTCCTAATGTTTGTGCGAAATTTCCCCTTAACAAGTTTCCAACTGTGTCCCCGTGTTCTTGATGAACTCATTTTAAAATACAAGTCTCGATCCGCTGGACTAATTCCCTTCATCATTTTAAACACTTCAGTCAGGTCTCCTCTTCATCTTCTTTAAAGGCTCAGCTCTTTTAATTTTTCCTCATAACTCATCCCCTGTAGTCCTGAATCAGCCTAGTCGCTCTTCTCTGGACCTTCTCTAGTGCTGCTATGTCTTTATGGAGATCAAAACTGCACCCAGGACTCCAGATGAGGCCTCACCAGTGTGTTATAAAGCTGAGCAGAACCTCCTGTGACTTGTACTGCACACATCAAGGCGCTATATAACCTGACAGTCTGTTAGCCTTCTTAATGGCTTCTCAACACTGACTGGAAGTCGATAGCTTAGAGTCCACTATGACTCCTAAATCCTTCTCATAAGGTGGACTCTCGATTTTCTGATCGCCCATTGTGTATTCAAACCTAATATTTTGACTCCTATGTGTAATTCTTTACATTTACTGACATGAAATTTCATCGTCCACAAATCTGCCCAAGCCTGTCTGCAGTCCAAGTCCTTCTGTGATGATATAACGGATTTCAAATTATCTGCTAATCCACCTATCTTGGTATCATCTGCCAACTTAACCAGCTTGTTACTTGTATTCCTCTCTAAATCATTTCTAGATATTAAAATAGCAGGAGCCCTATCACTGCCCCCTGCTGGTCACCACTCTTAACATCCGCCAATTCTAATGAAGTTCCTCACACCATCACCCTCTGCCTTCTGTGTCTGAGCCAATCCTGCCCGCATCTACACACATCACCCTGAACTGCCACTTCTTTTAGTTTAATGCCCACCCTCTCATGTGGCACCTCATCAAATGCTTTCTCAAATGATATCACATGATATCTGGTCGTATCTTTTTTTTGCCTTCTCATAGAATTCCAGCATGTTAGTAAAACACGACCTCCCTCTTCTGACCCCACGCTGACTGTCCTTTCCTTGCCATGTGTTGCTCACTCTTATCCTTAATAATTCCTTCCATTACTTTTCCTGTGATTCACGTTAAGCTTACTGGCCTGTAGTTGTTCTGATCTGCCCTGTCACCCTTTTTATATAACGGGATGATGTTTGCCATTTTCCAGTCCTTCAGAATCTCTCCAGTGCACAGTGACTTCCTACAGATACGTGTCAGGGGTTTCTATCTGCACTCGCTGGCCTCCTTCAGAACTCGAGGGTGAATATGATCTGCTCCTGGTGATTTGTTTGACTTCAGCCTATTTAATCTCAGCAGCTCTTCTCTCTCTACAATTTCCAGCTCCCTCAGTTCCTCTTTAGTAGTCCCGGTTACCTCTGGGCGCTTATCCATTTGCTCACCCACTAACAAGTTGTTTTTAATTATTTTCTTCTTATACAAGCACCACAGCCACAGATTAACAGACTAGAGTACACCCTGCACTCAAATCTTCTCTCTCTTTCTCCTCCCAGCAAGTGTTGTCCACCTTCTCCCGACTCAGTCTCGCTGGCTGGGTCCTCAACAGTCCCATATAAATTGCCCGACCCAGAAGTGCTTCTGCTCTTCCGTCCACGTGACCTGCCTGGTCAGATGGAGAACTCAAGTTTTTAATCATCCCGTTCTAATGACCTACTAGTACTTCTGGACTCGGCGAGAACCTCATCTCCCATCTTTGTCTTCCCACAGCATCCTCTGGCGGCACCCATGGTACCGAGCAGGGATGTGATAGGAAACTCCATGTCCCATGATGCCCTGCAGGAATCCTGGGGGACACCATTTCAATCCAGGGAATCTGCCATCATCGTGTCTTGGGGGAGGCAGTGTCCCAAAGTAGCTGCCTTCCCCCATCCTTCCATTATTTGGGCACCCAGGCCGTCTGTTACACCACCAAATGAAGATCCAGTCCTGACCAAAAGTCCATGAGTAGCACTCCATGCAGGGGGGCAACACTGACCCTCCTTCATCACCAACTCCCATCTCTGGACACTCGAACGGCTAAATCGTCATCGCTGGCAGCATCACACAAGGCCCGCTCTTAGGTTTTCGGGACTTCATACTTACCTGTTGCTTTTTGTTCCACAGGTGGCGCTACCAGTCAGGAGCCTGCAGTGCCTCCTGTGGCGGTGGGCTGATGAGTAGGGTCCTGTACTGCGTGCGCGACGGAGACGGCAGTGAGGAGGTGCTGCCTAATGAGGAGTGCTCGACTACGTCCAAACCCAAACAGCTGGAGACGTGCAACCCTGAGCCATGCCCACCCAGGTGAGAGGGAAATTTGAAGGGACACTCGGACGCCAGCCATTTTTTTTTTCATTTATTATAGAAGGAATTGGGATGTCCGTTGTAGACGTCCACGATAAATGAACAAAACTGTAATGCAAGAGTTAAGGCCACGTCACGTGACACGACTTTCTCTGCGATTTTCAGCTGTGGCCTTCATTTATACATATAATGTGCCAGGGATGCTGGAGCCCAGGAGGAGGCCCTTCCATGGCCGGAAGCCTTTTGAGGGATGTGGTACTGCTGCCCACCCACCCAGGTGGTCTTTCTTTCTATATAGCGCCCCTTTAGCCAGTTGCCGTGGCCCCGTAAAGCCGATCATGTAGTCTGGCGTACCCAGCGAGTCCCTCCATCTAGTCCACCACTTACCACTCAAACAGGTTTGATTTTTGTCTTCAGTCGTAATGGTGGCACTGAGTGCACGAGAGCTGACAGCCAATCACTGCTCAGCTGGAAGTACAATACCTGAAAGAGAAGAATGAGGCGCACACAAAGAGAAGAGGAGCTCGTCTGCCTGATGTTGTGTGTTTTATGTACCACAGCAGAATGGAAAAGCAGAATAAAACAGCCGAGTCTGAAGCTGATTTGGTCATGCCGGTTAACCCTTTTGTGCAGCACTGGCTCCAGCAGGCAGCACGCTATTGGCTGTCAAGGAAAAGGGGCGGGCCCAAGTTGACATGCAGTGAGATCAGTGACCGCACTTGGCAGGTCTGACATACCCAATGACTAGAGGTGTCCAGCCTCAGAATTGACAGGTCAGAGGAGAACCCGGAGATGAACGTAAAAGTAAAATGAAAACAAATAAGAACGGAAATAGCAGCCAAAACCTAAACGAGAAAAATCTAGAAATGCGGAAAGAAAAGAGCAGCAGTTAGTCCTTTCTTTTAAGGTATTGTCTCTGCAGAGACTGAGAGTGTCAAAGCATGTAATTCCTAAGAAGTTCCAAAAAGCACTTCCAAAAGCGGCCACTAGAGGGGGAAGTAACCCTCAAACCCCTGCTAGCTGTAGGCTGAAGGGCCTTCATTTCCAAACAGGTCCAGTTAGCCCACTACTCTTCCATCCAGAGCCACCAGGCTGAAGGAACCTCACCTGAGATCAAGCAGACCAATAGGCTCAAGGTTCAGCCATGTGAAAAAGTAAGTGCACCCCACAGATCTCGTGGACATTTTTCAACTATTTGAAGAAGCAAACAGTGGATCTCCAGGCCGCCAGGGCCAACAGGTGATAAAAGTGGTCTACTTGAGTGAAAACACAAGGACCACTGAGTTGACCAAAATATCAATCAGTCCAATGGGGGAAAAAAGTAAGCCCACCCTTGGCCCAATCCCCTTTAGTAGAAATGACTTCTTGTGGGTGTCTTTTGCAGAACTGCCCACCAGTCTCTGATGTTAACTCGACCACATTTTGACCACTCCAGATCTTTGTGGGGTTTCTTGCATGTTCTGCACAACAACACCCCCCCATCCCCACCCCACAAACCACACGCAGCATTTCAATGGGATTCAAATGACTCAGCCGGTCCATCACCCTCAATGTCTTCTTTCTGAGCCATTCCTTGGTGGATTTTTTGGTTCCATGTCACCTTTCAGTCTGATGGCCTCACTTTCTCCACAAGCTGCCAAACTCCAAACCAGAACATTTCCCCATTTCCATGGGGTGTACTTACTTTTTCACACGAGTGTAGCTCATGCCCTCTAGCTTAAAGAAAGTTAATTTCCAACTTCATTCCCAAACTGACACCCACCTCATTTCCATTTAGCCCACCACATTCAAATAATGTCTATGCCAGTCCCACCAAGCTTAAGGAACGTCATCTCCAGGTTGATACCCAATCAGATGTGCAAATCAGTGCCAGCCGCCTGTGGCTCAGTCTGATCCCACCCATCCAGTCTGAGGATTTATAATGATAGAAAATCCATGAGGGGGCTGAGCAGCTCACATGCCCGGGTGCCCGCTGGTCTACCTAATCGCTGCTCTGTTTTCCTGCTTTTCTCTCAGATGGAAAGCGTCTGAAGCCACCAGCTGTTCCTCATCTTGTGGCTTCGGAGTGACCGAGCGGATTGTGTCCTGCGTTCAGTTCCACCAGGGAGTGGACACTGAGGTGGATGAAGCGAGGTGCCCCATGACAGAGAAGCCACCTTCTCTTGTGCCCTGTATGATCACCGTGTGCCCCTTCAGCTGGGAGGCTCAAAACTGGACGGAGGTAAGGTTGTGGTGTTAGGAAGCTGGAAGGGCTGTGCCAGCCATACCCATGCCCATATTTAGGAACTGGGCTGAGGGGCTATGATCTCCTATGATCTCTCCTGCCTATTGATTTCACTGTACCCTGTGCACATGCCAACCCTTGAATGGCCCAGCAGCCATTGCATCTATGGATGGGAGTTTTAGTGTAATGCTGGCATGAAGGTAAAGAGTGCCAGCTTCATTAAAGACCTGGTGCCAGTACTGATCACTTACACCATGCCAGTTGTTTAGATAGGGCACCGATAATCGCCCATGAAGCTGGCCATCTCATATTTCTTTCTTGTCCCATGCCAACATTTCTTGCACTGCCCACCATGACAGTTTTTACCAGTGATTAACGCTGTTGCCCACTTTCTCCTCTCTGCAGTGCTCAGTCTCCTGTGGCTATGGGGTCCAGTCCAGAATGGTGTCCTGCATCGGCCAGGCTGTCCAGCAGCCCCTCAGTCCGCTCTTCTGCATGCACCTGCCCAAGCCGATCACCCTGCAGGGCTGCCAGCGTCCCTCTTGCCCGGTGACCACTGCCACAACACCAAGCACTGTGCCCAGGACCTCAAATGCACCTGCAACTGCCATCTATGGGCCCCCTTCAGTTACCCCGACTCTGGCACCACGAAGACTGACAAACGACTCTTACAGTTAAGTATCCCATCTCCCCTTTGCCCAGCTTCTCAAGTACAAAGCAAAATGGTGGGGCTGGTGGTCTTGATTGGATCTATGGGGCAGGTGGGCATCTTCACTGCACCCTCTTCATTGCTGTGGGCTGTTAGATGGGCACCTTAAACCTCTTTATTGTGATTCTGTTGCTCCATAAGGGGCCTCAAGAGGGCGCTATCTGTGAAAGGCGCCATTGAGCCACCTGTCCAATCAGTAAAGTCCTGCTGGGCCCTTCATTGTGTTACAGCGCACCCTGGTGGTGCGTCAGGAGAAATTATCACTCACAAAGGGGAGCATCTATCCCTGTCCCCAGTTCAGCCAGCCCCCGGACCTCCAGTGCAGACCCCCATTTCTTCCTGGCTCACAGATTCTTTGTGTAGCACAGTAGCTCCTCCTGCTGGTGGCTTATCCTTCTGCTTGGTGTTGTATTTATTTGTTCAGAAGGGGGCAGCTTTCACTTCCCATGACTTCATTTTTGGTCCCCCCCAACCCCCCTATTCACATATCTGTGGGATGTTCTGGTCTCCTAAGCTCATCAGCTATTGTATGTCTTGTGACATTACTCTGTGGGATGGCAGGGTGGTGCAGCAGTTAGTGCCGCCACTGCCTACTCCAACATCCTGGGTGTGAATGCTCTGCCAGGTTGTTGCCCATGTGGGGTCTGCATCTTCCATCAAGTCTTTGGGGTTTATTGAAGACTCCCGTGCAACTTGAGGAAGGGGTATAAGTGGGGCCCAAGGTTGGGACTAACCCTGGTTGGTATGCAGGGCTATAGGGGGCTGACACCTATCCTGGCAGCATCAGGTGCAAGGCCAAGAACCTACCCTGGAGGTGGCAAAAGTCCATTGCAGTGTGTTGTGAAATGTACCATAACGTGTTCCAACCCACTGGATGGGACTCTAGGGGCACCCGGGGCAGGAGCATACCCAAGGCAGCCTTGGTTGGTATGCTAGTCCACTTAAAGATAACATAAAGATTTTCCATCCCACTAAGTCAAATTCAGATTTTCAGGGGACTGGCACCAATCCTGGCAGCGTCAGGCATAAGGCAGGAAACAGCCCTGGATGGGGCCAACCTACTAAATGTAAATCAGGACAGTGGATGGCATGGACCAGCAGCACAGGTCGCATCACAGGGACCAACCCAGAATGGGACACCAGTCCATCACAGGGTCTTCTAAAGTATGACACATCATAAACATTTTCCAGCCCACTCAATTCTGTTCAGGTTTCAGGGGGCTGGAGCCTAACCTGCCAGCATCAAGCGCAAGGCAGGAACTAACCTTGGTTGGTGTGCCAGTCCATCACAGGGTCTTCTAAATGAAACATGAACATTTTTCCAATTCAATAATCTAACTCAGGGTTTTAGGGGGCTGGAGCCTATCCTGGCAGCGTCAGGTGTAAGGCAGGAATCCACCCTGGAGGTTACCTCCATCCATCATAGCGTGCTGTGAAATGTAATATAATGGGATCCCACCCACTTAATCTAATTCAAAGTCAGGGTGAAGTGGGTAGAGGTGAGTTGGAGCCAATCCCAGCAGCACTGGGTGCAAGGGAGGAACCAACCCAGGATGGGGCCAACCCAATTAATATAAATCAGAACAGTGGGTGGGCCGGACCCTTTACCAGCAACGGAGGCTGTTATGGCAGGAACCAACCATGGCTTCATCATGGGGTCTTCTAAAATATGACATAACCTAAAGATGGCTGGAGCCTATCCTGACAGCATCAGGTGCAAGGCAGGAACTAACCTTGGTTGGTATGCCAGTCCATTAGAGGGTCTTCTAAATGTGACATAACAGACATTTTTTCCAATTCAGTAATCCAAGTCAGGGTTTTAGGGGGCTGGAGCCTATCCTGGCAGTGTCAGCTGTGAGGCAGGAGGTGACCCTAGTCTGTCACAGCATGTTGTGAAATGTAACATAATGGGGTCCCACCCGCTTAATGCAATTCAAGGTCATGAGGAGTGGGCGGAGGTGGGCTGGAGCCAATCCCAACAATAGATATTGCAAGACGGGAACCAACCCAGGGTGGGATGCCAGTCCATTACGAGGTCTCCTGAAATTTAACATAACATTTTCCAGCCCACTTAACCCAAATGAAGGTCACACAGGGATTGGAGCCCACCCAGCAAGCACTGGGGCAAAGTAGCAGGCAACACTAGAGGGACACCAGTTCATGGCAGCGGGGGTAGGCTCCTGCCCTGGGTGCCCCTAGAATCCCATTAAGTGGGCAGGAAAATGTTATGATATGTTGTTTCACAACACATGATTGATTCCTGCCTTGTGTCGGATGCTGCCAGGATAGGCACCAGTTCCCTGGATCCTTGAACTGTATTGAGTGGTTAGAATTTTAGAAGACCCTGGCATATCAATCAAGGTTGGTTCCTGCCCTAAGGCCTATGTGGCTAGCATCGGCTCCAGGCCACCTTCAGCATTAATTTACATTAAGCTGGTTGGCCCAATCCAAGGTTGTTCCTGCTTTGTGTCTGGTGCTGCCAGGTTAGGCTTCATACTTAAACTGGATTAAGTCATTAGAGTTATATTTTAGAAGAATTGGTGATGGACTGGCATCATCTCCTGGGTTGGTTCCTGCCTTTCAGCCAGTGATGCTGGTTTAGGCTCCAGCTAGAATTTCATGACGCGAGTTGGACCAGGCTGGGTTACATTTTATAACGTGCTTTGGAGGGCTGGTGCCCCTTCCAAGGTTGGATCCTGCTTTGCACCCAATGCTGCTGGGGTAGGCTCCTGCCCTGGGTGCCCCTACAATCCCATTAAGTGGGTAGGAAACATGTTATGATACGTTTGCATATATATTTTCACATTATGATATGTGATAGACTTTTGCCTCCTCCATGATTGAGTCCTGCCTTATACCTGATGCTGCCAGGATGTGTGACAGTCCCCCTGCATCCCTGAACTCTTTTAAGTGGTTAGAAAATGTTTTGTTTTTGTTATATTTTAGAAGACCCTGGCATATCAATCAAGGTTGGTTCCTGCCCTGTGGCCTATGTGGCTGGCATCGGCTCCAGGCCACCTGTGGCCTTAATTGGCATTTCCGAGCTTGCTTCCTGCCTTGTGTCTGATGCTGCCAGGTTAGGCTGCATCCTTAAACTGGATTAAGTGATTAGAAAATGTTTCAGTTACAATTTAGAAGAATCTGTGATGGACTGGCATCATCTCCTGGTTTTAGATTTTAGAAGAATCTGTGATGGGTTGGCATCATCTCCTGGGTTGGTTCCTGCCTTTCAGCCAGTGGCGCTGGGCTAGGCTCTAGCCTGAATGTCATGACGCGGGTTGGACCAGGCTGGGTTACATTTTATAATGTGCTTTGGAGGACTGGTGCCCCCTCCAGGGTTGATTCCTGCCTTGCACTCAATACTGCGGGAGTAGGCACTATCCCCTATGTGACCCAAGGGCTGGATCACCCTGTGACAGACTGGCACCCCATCCAGGGTTGGTTCTTGCTTTGCACCCAATGCTGCTGGGGTAGGCGCCTGCTCCCTGGATGACCCAGAACTTCACTATCACGTTAGGGTCCATTTTCGAACACGTTGTGATGGACTGGAACTCCGTCCAGGGTTGGCTCCTGCCTTGTACTCGATGCTGCTGCTGCCAGGCTGCGGCTCCTCATTACAGAATGTGTTACTAGCCCTCATGTGGCCCCCTGGTGGCCAGTACAATGCTTTGACTTCCTTGTGTGTTCCAAAATATCTTGCACGTTGCCAGTGCTCACATCAGAGGAATTGGAGACACGATTGTAAAAATCCATAAAGCCCCTTGCATTGGGCCTCATCATAGAAAGGCGCTATATAAAGCACAGTGTGCACCTTTGCACTGGAGTGGACAGGAAGGTAGCAGGGAGGTCCACATTCTTTCCAAGGGTTTTCTTGTGGGTTAAGATTCCCCACTCCACCCCCTCCCCCTTTGGATGTCTCATGTCCACCAATCCCACCAGCATCCCATTTTTGGATTTTTGAGACCTGGACGGGGTGGCTTTCCCCTCTCGTGACAAATTTCATTTCACAAGCCTTCTCCTTTCATGTCCACCCTATGGCAGGTCCTTGTGGGGAGCTCCTCCTGGAAGACACCGGTGTGGTGGACCTGAGGGACGTAGGGCGCAGAGACTGCCTGCTGTCTGTTGGCCGGCCGCTGGGGGAGGTCCTGGAGGTCAAGGTTGTGTCCAGTTCTCTCAATTGTAAAGAAAGTAAGTGAAGGGGTCAAGTTGGGGGGGGGGTGGGGGTCAGGTGTGGATTGCTATGCCAGCGAACCCGGTGGGCAATATATGAATGTGAGGCCTCAGAGTACAGTAAGGTGATACCTGGTAGCAGTGCTGGGGATGACCAGTAGGTGGCGCTCATCCCCAAGGTTGGTCACCCCTACCCCCATCCTCACCACTCAGTCAGGTCCCACCCTTTCTCCCTGTACTCCTCCCTGCCCCACACACGAAGGGACAATGGGGACAAAGTAACCACCCATGTCCGTCTGTGTCTCGCCACAGGGGAGTTCGTCTTGTTTTACGAGCAGCTGATGCTCCTCAAGAAGTGTGAGCGGCTCACCGGCTACACCTTAACATCCCGCAGCAACGTCTTGATGATCCGGCAAGGCCGCCTGGCACCCGGCCGAGGCATCCTCTTACACTACTGGAGTAAGGCGGCCACCAAAAGGCATCACAGCGGTAAGGGTGGGCCGAGGACAGCGAGCCATTGGAACCCAAGGACGCCAGTAACATCTCGTATCTCATTTCCAGATTGTGACGTGCAGCTCTTCGGTGTCACGGGAAAGATCGTCAACCCCATCCAGAGCCAGGCATTGGGACATCAGTCCTGCAGGACCTTTGTGAACGTGGCACCGAGGCGGCGGATTGAAATCCGGGCTTTGAGCATGAACATGGCGGCACAAGTCAACGGGTCCTACATCCTGGTGAGTCGGGTGTGCTGTCAGGGCCCTGCCACCCCCAAAATAATGCACATTTTTGAAAATTTAGGAGATGGCACAGTGGTATGGGATGAAGCCTCACAGCTCCAGGGAAGATCTGGGTTCAAGTCCCAGGCTTTGTGTGGCTCTCCCTGTGGTGTGCAGATGAGCTGGACTGGTCACACTTATCTGGTCCTGCTGATGCTGAGGGACTGGTGGTTGGGTACCAGCGACATTGGAAAGGGCCGGATGGGGTCAGTTTTCACCCACCATAACTGGTGATGCCCTAGTTTGTGGCAACTCTTTAATGGTTGCTTCTTTCCAAGGCATTTGCTGTTGCCATCTTCAGTGTAACTGAGCCCAACCCTTCCATCCAATCAGCTGCTAAGCTGTAGAGCCAGACATACAGTACATCCAATCACCTACAGAGCTGTAGGGACAGACCTACAGGCCATCCAATCAGCTACAGGACTGTAGAGTCAGACCTACAGGCCATCCAATCAGCTACTGAGCTGTAGAGTCAGACCTACAGGCCATCCAATCAGCATACTGGCTGTTAGTTTTGGGCTGGTGTTTCCCCTGGAGGGCGCTATATCAAACAATGACTGATTGGGGTGGCTATAAATCCCCCTGGACTGGGCTTTTTGCACCACTGGGTGACTAAACGTGCAGCTTTAGTGAGTCACGTTTGAGTTTATATAGCACCTTTTACAATAAACATCATCGCAAGGTGCTTTACAAAGCAAATAAGGATGCAACACCCACAGTTTGCCTGTGAAATCCGACAGTCTCCACAAATTCACTTACGGTGTTTCCACATGGCGTTCAGATGCACTCCGACGGACCTGTCTTGTCCTTTCCATGCAGATCCGAGACGTGGACATCATGAGGACTTGGGTCTTCCACGGCAACAGCCTCTTCTTCTGGCGCTCCTCCGGCAGCCGAGCAGAAATCGAGTTCCATGGGGAGTACCTGAGACGCCTGGGCACCTTCCACGGGGAGTTCTCTGCTATTGAGCCCTGATGCTGATCTGTCGGTGGCACCCAGACTTCCAGGAGATGAATGAGATGCCAGACGGCCTCCCTTCTGTGCTTGAATATAAAACTGGGATATTTGTACTGAATTTGTATATAGAGTGTATGTACACACACTGCATCTGGAGCGCCTCCTAGTGGGGGCTGTCACTCAGAGAGCTCCTTTAAGGGACACTCTCGTCACCCTGAGGGCATGCTGCCCCCTGGTGGCCCCTTTCTGCCCACATGGACTTACAGAGAAGCGCTCCCGCTTTCAATATGTGCGTCTCTCTCTCCTGTGTGCCTTTCCTTTGGACCTTCTCACCCGGACAAAGATGCAGAAATCCAACATGTTACACTTGGGACACCCGTGAGCCCGGCTTTTATGACAGAAGCTGTGCCAAATAGACTGAACGTGCCAGTGTGCAAGTTCCCCTTCCTGAGGTGGACTGGTACCCCATCCAGGGCTGTTTCTTGCCTTGTGCTGCTGAGGTGGGCTTCAGCCACCCACATCCCCCAGGTGGGTTTGAGAGGCTACACGCATGATAAACATCGTGGACACACACATACAATGCATACATACATACAGTCTATAAGGACATGCACTCGTACAGACAGACACAGTGCACATTACTGTACAGACATACAGGCACACAGAATCCATGCAGTATATTCACCAATGCATGCATCTACACATATAAAGAAATAATTGCATATATACACCTTCACATACATACATACCATATAAATATAATGCACGCACACGCCAACATATATACACGTTACATACATATGGTAAACTCATTTATAAATAAGGTATACCTGCCTTTATATACCGGATGCACAAACATAACGGTACACAAATGCACATACATCAATAAATATAATATATATATACATACATACATATATATTATAAAT
>JANRMT010062802.1:9796930-9836647 GCA_026402145.1 Polypterus bichir lapradei | reverse complement strand
TACATACATACATATATATTATAAATATATATATCTCAATAAATATATATATAAATAACACATAAGTATAAAAAATTGATAAATATAGCCACTTTCATAGTTTATAGAGCTTATTAAAAATATTGTATATAAAAAACGTGTTAAACACATGCATACATGGACTGAACAGAATGAACATAAATACACATACACACAAATATTACACACACATATAAACTCCTAAATGCCTTACCTGCGCACCCATGTTTGTCACACACACGCTTGCTTACATACAAACATCATCATATGCTGCACATGTGTAAACACATACACAACATATACAGTATATAAACATTAATCACACACACGTTACGGGCCTGCTGTACACACTTTGTAAATGCTGCACAGACTTGTGTTACATATTTGCAAACATACAAGCATATCATGCATAAATATCAATGTTAATAATAATAAATACCACACACATACACATGCTGTATAAACATAAAACACACACGCTACATGAACAAGTATTACATACATGCAGGCACTCATGATTCATGCAGACGTGTCTGTGCCCACCGACCCTGTCCTCCATAGGTGGGTTAGGACACACACACACTCGCTTACACACAAATCTAGCCCCATTATTTACCACACACACATGCACAAATATCACATACTGCACACATACACACACACACACACACACACACAGCTCTTACACATAGACATACATACAGTGCTATTGGGGTTAAGGAAGTCAGTGCCAGCGCCCCCTCTTGTCCCGGAGTGGTATCTCTTACATCATCAGAGACCAGAAGGTGGTCCCCAGGTGCACACGCGTGACACGTGGCTGCTCCGTGTCTTTGGCATAGCGCCACTCACAGCCTGCACCAGCACTTGACACACAAAGTTGAAGCCATTTGGGGTCACACTGAGGCTCAAAATTCCGACTGATTTGCTTGCCAGCAAGGGTTTGAAAGTGGAGTCCATTTTTCTGTGTTGGCATTGCACCCTCAGTAACGGCGCCAAAAGCTGGTATAGGGGAGGTTATCTCAAGGGGGTCACAGTGCACACCCATTCGTTTTCAAGTTCCAGAGTGGAACACGCGCTGTAAAGATCCAATCCACTTTGTTGTATCTCGACTGTGCTGCCATCATAACTGAGAACTGCCTGCCATGTTAACAACTGCTAAGTGGGGCTTGGTGCCCCGACATGATTTAACAAAGAATGAGAACAAATAAAGCAATAGCAGACATGACGTCAGGTCTGTTTTTATTCAGTGATTTGCACAGTGTCCATGATTTCAGTGAGGCGCTCGGTAGAAGCTGACAAAGACACACCTGAAACAAACAGCACCACAAAAGAACAAGAGCGGCAGAGCCATTGAGCTCTCGTGTGGCAGGAACTGCATGAGGAACATACAAGTCTGCTGTCCTGCATTTAGGAGAGGACCACCTGATATCCGGAGCTCCTGTTACGGCTGCGGTGTGGACAGAAACCGATGAAAGATCAGCTCAGCATCATCAGTGATCCCCACCAACATTTAACACTCTGATCCTTCGGTGGTTCAGCACTGCCATTCTCAACCTCCCTCTGCCAACCTCGGATTAATCCCACACCTACACCAGCATCTGTAATTAATATGGAGACCTTCGTGTCAAACTGGAGGTCAAGCTTCAGCTACTGGGATGCTTTCCAAAGCCAAACATTGGAATGGACCAGCACCACCATTGTGCTGAGATGACATACAGTAAAAGGGAACAAGCTGAGAGGGCTGGGCACCGCCGATTCCTCTGTAAATGTTACAGAACACAACCGAGGCCTTGATATGCTAAAGCCTGTTTCAGCTCTAGAAAAATAATCACCAAAATACAAAAAAATTAACAAACTGAATATTACGTCAAATCAGTAAGCAGTCTTCAAAATTCTGCTTAAGAATTATTTAAATATATATATCTATTGGGGAATGAAAGGAGGGGCTAGATACTGGGCAGGACTACATCCTGGGAACCATGATGAGGAGATGGGGCTGGATAGTAGGAGGCATGACTGTGGGCGTGACCAGACATTAGGAGGTGGAGCTAAGAACAGGGCAGTATGACAGAGGCGGTGCTTAATAGTGGGAGGAGTGATAGTGGGCATGGCCAGACATTAGGAGGTGGAGCTAAGAACAGGGTAGTATGACAGAGATGGTGCTTGATAGTGGGAGGAGTGATAGTGGGCATGGCCAGACATTAGGAGGTGGAGCTAAGAACAGGGTAGTATGACAGAGATGGTGCTTGATAGTGGGAGGAGTGACTGTGGGCATGGCCAGACATTAGGAGGTGGAGCTAAGAACAGGGCAGTATGACAGAGATGGTGCTTGATAGTGGGAGAAGTGACTGTGGGCAGGGCCAGACATTAGGAGGTGGGGCTAAGAACAGGACAGTATGACAGAGACGGTGCTTAATAGTGGGAGGAGCGACTATGGGCAGAGCCACACACTTGGTGATGACAGGGGGTGGAGCTAAGAACAGTGAAGTATGGCAGAGATGGTGCTTGATAGTGGGAGGAGTGATGGTAGGCAGGGTCAGATGTTAGGAGGTGGGGCTAAGAATAGGGCAGTATGACAGAGATGGTGCTTGATAGTTTGTGGAGTGACTGTGGGCAGGGCCACACACTTGGTGGTGACAGGGGGTGGAGCTAAGAACAGTGCAGTATGACAGACAGAGATGGTGCTGGATAGTGGGAAGGCTGGCCTCGGGCAATACCAAATACTGAAAGGGCTAACAGGGCAAAGCTAAGAACAGGTCAAACACTAGAAGAGGTGACAGGAGTTATATAAGGGTAGTGTGGGAGTGGTGGGCTGGTACAAGATGAGGTGGCCTAAAGCAGTGGTTTTGATACTAGCTACTAATATAGGGATGGGGCTAAATAAGAGGGCAAGAGGTGGGGATTTAAAAACCTGTAGGGGTGATGGTGGGCAAGGCAAGCTGCTGGCCAACAAGAGGTTTTAGAGGTGGAGCTAAGAACAGGACAGCATGACAGAGGTGAAGCTGGGTAATCAGAGGTGGGTCTGGATAGTGCAAGTTGTCACCGTGGACATGACAAGATACTTGGAAGGATGACATGAGACTGAAGTAAGTAAAGGGTAACATAGCAGTGTTGGGTTGGCACCAGAAGGAGTGGTGTGAGGCAGGGCTTAAAATTAATAAGTATGATAAGGTGGGATTAGATAAGTGGTCAGAAGTAGGTGGAGCTAAACATAAGGAAGTATGGCATGAGGTGGGACTTGATAATGGCGGGGCTGTGTGAAGTGCTAGATAGGCACTACCTGCTATAATGTGGCAAGGGCAGATAAACTGGCATTAGAAGATGGAGAAGGAACACAAGGGGGTGTGATGGTGGGTGGGCCAACACAGCGGGATGGATGACTGTGGATAGGCATAGATACTGGCAAGCGTGACCATAAGCTGGAGTAGATACTGGGACAGATTAGTGTTGTCATTTTTAGTTAAGAAGCACTGGGCACAGTTTTGGGTGCATTATTGTTGACCCTTGAGCTTCTAAATACAAGTAATATGACAAACAAGACGAGACCTGTGTGAATTTCCTCTTGGGATTATTAATCTATCTATCTATCTATCTATCTATCTATCTATCTATCTATCTATCTACCATTCTCTCCATTTTTCACCCGTTTGTTTAGCTAATTGCTCAGTTGTCCCAACATCTCTTCCAGATTCTTCTTAGAGGTTCTCAAGGTCTCTGCTTCAACTCCATGTCTTGGCAATTTGTTCCAAGGTCCCACAACTCTTTGCGTAAAGAAGTGCTAGTAGATATGACTGGGGGTCTAGATAGTGGAAGGTGTGACCATGGGAGGGCTGGGTACGGGTTGAGAGAAGGTGAGGCCATGTTGATTACTACGTGTAGTTATGAATTTGACTGTACTCTGTACATGTGACAAAACTGATCCTACAGATAAAGGGCAGTGTGGCAGAGTGTCATCTTTCAGCCAACGTGTCTCCCCTGGCTGGGGTTCAAAGTGACATTTTTTGTTGGTTTTTCTCTATTTTATGCAATTTATTTATATTAATGTTTATTTAATTTATTATGAACAACTTTCTAATTGTTGTTGGAAAAGGGAAAGGACTTTAGTTATGTCCCTTATGCTTTATGGGTGGTCCCACAAGGTGCAGGGCCACCTGCCATTCACCGCCACCCTATTTAAGGGAGGGCATCCCCCATGATTCCTCGCGGTTCATTGAATACGCTAGGAGTGCAGTTATTGCGGCTTTGCTGTGCTTTGTTTTGCTTTTCTATTTTCTGATATTTTAAAGCCCTGCTCTGTTTTTGTGGATTGATATTTTTTGAACATCTGCTCTGCTTTCGACCTCGATTTTTGGATTCTGCATTGGGACTTTGGTTACTGGGTTATGCTTTGTCTTTTCAGGCTTCTCCTTGTGCTCTTTGGAGCTTAGGGGATTGCAGAGCCTTTTTATTTTATCAAGATTCTTCTCTGCCCTTTTTGGTTCTAGTTGGGGTATTTGGATGGTGTCCCCCCGAACCCCCCAGTCCCCCCCCCCCAGTGGGCAACCTTGGAAGTGTTTTTGGTAACTTGTGGTTTCAGAACACAGAGGCAGGGCAGGATACTACAAATGATGATGGGGCGGGGCTAGATAATGAAGCAGCAGGGGATGTGGCTAAATGCAATGATGAGGGTGGGACTAGTTAGTGGGAGGGATGTCTGTAAGCAGGGCTAGATGTAGGGAGATATGATTGGGTAGGACTAGATAATGGTAGGTGTGACCTTTCGAAGGGCTACATATTGGAAGGGATGAAAAATGCTGGCTTAAGTAAAGAGCAGCATGGCAGAGGCTGGGATGGATATTAGGGGGTATGATAGGCATGGGGCTTAATGATGAGGCAGCAGGGACTAGATGATGAGAGGAGAGGGAGGACAAGGCAGGATACTAGGGAGGGTTGGACTTGATACTTGGGAGGATGGCAAAAGTTGGGGACGGATACAAGGTATGGCAGAAACAGGGAAGAGATATAGGGAGGTGTGACTGGAGGCAGGGTTTAGACTCAGTGGGATGGGTCATGTCAAGAGAAGGGACAACATTGTGGTAATGTTACATGCAGGGAGGTGCAAAGGGGCTACAGGGCTGACAAGAAGTAGGGCTAGGAAGACAGCAAAAGTCGAAGCCCTCAGCTTTGTCTTAAGAGAAAAGAAGCAACAAGGCTCTTGGAAATTTACGCTAGTTAAGAGGCAGACTGTGGAGCCTTGCCCACTTCTATCTGTTCAGCCATCATTAACAGACAAGGCAAAATGGCACGGTGATGGAGCAAAGCCATAACCAGCACTACTAATGGGACTTCCGAGCGGCAGCAGTAGTAGCAGTTGTAGTATTGTCACATGTGCAGAGTACATTAAACATGGATTCCTGTGTGCTTCTAGATTTCTGTTTTGGCGAGAAAAGCAAAATGTGGAGAGTGTTACATTTTCCCCTCCCTCATTCTTCACTTTACATTACAGGAGGGTCTCAGAGTTGGCACTTACAGTCCCAGGCCTCTTGATTGGTTACTTTTTTTTTTTTTTTTTGATCAGTTGTCATAAACTGCGTATATGTATGTACCATAAAATTGCAAATTTTCTAAAGTTAGTGTGTAGCACTCTTAAATTGTAGTGCAAAGTGCTTGATATGCATTTAGTCTGGGGGGTCCAGTGCTCAGTGGCCACACTCTTGGACAGACATTACTGATTGAGTGAACTAAACTGTGTGGTATGGGGGCAAATGTGATGGTCTACCCCACCGGCAGCATAGCTTGGATTAGGCTTAAACCAAGGGTGGGTCTTCAAAAAGTGCTTTTTCATCTGGGGACTAACATGATTGTAAATGTGACGGTGGCCACTGCACTCCACCTGCTAAGTCATTGAGAGCAATCATTCCAAAAGCATGCTCCTTCCATTTTTTGTGGTTATGTTAAAGGCGATGGTGTCCATGATGGCACAGATAAGATTGCTGCTCTTTATGAGTGCCCCCCCCCTTCCATCTCAGCCATACTCCCCTTACAGCTTGGACTTAGGCAGCTGAATTATCACATCCCGCATGTCCAGCAAGGCCTCCTCCAGCAGATGCGAGAGATGCGCTGCGTTGGTTTCTGCACAGCTGTTATAAGCCGAGATGGCAAAGTTGATGTGGTCGTCCATTGGGTTGTAGCAGACGCCATAACCATCGGGCACCACAGGGCCGAAACACATCACACAGTCTGTCTTGGCAGGGACCTAAAGAGGAAAAAAAAAAAGGACTGGTCAAATTTTTCTAGTGCCTTGCATTCAAGCCTCAGGGTGTTTATTCTAAAGGGTACGCCTTCTGTGTCCTGCAGTCAGGATTGTGGGTTTTGGACTCTCAGTAGCCATTGATTGCCTTCTGCTATCTTTTACTTTTTTTGTTGTCATAATCTTTGCTTTTGATCATTTCTGCACATGTGTACTGTTTAATTATGGGTTGTGTTGTCATAAATTACTCATTTTTAGTTTGCACTCACCCCCACCATAGCCTTTCGTTTATGGGGGAGAAGTGAAAGCTGTAGATTTGTCAAAAATTTTGATCTCCGGTTTTCGACGGATCTCGACATTTTAGGGTCCTCCTGATACCAAAATCATCGATATCTCGATGATGGGTGTGTGTGTGTGTGTGTATCTGTGTGTCACGGTTTCTTGAGGATGGTCAGGGAGTTAAAACAGCTGGACGGAAAAATACCAAACTTGAAACTTAAGCCCGTTATGAGATGACGATGAGCTGATTAGTTTTTGAGCCAAATCGTCCAAGAGAAAGAGGCGCTCTAGAGCAGTGATTCTTAACCTTTTTCGAGTCATGGACCCCTTTAAGAAATTGATGAAAGCTAAGGACCCCGTTCCCCAGAAATATTCACATAAACACAACTTTGCATGCAATGAATCTCATGTACTTTATTTATCGAGATTTGACTGTCTCATACATGTATGACAATACACAAAATATTATTAATCTTTAAAATAAACAATCTAAAAAAAAAAAAACTCCTTTTTTATGCAAAAAGTAATGGCCATTCATTATAATAAGGAAATACAATCCTCTTATGTAAATTACAACAAATTTACTAGTACAGTACTATGTTTTCTACTACCATTACCACTACAATTACTACATCTACTCACCTACTCTAACAGTACTGGGCTGTATAGTGAATATAAATGTTAACTGTTATCTGACCCTCATGGACCCCCTGAAACCCACCCATGGACCCCCTAGGGGTCCACGGACCTCCGGTTAAGAACCACTGCTCTAGAGGAACCCTCAAATACCGTAATTCTGCAATTAATGATAAATTCTTCTGTTATCGTAATGACCTATTTTATGATCAGAAAGATCAGCATCAGAGCGGTAAATAATTACTGAAATGTTAGAGAACAGTTTGGGTAACTTGGTTCATAGGGTGCAAAGCCTACTGACGCACTCGGCTGAATTTTTTCTACTTGATGCAGAGTGTTTTATCACTGTAAAGTTTTGCTGATAGTTTTTGCAGGTGCAGCCATCTTGTTTATGGCTATCACGCTGACTGCCATCGCACAGACTGCGGTACGTTGCCCGTTTCTTCACAATCCTTGGACTGTTAATGAAGATGACATCCATTAACGGTGTCCAGGTTTTTGGACTGAAAAACAAACAAATCTAATTTTATGACAAACTAAAAGTTTTTGCTTTTTAGAAAAAAAACAATCTTTTATCCTTTTAGTTACTGCCTTTATTTTTCTTCTTCTTTTTCATAAAAATCTTTTAATATAAGGTATATGATTTGTTTTTTGTTGGATCATTGGTTTCACAGTTTCCACCTTTTCCCATTTGTGGACCTTTTGGAAACTTTTGTAGTTTAAAAGTCACAGCTTAGTTTTTGGGTCTGTTCAGGCCTAAAGCCTGCATTTCGATTTTTGGACCAGGCTGCTGAGGGTGAGGCCAACCCAGCAGTTCTATCTCAATAAGATAGGAAGGGATTATATGAAAAGAACCAGAAAAATAGTCAAAGTAACAAGTCATGTTTGAATACCAAAAAGATCCTAAATCATTGATTTGAGTGATTTGTCAAACTCGCTGTTTTCTTGAATTTGTGTCACACACGTCTCCAATTACTCAATCAGTCATTCAGTCAATTTAAATGGACAAAAGTCATCACTCTGCTGTTTGGTGTCATTGTGTGTCCCACAATGAACATTGACCAGATAAAGCAAAGGAGTGAGTTGTCTGAGGAGATCACAAAGAAAATGACACACCAGCATGTTAAAGGCAAAGGATAGAAGAACATCTCCAAACAGCTTGATGTTCCTGTGACTGCAGTAGCAAATATTATGAAGGACTGTAGCTCACCTCCCTGGACACGGCCGCAAGAGGAAAATTGACTACAGAATGTACAGAAGGATAGTGAGAATGGTAGACAAGGACAACTTCCAAAAAGATACAAGCAGAATTCTAAGGCTGAGGTCCATCAGTGTCTGATTGCACCATTTGTTTCTTTCTGAGTGACAGTGGGTTCAACAGAAAAAGATCCAGGGGGACTCCACTGATGAAAGAAAAAATTTTAAAAACAGACTGGAATTTGCATATTAGCAAGCCACAATACTTCTGGGAGAATGTCCTTTGGACCAAGGATATACAACTGGAGCTTTTTGGCAAGTCATATCAGCTCAATGTCCACAGACCAAAAAAATCAACTTACAAAAAAAAGAACACAATAGTTACTGTGAAACATGGAGGAGGCTCAGTGACGTTTTGAGGCTGCTTTGCCGTGCAGGGACCATGAAGGCACTCTGGAGCGAAACACCGTGCCCTGTGTCAGAAAGCTCTGTCTCAGTCGCAGGTCATGGACCCTCCAAAGGGATAATGAGCCAAAACACACAGCTGAAACCCCCCAAGAATGGCCAAGAACAAAACATTGGACTATTTTAAAGTGACCGTCTGATTTGAATGCCATCGAACATCTAAAGAAAGAACTGAAATGTGCAGTCTGGAGAAGACCCCTTCAAACCTGACATCACTGGAGCAGTTTGTTTAGGATGAGTTGGCTGAAGGACCTGTGCACAGGCGCAGGAGTCTAATGGAGGGCTCCAGGAATCACTTGTTTACAGTAATTGCAAATTCTGAAGGTTGTGCAACCAAATATTAGGTTAAGGGTCCCATCATTTTTATCCATTCCATTTTCATTTGTGTTATTATTTGAAATATTCTGTTGAATTGAAACTCTAAAGGAAAGTCTGATATTTAGTTAACTACAGAATAAACAATGATGAGTGCCAATGACTGGTCAGTATCAAGTGATTTCAGAGACAGCTGTGTGTTCTTCTTTTTTTCATGGAGGGGTACCAACAAATCTGTCCATGTCTATATAAATAAAATGTCTACGGACTACAGGAAAGGAATAAAAAATTATTAAATATCTGAGATGATGACAGCTCAGACCTAAAATACGGGCAGATGTAGCCTTTTGTACGAGTGTTTGGAAAATTGGCAGGATTTCACAACACACAAGATGCGAGAGCTAAGAGTCTTTTACCTGACTTGTGGAAAGGTTAAAGTGCATGGCGACGGCGTAGGATGTGTCCATGAATATCTCAGGTATGCTGGTCAGGTCCTCAATAGCCTGCATTTTTAGGCCCAGGAGGTGTCGGTCTATTGCTTGTCCATTAATTGCCTGGCAAATGAATGAAAGAAAGAGATCCATGAGCCCAACAGCATAAAACAAACGAGTGAATTCATAGCTCACAATTCCAGAACTTGTTGAACCATCTGCACAAAAATCACGAGTTCACTCTTAAATTTGAATTTCTGCCTCTTTAAAATGTGCGGTGTGTGTGTTTTTAAGGAATCAGGCAGTGTGATGTGGTGGCTAAGGCTCTGGACGTTGTACTCTGAGGTTGTGGGTTCAAATCTCGCTACTGACACTGTGTGACCCTGAGCAAGTCCCTTCACCTGCCTGTGCTCCACTTGGAAAAACAAAAAGAAAACGGAACCAATCGTCTCTCAGATGTTGGATAAAGTATCAGTTAAACAGTAAGTAGTGATAACCAGCAGGGCTGATCATATTAAATACAATTTCAGTTTTTCCAATCCATCTCTGTCTTACAACACACCTTGTGAGGAGAACACCCTGAATGCTCAGTGCTGGAAACTTAAGAACTTCAATACAAAACGTGACATGGTCTTGAGAAGAGGGCATAGCACTGGCACAACAGTTCAGCCTGTGGGAAGTTTGCACCTTCTCCCAGTGTCCTCGCACATCCCAAGAGTGCGTTGGGTTATTTGGATACTCCAAAATGACACCATGATGGTCAAAACCTGTGTGCGAGTCAGTGGGCTTTGCAATGGTGCGGTAATCTAGTCCAAGGGTTTGTATTGCTGCTGGGATCACCTGGACGCTTAAGTAGTCTTGAACCAATTCTAAAAGGGATGGATTTCCTCAAACATTTCAAACAATTGCTGTCCCCCCCGCCCCTTAATTTAAATATTTCAATATTTATCTCTCTATTATAAAAGGAAATCCTGGGACGAGACTTTCTCTGAGATAATTTCAATTTCTACGAGAGATCATTTCAGGTCCCGAGAGATGAGACTTTTTGCCAAGAGATTTTGACAAGTCTCGTCCTCCTCTCAAACATTTACAACCACGGCCTTGGTCCACTAACTTCTCATTCGTGTGAATGCTACTGTTAGACACAGTTCCTGCGCTCTCAGCTCCAAGTGGGGTCGGAAATAAAAGACAAAGAGTAGGAGACAAAGTAGAACGTCGTAAAGAGGTTCAAAATCGTTGGCGAGATACACATGCAGAGCAGGTTAGAGATTATGAACGTACTAAAATTCGAAAGTGTCAAAAAACTGATAGCAAAGATCACATTAGCGCTAACAAACGGAACTTATTACTCGGTGAAATAACGAAACAGTGAAAAGAGATCGAATATATGGACATAGGTGATATGACAGAAGTATGTAGTTATTGTTCAGCTTTAAACTTTAAGTCAGAGACTTGTAGATCGTCTAATTTGTGTTGCCATCAGGGAAAAGTAGTGTTTCTTCCCAATGAAGAGGCGTATTCATGAGAATTAAAAAAGTTGTTTGGTGAAAATGAAATCCACATACGCGAGTGGCAGAAATGGGAAGTGGCTGGCACGTAGCACAGGTCGGGGGTTTGGCGAGCGAAGCCCCCTAGTATTTTTAAATATTTGCTACAGTCAATGCCATCCCAAGTACATGGATATTGCCCATTTCTTCACAACAGGAGCTTGCACTGGATTACACAGTGGAAAGGTTGGTGAAGAATGAACCTTTGACCTTACTTATACAGGGTGGGCCATTTATATGGATACACCTTAATAAAATGGGAATGGTTGGTGATATTAACTTCCTGTTTGTGGCACATTAGTATATGTGAGGGGGAAAACTTTTCAAGATGGGTGGTGACCATGGTGGCCATTTTGAAGTCGGTCATTTTGGATCCAACTTTTGTTTTTTCAATAGGAAGAGGGTCATGTGACACATCAAACTTATTGGGAATTTCACAAGAAAAACAATGGTGTGCTTGGTTTTAATGTAACTTTATTCTTTCATAAGTTATTTACAAGTTTCTGACCACTTATAAAATGTGTTCAATGTGCTGCCCATTGTGTTTGTGTTAACAAACAAAACCACCGCTATTGGTCTGACACTAACCCACATTGGATAGATCCCTCCAAGACTGTTGGAACAAAAAAATTGATGGTATGGTGTGGTATATGGGGTACAAAGATAGTGGGGCCATTCTTCATCAATGGAAACCTCAAGGCCACTGCGAAATTGCTACATTATGATGTGTTTCCCTCTTTATGCACTGAAGCTGGCACGTTCCCTGAGTTTTTCCAGCAAGATGGTGCACCACCACATTATGGGTGTCAGGTCCGAGCATTCCTAGATGAACAGTTTCCTGGAAAGTGGATTGGTCGTCGTGGGCCAGTTGAATGGCCCCCAAGGTCTCCCGATCTGACCCCCTTAGACTTTCATCTTTGGGGTCATCTGAAGGCAATTGTCTATGCTGTGAAGATACGAGATGTGCAGCACCTGAAACTACGGATACTGGAAGCCTGTGCTAGCATTTCTCCTGCGGTGTTGCTATCAGTGTGTGAAGAGTGGGAGAAGAGGGTTGCATTGACAATCCAACACAATGGGCAGCACATTGAACACATTTTATAAGTGGTCAGAAACTTGTAAATAACTCATGAAAGAATAAAGTTAAGTTAAAACCAAGCACACCATTGTTTTTCTTGTGAAATTCCCAATAAGTTTGATGTGTCACATGACCCTCTTCCTATTGAAAAAACAAAAGTTGGATCCAAAATGGCCGACTTCAAAATGGCCACCATGGTCACCACCCATCTTGAAAAGTTTTCCCCCTCACATATACTAATGTGCCACAAACAGGAAGTTAATATCACCAACCATTCCCATTTTATTAAGGTGTATCCATATAAATGGCCCACCCTGTATATAACATTGCCATCCCTAGGCACTTTACAAACAGAGATGGAAGTGCATATAAAAAACTCCCCTTTTAAACCAAGAGGCTTTAAAAAAATAAAACCCAGATAAATCATTTTGGGATGGCATTCACTGTGGAAAGGCATAATATAAAAATAAAGTTTTTTATACTTTGTACTTGGAGCTTAGCGAGAGAGAGAGAGAGAGAGAGAGAGTGAGGTTGGGAGCATGCGCTGATAGCAGGTTGCCGCACCCACCACACAAGAAGCCACCTGGATCGGGACCCAAGTGCAGAGGGTGACACCTCAGCACCACAGTAGAACAGTGTGAGTTTTTTTTTTTTTTTTTTTTTTTTTTTTTACAGTGGTTGGAGTGCCAATCCTGCCACCAAACCCCAAGTTTTCCATGCAAGATGGAGGACCTGCTTGCAGGGTTGGATGCAGGTTGATGTCATACTCGGGACGAAGTAATTGCAGGTTAAAGGCCTTGCTCAAGGGCCCAATGGAGTAAAGTCACTTCTGGCACTTACAGGATTTGAGATCCCAAGCCTCAGAGGTGGAGACCCGTTGGAGCTTAGGCAGGTTGAATAACATGTTCAGGGTCACATCATGAGGGTTAGGGTTAGTACTCAGTGTTCTTTTTTTTGATTCCTTCCTTTCTTATTCTACCCACATGAACTTTCTTACTTTCACCTTCGTCACATATCCCATGTTTCCTCAATCCTCCCCTTTTCTAATGCTTTTATCTTATACTGCATCGATTATTGTAACACCCTACTGGCAGGCGTCTCTTCTAATCTTATATCACAGCTCCAGTTGATTCAACACTCTGCTGCCAGAGTCCTTACATGAACCAGCAACAGTGAGCACATCACACTCATCCTGCTGCGTCTTCACTGGCTTCTGGTGTCTTACAGGACTGAATATAAAATTCTATTATTAACCTACAGAGCTTTAAATGGCCTCACAGCAGACTACACCAGTGACCTGCTCCATCACTCTGCTCCTGTTCGCCTACTAAGGTCCTTGGATTCTGGCCATCTTGCACTAACTTGCATTCTGTGGGTGACAGGGCTTACAGCTGTATAGCGCCCTCCCGAAATGAATGAGATCAGCTGACTCCATTCATTTTTTTAAAAAACAAAAACAAACTTCTCTATTCAGGTAGGCATCAAACTTAACCTGACATTCTTAGGGTGACCAGATGAGTTCGGCTATAAAGGAGGACACCGACAGTCAAAAAGGAGGACAAAAATGACCAAATATATTTTCCAACTTTCCAATCAACCGCTAACCACTGTCCGTTGCGCCATCAGGCAGAAATAGAATATAAAACAGTGTTGCCGCTAGTTGATGTTACAATTATTGATAATGTGATAACATAACGTAATGTCACGCGGTGACGCAGATGAATGGAGAATGGCCGAAGGCTGCTCATTCTCGGTATATATCATATGTAATTAGTCAAAAACGGTTAACTCTGTTCGTGATTCTGTGAAAGGAGGACATTTTAATGAATTTTTGGAATGCCTGGAGGACGGAGGAAACCATGTTAAAAAAGAGGACATGTCCTCCTTTTAGAGGACGTCTGGTCACCCTAGACATTCTACTCCTCCTTTCAGTTTGCCTCTCAGTCCAGATACTCAGCATAATGTCTGTGTGTGTGTTATATCACAATATTCAACCTCTCCCTCTCCTCAGGTGCAGTCCCCTTGTGGCTGAAATCCACAACCATTGTACCTGTTCCCAAAAAACCGAGGATAACCTGTCTTAATGACTATGGACCAGTCGCTCTCACCCCTGTCATCGCAAAGTGCTTTGAACGACTGGTAATCACCCACATCAAAGCCTCCATCCCAGCTAATTAAGACCAACACCAGTTTGCATATCGGTCAAACAGATCAACTGAGGACACCATCTGTGTGACTCTACATGCTGCCCTCTCACACCTAGAAAAGCCCAACACCTATGTTAGAATGCTCTTCATTGACTACAGCTCTGCATTTAATACCATCATACCTAACCAGCTGATGCACTAGGACTTGCTCCGTCCATATGCAACTGGTTGCTGGATTTTCTCACCAACCGCCCCCTGTCTGTCAGGATGGGCAAACACACATCCTCCACCCTTACCCTGAGCACTGGTGTGCCGCAAGGATGAGTACTAAGTCCCCTTCTCTATGCACTCTTCACCCATGACTGTCAACCCATCCACCAATCAAACATTATTGTTAATTTTGCAGATGATACGACTGTCATTGGGCTTGTAACAGACAACAATGAAGCTGCATATAGGGAAGAGGTTTAGAATCTGACAGCATGGTGCAACACCAACAACCTGGTCTTAAATACCAAAAAGACCAAAGAAGTGATTCTGGACTTTAGGACCACCAAAAAGACCAATCACAGTCTGATAACAATCCAATGCAGATGCTGTGGAGTGAGTTTTCAGCTTTAAGTTTCTAGGAGTCACCATCTCAGAGGACCTGTCCTGGGCTGACAACAACTTGGCTATAATAGGCAAAGCACAACAACGCCTCTATTTTTTCAGGAAGCTAAGGAGAGCTGACTTCCCCCAGGAGGCTGCTGGTTCATTTCTATAGATGCACTATAGACAGCATCTTAACTAACTCCATGATGGCCTGCAGGTACAACAGCTGCACCAAGGCTGCTAAAGGAGCCCTGCAGCGGGTCGTAGAAACAGCAGAGGCCATTATTGGGACTGAACTGCCATCACTCGAACTCTTGTATAAGACTCGCTGTGTGAGAAGGGCCAAAAACATTCTCAAGGACAAAACTCATCCTGGAAATTCTTTGTTTGAGCTCCTCCTGTCAGGAAGACGCTTTAGGTCAATCCGTGGACGCACAGACAGACTAAAAAATAGCTTTTTCCCATCTGCCATAAACTTTCTGAACTCTGAATCTCCTCAGTCTGAGATCATTTTTAATCGAACATGTGCAATAAGCTATATTGGTAATGTGCAATATACTAATGTAATACAATATAGAATATGTAATATACTATTCATTAACAGGTGCAATAACAATTTATGCTGCTGTACTTTTAGCAATAATAATTTGCTCTGGTTACTTGATCACTTAACACTGTATACGACATATTTGGAATTATTTGACTTTTCTTTAAATGCACCTTGGGGCTGTCACAAAAAGTAATTTCGTTGTGCTACACAATGACAATAAAGTGCTTGAACTTGAACTTGAAGTGACGTGATTTGTTCAGGCTTTTCTTCAAGTATTGATTTTAGTATTTACTTTGGTTTATTGTCTTTTATTCTATTTGATGCTTTGGATATCCTGTTGCAGAAAATATTTGTACATATTGTTACATATACCCTGCTGTTATTTCTGAGACTCTGTGAAACACCTTGAGCATGGGAGAGGCATTATATAAATAAAATGCATTATTATTATTTAGGACTTAACTGTAGAGTATGCCCTTTGAGTTACCAAAATGGTGCCGCTCACTGCCAATAACATGGACTTAACAGAATGGTACACAACATGGACATAAACTTGTGGTGGTGGTAGTTGTGTTTGGGGTTTGGCATGCAAATGTGCCCCCTACAGGTCACATTGTGTAAGTAATGATTAAGGAGGATTGTGGTGGTTATGGGTGGCATTCTCCATGGAAGGCGATACATAAATAATAATTAAGCTTTGTCCAATCACTATCACTACTTGAATATGTATAAGAGCAATCGTAGACTGGTTACCATACCATATTGGTGTAAGCTCGATGTGCCACAATGGCCTTCTGAAGGAGGTCCACCTTCTCTTGGTTCTGCATGGAGACATAAAACAAGAAGTGAGAAATACAGACAAAACTGAAAATACAGAGTAGCTCCACTGTCCACTCAACTCTACATTACTTCAAGTGCCTGCTAACTACTACTGTATGTCCACATCTCACAAGTGGCTGCTGTCCACCAAACACTGGTTAATGCACCCACCGGGCACCTGACAGCAGATCAAGCAAGGTAGGCATACCGACTTGGAGGGGTCATCAATGGCCTGCACAAAGTGCTGTGAGTCAATGGAGGCTGAGCGGATGGTGTCCGTACGCCCGAGGCGGTACATGCGCAGGGAGGCACTCTCGTAGGTTGAGCAGCAGCGGTTGTAGTTCCTGCCAGGAAAATAAAAGAGAGCATCTATGAAGAAGACCTTATGAGACCCATCCATCCAGAAATGAAGGTATTACAGTACCAGCCTTCAACTCGTCCAGCGGAATAAGCGGCTCACGCCAAACTAACGACACCTCCTCCTCCATTTTATGCAGGAATTTCTGCAGCCAAACTTTACTTGTCCTGTCCCTAAAAGGGTTAGTCACTTTGAGGTCAGCAGATCTCCAGCAGAAGTTCTGTCAATCATTTGCAGACCAATCTTTTTACCAAGAGAGATAAACGGGGGAATTGTGTCTGCTGTTTACACAAAGCCGGATGCAAACTCCTTTATCCTAAAACAAATAAACAGCAGCAGGCTTATCCTGATGGATCACATATCATTGCTGGTGACTTTCATCAAGCACGTTTAAAGACTGTACTTCCTCATTTCACCCAGTACGTGAAGTGCTCCAACAGAGGGGAAAATACACTTGATCATGTGTATTCAAATATAAAACATAATATTTATAAACCCACCCCCTACATACCCCCAACATAGGTCAGTCAGATCATCTTTCATTGCTCCTCATTCCAGCATACATACCCCTCAGGAGAAGGACAAAACCAGCTATAAAGACCATAAATACTTGGCCTGAGCCTGCTCTCTCTCTCAGCTTCAGGGCTGTTTTGTGCAGACAGAGTGGGATGTGTTTGAACAACAAGACTTGGGGGGAATACACAGAAACTGATCTATTCTAAATCAAGAGCTGTGCTGATAATGTCACTGTCACAAAGAGGATCTGGGATATTCCACATCAGAAACCCTGGATGACAAAAGAAGTACAGACACTCCTTTAAAACGTAGCACTGTCTTCAGGTCAGGTGACAGGGTGGTATACAATACAGACAGTGCTGAACTGAGGAGAGGAATTAAAGAAGCCAAAGAGGCCTATAAGAGGAAAACACAAGACCACCTCACGGAGGACAACCCATGGTGGGTGTGGCAAGCAATTCACCATATGGCAGACACCACAGGTCTGTTAGCTCAAATGCCTCGCTGGCAGAGGAAACTGAACCATTTCTTTGCCAGGTTTGAGGTGAGGAGGTTCATCATGACCACACTGACAACTCCAACCCCCAGCACCCACACACTCACTTTGCAAGAACGTGAGGTGAACCGAGTGCTCAGAACGGTGAATCCAAGGAAGGCCACTCACTTGTCCAGATGGGAGTATATGGGAAGATACTAAAAGCATGTGTTGGCCAGCTTGCCAGGGTCTTCACTAAGATTTTTAATCTTTTTCTGACATCAACCACTACTCCACCCTGCCTAAAATCATCAGTCATCATCCCTGTCCCTAAAAAAATAACCACCAAGAGCTTAAAAGATTATAGACTGGTTGCTTTGAGAGCACATTAAATCCTGTCTCCCATTCACTTTCGACCAGCATGTTTGCTTACAGAGCAACCACATCCACAGAAGACGCGAGTGCTACCACACTACATACTGTGCTGAGCCATGTAGATCAAAGAGGGAGCTACAGTTGTGCTTGAAAGTTTGTGAACCCTTTAGAATTTTCTATATTTCTGCATAAATATGACCTAAAACATCATTAGGTTTTCACTCAAGTCCTAAAAGTAGATAAAGAGAAACCAGTTAAACAAATGAGACAAAAATATTATACTTCGTCATTTATTTATTAAGGAAAATGATCGAATATTACATATTTGTGAGTGGCAAAAGTATGTGAACCTCTAGGATTAACAGTTAGTTTGAAGGTGAGGTGTCAGGTGTTTTCAGTCAATGGGATGCCAATCAGGTGTGAGTGGGCACCCTATGTTATTTAAAGAACAGGATCTATCAAAGTCTGCTCTTCACAACACATGTTTGTGGAAGTGTATCATGGCATGAACAAAGGAGGTTTCTGAGGACCTCACAAAAAGAGTTGTTGATGCTCATCAGGCTGGAAAAGGTTACAAAACCATCTCTAAAGAGTTTGGACTCCACCAATCCACAGTCAGACAGATTGTGTACAAATGGAGGAAATTCAAGACCATTGTTACCCTCCCTAGGAGTGGTCGACCACCAAAGATCACTCCAAGAGCAAGGCGTGTAATAGTCAGCGAGGTCACAAAGGACCACAGGGTAACTTCTAAGCAACTGAAGGCCTCTCTCACATTGGCTAATGTTCACGTTCATGAGTCCACCATCAGGAGAACACTGAACAACAATGGTGTGTATTGTAGGGTTGCAAGGAGAAAGCCACTGTTCTCCAAAAAAAACATTGCTGCTCATCTGCTGTTTGCTAAAGATCACGTGGACAAACCAAAAGGCTATTGGAAGAATGTTTTGTGGACGGATGAAACCAAAATAGAACTTTTTGGTTTAAATGAAAAGCGTTATGTTTGGAGAAAGGAAAATACTGCATTCCAGCATAAGAACCTTATCCCATCTGTGAAACATGGCGGTGGTGGTATCATGGTTTGGGCCTGTTTTACTGCATCTGGGCCAGGACGGCTTGCCTTTACTGATGGAACAATGAATTCTGAATTATATCAGAGAATTCTAAAGGAAAATGTCAGGACATCTGTCCATGAACTGAATCTCAAGAGAAGGTGGGTCATGCAGCAAGATAACGACCCTAAGCACACAAGTCGTTCTACCAAAGAATGGTTACAGAAGAATAAAGTTCATGTTTTGGAATGGCCAAATCAAAGTCCTGACCTTAATCCAATCGAAATGTTGTGGAAGGACTTGAAGTGAGCAGTTAATGTGAGGAAACCCACCAACATCCCAGAGTTGAAGCTGTTCTGTACGGAGGAATGGGCTAAAATTCCTCCAAGCCGGTGTGCAGGAATGATCAAAAGTTACCGGAAACGTTTAGTTGCAGTTATTGCTGCAAAGGGGGGACACACAAGATACTGAAAACAAAGGTTCACATACTTTTGCCACTCTCAAATATGTAATATTCGATCATTTTCCTTAATAAATAAATGACCAAGTATAATGTTTTTGTCTCATTTGTTTAACTGGTTTCTCTTTATCTACTTTTAGGACTTGAGTGAAAATCTGATGATGTTTTAGGTTATATTTATGCAGAAATATAGAAAATTCTAAAGGGTTCACAAACTTTCAAGCACAACTGTATGTAAGGCTGCTCTTCGTAGACTACAGTTTAGCATTTAATACAATAATCCCTGACATACTGGTAAGCTAGCTGACAGACTTAGGCCTTCTCTCCTTCATCTGCACCTGGATAAAGCACTTTCCCACAAAGGGTTAAACTTGGCCCTCATCTTTCCTCTTCCCTTCTGCGCAGCACAGGATATCCACAAGGCTGTGTACTGAGCCCACTACTTTACTCTTTACAGTCCATCCTACAAATACTAGCATTAAACTCGCAGATGACACCACTGTAATGGGGGGCTCATATCAGAAGGAGATACAGAGATGAGGTTCAGAGACTGAAAGAATGGTGTTCAGTGAATCACGCACCGCAAAAACTAAGGAACTCATTCCGGACTTCAGAAAACAGAGCACAGAACCTATTCCTCTCTATACCAACGGAGACCATGTGGAGAGGGTGCACGCCTTCAAAATTCCCGGGAATTCTCATTTCAGAGAACCTTTCCTGGTCTGAGAACAGCACAGCAATGGTCAAAAAACACAACAGAGACTGCACTTTCTGAAAGGGCTCAGGAAAAACAAAATGGAGCAAAAATTATTGGTGGCTTTCTATTGTTCAACCATCCAGAGCATCCTGATATACTCTATGGCAGTATGGTACACCGGATGCACGGAAACAGACAAGAAGGCTCTCCAGAGAGACATAAACTCAGCATAAAAAAATCACAGGCTGCTGTCTGCACTCCCTGTAGGACACTGACCGCTCCTGGTATGTCACCAGAGCCACAAACATCAGTGAGATTCCTTCATACCCTGCTCACCACCTGTTTGAAGTGTTACCCTCTGGATGGCGTTACAGATCTTTGAAAGCACGTAACAACAAATTCAGAAACAGTTTCTATCCAATGGCCATAAATACATTGAACAACCCCACAATTTGCTTCAAGCAAATAAAGGAAGGTTAAACAATTTTTGTTTCAGTGCTGAAAAATACACTCATACATGCTGCTGCTGCCCTCATGCAGCTACTACCCAGTGAAATGGTATGACTTATTATTTACTGTACCACTACTGGTTTTATCTTTGATCTCATTCCTTTTAACTATAAATTTTACATATAATATGCTGAGAAGAGCCAAGCAAAATGACACCTTTTATTGGCTAACTAAAAAGATTACAATATGCAAGCTTTTGAGGCAACTCAGGCCCCTTCGATCTTGCCTGAAGAAGGGGCCTGAGTTGCCTCGAAAGCTTGCATATTGTAATCTTTTTAGTTAGCCAATAAAAGGTGTCATTTTGCTTGGCTCTTCTCTACATTCATAATGGCTAACACGGTACAACACCCTAGTACTACAGACATATAATATGCTGTTATCTATAAACTGGGCTAAAGTGCAATATCCTTCAGTGCAATAACTTTTTTATGATGTTCTTCTTGTGTGCATTATGTGTTGCAGTTTTTTATAAAGAAGTAGAGTTGTTTCTTCTTTTGTGCTCAGCTGGAGTGGCTCTCATAATTTTGCTGTAATTTTTTACAATGAAAATAAAGGCTTTTCAATTTATTTCATTTCTATTTACCTGTAATAAGCCAGCTGCAGGGCAACTTGGATGAAGGCATCTGGGCTCATCCTCTGAGACTTGGGGAAGTTTTTTCCAAAATGTGAGAACACGGACACCTTCACATCCAGATCGTGAACCATTCTGTGGAGATCAATAGTTTATGACAATAAGAGGTATACACATATCAGCACACAGGCCACTCTGTGTCAAAAAGAGGAAAAAGGCTCCCAAAGAGGGTTACTGCATTTCTCGAGTTTTGGACAGGGAGTGGTCACATTCCTGCCATGAGTGGAGAGTACCTGCAGATGCTCTCTAGGGTGTACTGTGAGCAACTCACAACTCAAGTAGCCAATGTAAGTGTCCAGGAATTATCAAAATAAAAAGTTACATTCTCAAAATCACTTAAATATATGCACACCTATTGAGTCTAAGGATTTGCGCTGGTATCTGGAAGGATGGTGGTTCCAATCCCATTACTTCCAGAAGGGATCTGTCTCCGCTGGGCCCTTAAGCAAGGCCCTTAATCTGAAAATTGTTCCAGGGATGCTGTACAATGGCTGACCCTGTGGTCTGACCCCCAAAGCTCATGCAAAAAGACAATTTCCCCTTGAGGATTAATAAAGTATATCAAATTAAAATATCAAAAAATACATACAAATACTGCATATTTTTTGAAACCTACTTGATTCAATTCATAGTTGTGGGGGGCTGGACTGGGGGGTCAGTGAATGTGTGTAGGGTATGCACACCTTCACTCACACAGGAGCTATATTAGAGACACCAAACAATCTAATCCATATACCTTTGTGGATGTGTCCAGAGAAAAATCAGAATGTCCAGAAAAAGCACACACCTGATTCATTCATTTTAAATGAAGCCCCCCCCCCCCCATCACCCACCCCACCCCTCCATGCTGAGTTGCAGGCTCTTACATGTTGAGGTTCTGCTTGGCTTTCTCAATGTCCTTCTTGATCTCTGGTGTGATATTGAAACGTAGCTTTTTTGGCATTGGCAGTGGGATCATGGGAGACCTCACCGTCTCAGCACTCCTCCTAAATACAAAAAGAGCAACAGAGGGTCAGCTTATTTGAGGGAAGAGAGGCACAATATGGCTTGTAATACATCACTGGGTACAGCTAAACAAAAGATAAAACATATTTAATGCCCACCACAACACTATCACCACTGCTTCCTTCCTTGGCTGGCAAAGAGAGACGTTAGTAATTTCATCAAGGTGGAATGAAGCTAGCAAGGTCCATAATTAACAATGAGAAAGCCAATTAACTTGGCTTGAACATTTCAGACAGAAGTGTTGTTTGGTCAGTTCAGTTTCATGTATTTCCTATACATTACAATTATAATACAATTTGTATGATTCACTTAATTAAATTAATTGCCCACTTAATTAAAAAAAATAAAAAAGAGCAGCACAAGCCCACAAAAGGTACAACTTACAGTATTCACTTCCGTGGCGTTAACCCTGACCACAACTTGGAATTCTATGCAAGTACAGTTAAGCCCAAGTCAGATGCAGGGTCACACGTAATGATCTGCTTTACATTTTTAAGCCTGATTACTGGTCAGGACAGTATTCTGCTGCCACCTAGTGGATGAAATAACATCATGCTGCAAAAAATCTTGAAAATTCCTATGTACTTTACTTATCTAAGGTGGTTCATTAATATTCATGAGTGGGTGGAGCCTCCAACTAAAAACACAATGGCAAGTAAAAGGAGCTTAAGGCGATTTTAGAACAAACTGAAACTGAACCATTGCTCAAATAGAGATATAGTTATGACAGTGGGAATTTGAACTGACTTCAGAATTCTTAATTGTATTTTTCCCTTAATTTGATTTGATACACTTTATTAATCCCCAAGGGGAAAATAATCTTTTCGCATGACCTCAGCAATCAAACAATAAAGATATACAAAGCGAGCCAACATGACAAGCTACAATACAATACAATACAATTTATTTCTTGTATAGCCCAAAATCACACAAGAAGTGCCGCCATGGGCTTTAATAGGCCCTGCCTCTTGACAGCCCCCCAAGCCTTGACTCTCTAAGAAGACAAGGAAAAACTCCCAAAAAACCCTTGTAGGGACAAAATGGAAGAAATCTTGGGAAAGGCAGTTCAAAGAGAGACCCCTTTCCAGGTAGGTTGGGCGTGCACTGGGTGTCAATACAATACAATACACAGAACTGAACAAATCCTCAATACAGTATAAAAATAAAAATATTACAAGTACAGAGCAGAAGTTAACAGTAGATGATATCACATAATATGACTTGGATTTGCACCTGTGTGTCTATAAGGTTAAAGTAAAAAATGAGGAAACCAACAGTTTTGAAAGAGCCTGGTGAGGTAGAATATAACCACTAGTGTCAATCAGCAAAATTAGCCCAAGTGTTTGTTTAATAGCAGCAAATGTGCTGTGATCGCTGGTGACCTTGTCCGCTGAAGAATCTTCTGGAAATTTGCTGTATTGGGACAAATATTTTTTTCCCAGTGCCCTATGATGCTTTGTGAGGCAGGAGTGGCATCACAGAGATGTAGTAGCCATGACACACATGCATACTGTAAGAGCGCCATGTGATTTGCTTTTAAAAAATGCATAAAAAACGAACTGCAGTATCTTCTTTTGAGGGGTACCTTAGCTGACTGTAATGAAAAAGTTTATAGAGTACCGCCACCAGATATATAACACTGATCCCTATGAGCGGACAATGCAGTGCTGTAGGGCTAATATGAATGCATAATTAGCCACGTGTTGCGCTACCAATCAAAACAAGCCTTAAAGGATCCCAGCCCTCCCCAAGTCAGAATGAGACCTTGTGAAATAATGATTAATAACAAAATGATTTATTATTATTTACAACGTACTTCTATCTTCTTGATGGAAGACGAAAGTGCAAAGAAAGGATCAGCACTGATAGGCAAAAATAAAAAAAATATGTGCTAGCTGCGGTCAGAGCTAGCACCCGGGCAGGGTGCCAGCCCACCGCAGGGCGCACACACACACACACACACACACACACAGCAAGCACACACTAGGGACAATTTAGGATCGCCAATGCACCTAACCTGCATGTCTTTAGACTGTGGGGGAAACCCATGCAGACACGGGGAGAACATGCAAACTCCACGCAGGGAGGACCCGGGAAGCGAAACAAGGTCTCCTTACTGTGAGGCAGCAGTGCTACCACTGCGCCACCGTGCTGCCCTATGCCCACACAATGATAACATATAATATGCCCCAACCATCAGTTCAACAGTTGGAAGATTGCTATAACAGAGCAAAGACTATGGCTATCTAGTGTGGCAGCATGAAAGCTAACCAAGCAGATAAAGGCAGGATTTTGCATAATTACTTCATTTTTTGAACTCCATTTGTTCATCTCTCCTGCCTAATCTAAGGATTTAAAAATTGGATTTTACTCATTGTATTTTTCCTTTGGATTAGTCTGAACCAGTTAACAGTGTGTGCCCAGTTCCACCGTTTATTCTCCAATGTTATCATGATAATCTCATCCACCATCACTAACACCAGCCAGTCACTTTCTATACACTTACATGAACTCCACCACATGGTCCACCAAGGCAACAATAGGGGGGCCCTCGGCAGGGGCATGCTCATAGATGACCCCACAGGAGCCGTCTTCACCAATGATAAACTATACCGGAGAGAAAACACCTCATTAGTTAGGGTCAATGCCCCAAAAAAAAGGGTTGAACACATCCCTCATGGTGCATAGATGCCCACTCACCACCTCTTTGGTTTGAAATGATGCCCAGTCACTACTTTCCTAGGTTGAAATTAATATCCCTTCTCTATTCTTTGGTGTGGGTGGATGCCCAAGCTCTGGATTTCAAATTGATGTATACCTTCTAGCCTTGAGGTTTGATCTATTACCCACCTCTCTACACCAAATGGCTTGAAATGATGCTTATTCTCTACCTCTGAAATTGTGTTGAATGCTTACTCTTTTCCTCAAGGGTTTGATCCGATGGATGCTCTTTAACCCTGGGATCTTATTTAACAGCCACTCTGAACTCTTGGTGGTGGGTAGAGGCCCTTTATCCACCCTTGGGGTCTGAACCAATGCTCTCCTTCTACCCCGAGGTTTTGAGTTGATGCTCTCTACTCTACTCCTGAGATCTTAGCTGATGGTGGTTAGATGCCAAACTCTACCGTTAGTGTTTAAAATGATGATCGCTCTCTACCTTTGTGATTTGAAGTAATGCCCACATTCAACTTTTAGCAATAGCTGGATGGCCAGTCTCTAGCCCTGAGATTTGGGCTGATGACCATTTACTAGTCCAAGTTTTGAGTTGATGCCCAGTCTCTAGCCCTGACATTTAGGATGATGCCCACTCTCTACCCCAAGGTTTGAGTTGATGCCAACCCCCAGTTCATGGAGTTTGAGTAGATACCTTTTCTCTACCTGACTAGTCCCGCTTGTTTGGTCTGACAACTATTCAGTACTGTAGATAATGTAATTGAGTAATGTCCACTTGCATCTGGAGTGACACCTGCCCTCTCCCTCGCTCGAGCTGCCCATCACCAACCTACCTGAAGGGTCTTGTCAAACCATCTGTTTCCACTGTTCCAGCGACTTCCACCCCCATGGAGCATTTGAGTAGCAACACGACTGAGGTACAGCTCGTCTGACACACGTGGCATCGGGGCATCCAGGCACACGGTGAAGATGCTCTTCTGGATCGCTTTAACAGATTCCTTGTTTGTCTTATCTAGTAGGAAAAAAAACACACAAAGACATACATGCATTAGGACTTACTGCAAGGAGAACAGCAGAGCTGCCGTTTTTACCACTTTCAAAGTTACTCTATTATATACTTTTAATTTTTGTTCTGGGGACACCATTTTGTTTTTTGGGTTATCTGGGAGGGTGGCACGGTGGCACAGTGGTAGTGCTGCTGCCTTACAGTAAGGAGACCCGGGTTCACTTCCTGGGTCCTCCCTGAGTGGAGTTTTCATGTTCTCCTCGTGTCTGCGTGGGTTTCCTACGGGTGCTCCGGTTTCCTCCCACAGTCCAAAGACATGCAGGTTAGGTGCATTGGTGATCCTAAATTGTCCCTAGTGTGCGGTGGGCTGGCACCCTGTGTTGGCTGGGATTGGCTCCAGCAGACCCCTGTGACCCTATGTTAGGATATAGCAGGATGGAAAATAACTGGGTTGGCGCCGTTTTACGTCAATCCTTCCATGGTTGCAGCACTGTTGTTAATTTTTACTAGACAGGTGAACTGTCATATGACTTTGCTCCCTGGCCTATTTAAAATCGCTGCACACCATTTTAGATATCCAAGCTTTTGGATAATTCAAAAAAAAGGTCATCTTTGCATGTTTTAAAGAAATACTTCACACAAAATGGAAGATGTTCGTACATCTTTAATTTCTCTCATGTTGTTTGTAGTGACAGCAGAGAAAAACTTAATCACATGTTTTCATGGAGAATCCATGTAACAGAATTCCTGATACACTGAGCTTCAATATGGACTGGAACAATATCAAAATGTCCACGACAAAATAAATTTCTCATGTCACATAATCCATGTGTCAGGTATCAAGTCGTATGCTCACAACTGCTATGAAATGAGTGCATTCTAATAATGGCACGGGTGTAGACCTCCACAAACGATCCGAAGCCCAAGCAACCCGACCCTAAATTCCAACAGCGGGCTTCAGCAACTGATATGGCATTGAAAAACTCCATTTTTAAAACGGTAGGCACCAGCACTAAGCTAATTTCAGTACCGGAATTAAGTTGCTGCTTTTAAGTACCTTGTGAACAATCATGTATTTAGCGTGATCATAACTCAAAGAAAACTCTTTAATGTTTGATATGCATATTTTGCTGGGCTTGAGTCACCAAAGGGAAACAGCCAAAACCTACACCCCCATTTGTCAAACATATCCTTATATATAATTTGATACTATCCGTATGTATGGTGTTCGCGTCAATACCTCGACTCAATACAAGTTAGAACCATGCAATGGGACTCTGCCTCTGTAGTTAGAACATAACATGGCAAACGCGGACGCAGTATTACATGATTGGCTAAGAATGTTCGAATGCTTCAGTGACGCCGCTGGACGGCCGAGTATAGTAAGTCGGTGTTGGTTCAAGCAGATAACAGTAAGTTCGGTTGGCTTTTGGAACGTTGGTTTGGTGGGGCATACTTTCCAGGACTAACGTCGTCGACCGACTTAAACCCTTCAACAGCTCCGGAACCGTAAGTAATTTAGAACGTATCGCCATTTGCTTGGTACGTCGAAATCTATCTTTGGGCAGTTTGGTTTTGGCATCCGTCCTTCTGACATCTATTGGCAAACTGAGTAATGACGGCTGGGTATTAACAACGGTCATTGTTTAAATTTTAGCCAATCTCAGATCTAAAATGACCACACCAACATAATCATTACTCTGACTCTGATCAGAGTCGTAAAATACGGTTTGTTTTGAAAATTTGTTTGCCAGAAAAAAATCAAATGAGGTGCGCCCAAGAGCTGAGTTCACGTCTCACAGCCCCATTTAAACAGGAAGCTCTCTCATTACATCGGCCGAAAAGGTCTATTTTAAGCACAAATCAGTGCCATGATAACAAAATAATTTCAAGGACTTAAAAAAACATATAATTCTTTGCAGAGAAAGTATGGATTTCACAAACGTAGAATTTGTAGCCCGATTCGATCGGGCTCCCAGTCGCTAGTATATTAATAATAATATGCTGGAAAGTCCAAGGGGGATTATCCGCTCAACATAATGATTTACGATTATGGAGTACAGTGCAGCTAGGAGGTGGCCATGCGTCCATACTGAGGGGAATGAAGCAGGTGGGAGCTGGGGACATTGCATTTCACCTTCCCCAAATCTGGCCAAGTGTGTATGCTGTCCAAATCCCTCTGTAACAATTTGTTAACAGTTTTTTCAGGGCATTGCCTCCCCTGAATCACTAGATGGCAGCCCCCTGGGTTACGGTGCCACCACAGATTCCCACAGGGCACACTGAGACTTGCAGATCACTGCCTCAGCCCTATTGGGTTCCGGTGGTGTTGCCAAGGGGCGTAGAAGGGACTAGCAAGCTCTGTTTCGTCGAGCTCCAGCATTACCCAGAAGTGCTCACAGGTCCCAGCTTTGGGACACCAGAAGTACTCCAAGGTTTTATATAAAAGGAGCTGCCTGTCTCAACTCGGGGAGCCAGAGGATGAAGCTCGTTGGGAGGAATGGAGGAGGCAGAGAGAGAGAGAGAGAGAGAGAGAGGAAGGGAGGTTGGGACACTGAGAGAAGAGACGTCAGAGTTGCAGAGTGTTACTGGGCTTAGAAACTGTAATTGTGGTTGTGGCATGGGAAACTCTTACTGGAAGCGTTTCTCATGAATAAAACCTTTGTTTATTAGCAAGTTGTGTTAAGTGTTTGGAGAGTTGCAGCAACCCCGGGTGGTCACACTTCCTTGTTTTAAAAACAAAATGACATGTAAACGAGAAGCTGTAAAGTCAGTTTTATAACAAACTGAAACTGAACCATTAGTAGAATCAAGCGATAGTGAGGAAGATGTGAATTGGTCATCAGAAGTTGACATGGGAGAGTGGAACTGATGTACGACTGAACTGCCATAATATGCATGATGAATTTGGTTGCCTGAAGGTTTACTGTAGTGCAAGTAGGTGTGTGGCAAAAAGGCAAACTGAGTACTGCTGTCAAATCCCTCTCTGACAATTTAGCTGATTCTACATTGCCTGCCGTCACCACCTACTTTGGCATCACCTGCAAACATGACCAGCTTACTAGCTATATCATTTATGTATGGGTGGGCTGCTAAAATCACCTAATTCTGAAAATGTTTCCCTCACCATTACCCTATGTTTCCTGTGTTTGAGCCAATTTTGTATCCACCCACAGTTAGTTCTCTGAATCCTAACCTTTTTTAGTCCAATCACTAACCTTTCACGTGGTACCTTTTCAAAAGCCTTCTGAAAACCAAAATAAATAAAAGGTGGTCACCACCCTTTTCACTATATTTTATAGTGCATACTTTTCTCACATTAAAGTGTATGCAACACCCACCTTTGATAAGGTTGTTATAGGCATTCCCCCAGGTATTGCGGTGCTGGGAGGTGAGGATTCCAATAGGTTCCTTGTTGGTCTGCAGAGAGGAGTTCCAAATCTTCTCTAGCTGGGTGCAGATCTGGTCGACGGTCAGTGGGGAGCCATCGCTGTTATAAACGTCCAGGACAAAAAACTAGAAAGAGAAGTAAGAGTGTGCCACACCGCTCACCTTCACTGAGTGTGAGATGAGGTCACACATAGTGGGCACCAGGGAGTCCTACCTGGAAGTTGTGCACGATGGTCACATGGGTGGGAGGACTCTTACTGAGTGTATAATTAATGACGGTGTCCCGCTTGGGGCCTGGGATACGGCAAGAGGAGAGGATCTGATAGTACTGATTCATGCAGAGGGGCTTCCCTCCTAGATACTCCACAGGCAATGTCTCACTGCGGACAAACAACAAGGCCACTCTAGTCAGCTGGGTGGGAGAACAAGACATGCAGGTATCATGTACAGTAACTGTAAACTTAAAGCCAGACAACACCAAAAGGCTATAAAGTCAAAGGTCTGATGTATGTGCTCTCCTCAAAGACAAAGGGCTGCCTGTCTTTGGTAAGTTGGTAAGTGGGGAGCTGGGGTGCAATGGGAAGCCATGGACCACAAGGTGAGGGGATACACAAGGGCTTATTTGCAATACTTACTTGTCAATCATGGTTTTGAAGTCCAAAACACCGGCAATTAACTTTGCAGCATACCTGAAGAAGATTGGAGACATAAAAAACAGTGGAGGTTAAAGGTGTGAGAGCAGCAGGACAAGTATGAGGCATAGGTAGGGTGGGAATGGCTGGGTTCTAGAAAATATAGGGGAAAAATCAAAACATATATCCCAAGGTGAGGGGATAGCAGCTACTTGTAGATGTTTATGTAATGAGGGCTGGGGCAAAGGCTTTGGCGTGCCCACTTAAAAAATCATGCTTACATACCTGGAGTATTGACAGTAATAAAATGACCCAATGTGCAACATAATAAAACCTTATAGTTAACAATGTAAGGCCTTCAAAAGGTCACAAACCATCTCAGCTTTCCCTCTCCTTCTTTTGAGGCAGTACAGGGATCCCATTGTTAAATCTGCTTCTAAACAGTGACGCCAGACCTCCACCTCTGGAAGATATCCGAGGGGAACTAAAGAACTTACAGTCAGGAGGAGAGAGTTCAGAGAAGGGAGCAAACTCACCTTCCTGAAACCAAGTTTCGGTCAAAAACATAAAATCCAAATCATGAGATGTGCAAAAATCCTGCAGAATAAAAGTTTTGTTTGCTAGCGATCTAGTATTGAGTAAAACCAAAATCAACTCATTGCTAGCCAGCTGAGAAACACGCTCTAGAGGACGAAGATTCCTATGATCCACACTGCGATTACTCCTCCTCAGCCTGCACAGGAAAGGAAGCAGCACAGGATGACCAGGTGGAGGCACCGGAAACCTGGCACCACGAAGCACAGGGCAGGATGACAGTTGTGGGTGCCACCGGAGACACTACAGGAACCAGACCCACGTAGGGCTCCTCGTAGGGGTTGCATGGAAGGCCTTCCATCGTACCGTCACACCACTAAGCTTCCCACATCTTCTACGCCTTCTCGTAAGGTTCTTCCCACCAGCAGCAATGTAGGTAGACTGGCACAGCCAACGGTGGAATATATGAGAAAGGCGGCAGGGACATGAAGGCCAATCACCTAAGTCATTTCTCAATCACCTTTTTACAGAGTCTCAAATATTCAAAAGTGTTAGGGGATCATTCACCAGCAGAGACGAAACATTATTAAGAAAATGACGCCAAAATCCAGACAATTAAAAACAGCCAAGGAAACATGAAGGGTGGGGAGCCGAATGCACGGGCGCCATCCCATGTAAATCATCATCACTGTCACCTGATGCTGCAGTCACCCATAAAACAAGTTAATGATGACACTTCTTACCTGGCTTGAGACACAACTGCCCCTTCACCTAAATCCTGCATTATATAATGGGATTATGCCCTCTGTGAGGGGCACCACCCAGAACCCCTACCCAGCAGGGCAACCTACAGCATTGAAGGATGGGGTAAGGCAGTTTACTTAGGGCATTACCTCCTCCAAACTACTGGTAGGCAACCCCCATGGGTTACAGTGCCACCATGTATTGCCACAGGGCACACTGGGAACTTGTAGTTTGCTGTCTTAGCCCAGGGGGTGCAGAAGGGACTAGCGAGCCCTATTTCGTTGAACTCCAGCAATATCTGGAAATGCTTCCGGGTCCCAGCTTTGGGACACTGGAGGTACTTCAGGGTTTTATTTATAAGGAGCTGCCTGTCTCATCTTGTAGGAGCCAGAGTTGGGAGGAGAAGGATGAAGATTGTTGGGAGGAATGGAGGAGGCAGAGAGAGAGAGAGAGGTTGAGAGACTGAGAGAGGAGTTCTCAGAGTTGCAGAGTGTTACTGTAATTGTTGTTGTGGCATGGGAAACGCTTACTGGAAGGGTTTCTCATGAATAAAACCTTTGTTTATTGGCGACTTGTGCCCGAGCCTTTCTGGTAGGTGTTTGGGGAACTGCAGTACCCCCTGGTGGTCACACTTCCTTGTTTTAAAAACAAAATGATATGTAAACGAGAAGCTGTAAAGACAGTTTTAGAACAAACTGAAACTGAACCATTAGTTGAATCAAGCAATAGTGATGATGATGTGAATTGGCTATTAGATGTTGACATGGAGAGTGGAACTGACGCATACGGCACTGTACGACTGAACTGCCATATAATGTGTGATGAATTTGGTTGCCTGAAGGTTCACTGTGGTGCAAGTAGGTACGTGGCAAAAAGGCAAATTGATTACGATCAACTAGAAGTACAAGACATGCCCCCTAGTGGCTACATATCATACATTTTAGATATGGAGAATTGCTTTTTCCTACATTTGACATATTACATATACAAGGAAGATTGCCATTCATTGGTCTCACATGTCCTAAATCTCACACACACACACACACACACACACACACACACACACTGGAGACCACCTTTCTTTGGTCTGAGGTGCTCCCTCTTCTCTAATTAGCGCTGCAAGAACAGGACCCTCCAAAAAGCTCACTACTGATTTTTACTGTTTGCTGATAGTATCTATCTATCTATCTATCTATCTATCTAGTGATTCCAGCTGGGGTCTCTCACTACTGCAGGTTTGTTTGTGAAGCTTCAAAGAAAAGCCAATAGTACTAGGGTGTTGTACCGTGTTAGCCATTATGGATGTAATGAGAAGTCAAGCAAAACTCATTTTATTAGGTAACTAAACAGATTACAATATGCAAGCTTTCGAGGCACCTCAGGCCCCTTCTTCAGGCAAAATGTAATCAATTAAATCTTGCTTGAAGAAGGGGACTGAGTTGCCTCGAAAGCTTGCATATTGTAATCTTTTTCGTTAGCCAAAAAAGCTGATGAAAGTCCCTTAACATCTGGTTTAAATTGTCTTCTTAAGTAGAAAAATACAATTCCCATAGCCCTGCCGTATCCTTACAAGCCCCACTTAAAGGCACAGCTCACCAAGAACACTTGCTCTCATAAATCTGCATTGACACAGCAGTTTCCATTGTGTCACGTGTGCAGGGTACAATAAAATTCTGACTTGCACGTCCAAAACAACATTCAAGATATCACCGAAAGGGGATCTTCCTACCCCAAGTGAGAAAAAGACATCCATACAGAAGATGAGCACCTGCAGACAGCTCCTGGCACCAAGGGTCTACTTTACTTGGTGTAAGCCGAGCCATGCAGAGAAAAAAAACAGCGCCTCCATGTGTCAGCGGTCAGAATCTCACTTCACGGATTTGCAGAGCACCACATAGAAGGTCAAGTTCTCCTTCAGCAACACCTTTGCTTCTAAACCTTGATATCTCAGAAGGTTTCCCCATTAATATAGCAGACGTGTAATCCTTTGTCACCCCAATGTATAACAGGTTGGTGCCTCCAAACAGGATCCTATATGGGGATACCCAGACTCCTTAGGGGTATTGTAAAAGGGGTCTGATGCACCCAATAAAACTACAAGCATGTTATTTTTTTTTTTTGTGCCTTGACAAAGTGGTGACAGGTGGCTTCTCCAGAGAATGCGTGAGCTACAAATAGCAAGTATGCGAAAGGGCACCAAGTACAAAGTTCAGTGAGCTCTGACCATTTCGCTGTCAGGACAGTACTAGGGGGAAAAGGGGCCTGCGGGAACTCAAGAATCCTGACCTACTACATTACAACCAAATGTCAAACCTACTGCCTTTTCCATGTCCTCCTGTACCTGAGTGAAACAGATGGCACCCTAGCATGGAGACAAAGACCCTGCAGGGCACACACTTCACTGTAGAAGCAAAAGACAAATGAATCTGAAGCTAATTTCTGGCTCCTTTGAAACACACTGACATTTTTTGCCTTTTAATTCCTGTTCTCACTTACCTGATTTGACCCTGCCGGTCCTGGAACTCCAATTTGGGCAAGACGACTCCAGGGCTGGAATGGATCACCACGGGCATGCGGTACTCCAGGTACGCCGTCTGCAGCCACCAGTCAGACAGCTGGACAGAGACACACAGCATGCTGGCATTTATACTGCTAGATACAAAGTAAGAGGACAGGGAGCAGGCATGGAGGTCACATCAGAAAGGGGTGCCCTCCACCCTATCTCCTTCCCACAAAGTTGACCGGATGCTCGGTGAGACGTACCCAGTTCTCCGTTTTGCGGGCTCTCCTCTCGAGCCCCTTCTGCAGTCGCTCCCCGACGCCCCCTGCTTTCCCAAACTCATCCAGAAGGTGCTTTGTGTGCTCCAACTCTTCTTGACTGATGATGGGCTGCAGCATGGCCATGTACCGATCAAGGGTCTGCTGAAGTGGGGGAACAGGCAGCTTTGGGAGTCCCTCCTGGTGAGCCAGATAACGTCCTGGGATCTTGGTTAGAGAAACGGGCTTCACAAGGCTGGAAGACTGCATCCTGGCTGGCTTGGCCTTTAAAAGGAGAACAGAAACCAGACAGAGAAAAACAAAATGTCACTTTGTCAAAGGCCGCTTCCCGTGTGTGGCTAAGCCATTAATGCTGCCCGGTTTCCTTAGCTCATGAGGATCGGGGTAGGGTGCTCTTACACGTCCACCATGAACCTCACAGTCTCACTCAAAGAGCCTGTGTGACTACGAAGGTGCTATATCACACTTCAACTCAGGCTATTCTGGCAGGAGGGGGTGTAAGGTGGGAAACAGACCTACACAATAAGCCTGCCTATCGAACAGCACACCCACCCACATGTGCACACACTCATCACCCACACACACACACCCATCACGAACACACGGACACACCCATTACCCACACATGCACATATACATGCACACACTCATCACCAACACACACATACACCCACACAATCATCACTCACACACACCCCCACACGCACACCCATTACCCACACATACACAGGCACACACTCATCACCAACACACACACATACACACACACGCGCACGCACACACACACAGACACACCCATCATGAACACACACACACACACCCATTAACCACACATACACACGCACACACTCATCACCAACACACACTCATCACCAACACACATACACACCCACACACTCATCACTCACACACACCCCCATCACCCACACACACCCATCAACCACACACACACACTCATCACCCCCCCCACACACACACCCATCACCCACACACTCATCACTAACACACACAAACACACATAGACAAACACACACACACACCCACACATCACCCACACACACACACACAGACACACACATACACACTCATCACCTACACACACACACACACCCACACACACACTGAGGCATTTCTGGAATCCAATCGGACCCCTAAAGATCAAATTCTCAACTCACAAGAGCGGAGACATTGATAGAGAGGCAGTGTGGGTGACGGATCGGAGAGCCAGCAATAACAACAGGGCCACCATTTTAAAAAAATTGGGAGTGGTCTCCCCTCGACTTTCTCGTATACTCAGAGATGAGGATGGATATTTGAGGAGTAAACCGCAAGACGATTATATTTTTATATAATGTACATTAAAGAACCATCAACAACAAATCAAATCAAATGAATAACATATTGAACAATTATAAAAGTAAAACTGAATAAATCGGACTCTACAGTTGCATGAATAAAAGGTAAAGTACCACTTCCGGTTAATGGAGATAGCCCAAAAGTTTATAGAAATTCTACGTTTTGTACCTCATAGTTGTATGCAAAATTTGGTTAACCTAAGTGAAAGCGTACTCAAGTTATCGTGTTTACACACACACATAATTCCAAAAATGGTACTTTTGGACTCAGGGAGGTCTAAAATGTCAAGATTCATCAAAATCTCAAAATGGAATTTTTGCATGATTACAATACTTTCCCTATACAGGTACTTGCTTTCTTTCCTTAACCCAGTCTACAGTGGGTACTGTGGCTAGTCTTAGATAGAGTAAGGAATAAGAGCTGTGAGTGGTAGCTATGATAAAAATAAATTAGTAAGGATATTCTAATAAAAATTCACAATGCAAGTCACTATAAAACAAATGATGCCTGTTTTGTGTGCTAGGAGGTTGTCTACAAACAATAACAGACCAGCAATTTACAAGCACTCTGTACTAGAGGTCAAGATTGAACACACCATATCAAAAGGAATAAAAGAACTTTGTGTAAAAGTCAGTATATGAAATATTCTAATAGAGCTCACAGTGCTAGGTACTAAATACAGAATGATACGTTTTATTACCAACTATAAAAAGCATTGCATGAAACTGGACTAGAAGGACTCTGTACTAGAGTTCATGATGAAAAGCACTATATAAAAGACAAAAGAAGTAGCGTGTGTTAAAAGGCAACATTCCAAATAAAGTTTAGTAAGAGCTTGCTATGCACAGATTGATCAGCACTGTGCAGCACTGCTTATTGTGACTACACAGTTGACTCAAGGTGTATTCAGTCCCCTTCACTTTCCACATACTTTCTTGCATTGAAGATTTCATTTTAAATGGATACATTTGCCATTTTTGCCCCTCAGACTTCACTCAGTACCCACAAGTTCAGAAACCCCAAGTGTCCCAGACATTACTCTTGAACCCCTATAAAGCTTCAGCTAAGAACCCCGGCCTGATTGTTAACAGCTTTTTCAAGATCAACAAACAGATAAATTCTGTTGTTAAATGCAGCTTCTTCCAGCTGAGACTTTTAGCTAAGGTAAATACTTTTCTTTCTTTTAGTGATCTTCAAAAGGCCATCCATGTTTTTGTAACATATCACTTGGTCTATTGTAACTCCTTGTATGTAGGTGTTGATCGGGCCTTGTTATGACACCTACAACTTGTCCAGGACGCTGCTGCTCACTTGTTGACTGGCTCTCGTAAACAAGAAAATATTTCACCAATACTCACCTCAGTCCATTGGCTTTGGGTCTGATTCAGAATTGATTTTAAAATTCTATTACTTGTTTTTAAATGTTTGAATGGAACAGCCCTGTCTTACCTGTCAGGCCTTCTTCACTTGTATGCGCCAACAAAAGCATTGCATCCTACTAGCCACATGCTCTTAGTTGTGCAAAGTGGGGAATCAGGCTTTTGTGGTGGCTGTTTCTTTTCTTTGAAATGGCTTGCCTTATTAAATTAGGTCTGCACCAACACTGGCCATTTTTAAATTATTCTTAAAGTCTTGACTCTTCTCGCTGGCATTTGACCCTGCATGAGGCTGACATTATGTTTGTATATGTTGACTTATGTATATTCATGATTATAAATAAGTATGTATGGGTGTGTGTATTTTGAGTTTATCTTTTATGTAATGGTTGGTTATGTTTGCAGTTTTATGGTGTGTATATAAATTATATAGATATATATTGTCACATGCGTGTACTTAGGGAACAACTTAAGTGCTTAGAGGTCCCCAACTCCAGTCCTGGAGGACCACCGTGGCTGCAGGTTTTCATTCTAACCATTTTCTTAATGAGTGACCCGTTTTTGCTGCTAATTAACTTCTTTTGCATTAATTGCAATTGACTTGCTCTTGAAGACTCACACTCCTTAATTGTTTGTTTCTTAATTAGCTGCCAAACAATAATGAGCCAAAACAGGACCAGCACACTGTGTCCATCATACAATATCTGAAAATAAAGAAAGGTGAAGGTCTCAGGAATGCTGATCTGCTAAGGTCCACAAAATATTTGACCAGAGCTCTTAGAAAAAAGAGAACAATATCACAAATGTCTGCCATTGCACAATGAGAGCAGCAACAAGCCACAGAATTAAAGAACGAGTTTAATTAACGACAAGACTCTGCACCTAATTAAGCAACTGGTTGGAGTGAAATTGGTTGGAGTTTGAGACCCTGACTTAGTTGGTCTTCTGTTGGCTCCCTCACTTCACATTTCATTTCTGTTTGGATGCCATTTAAGGAAAGAAGTGAAGCAATTCAGAGGAACGATGAAGAAATTCAGGGGAACAAATCTTATTTCCTGAAATGGCACCCAAACATCGTGTTGTAAAGCGGGGGGCTGAACTCACCCCAAGGAGAAGCAGTCGCTCCTCCAAAACCCCCTCTTAAAAGGTGATAGAATGGGAAACAAATACTTTTGCACCTCCTCTTTGCTCGATCAGCTGCTGGCTTGCTGCTGCTGCTGTGCCGCATGATCTGCAACTCGTGCGGTGCTTCGAACCTTTAAAGAACTGTACAGAAGCTGTCCTACTCTTTGTCTTTTATTTCCGGCCCAGGGCCTGGTTACATCTCTTGGCACAAAGTCTCGTCTCACGGGATGCGAGTTCTTGATATTTTATAATTTAAAAACGGAATAAGAATCTGAAAATCTAACAACATCACATTAAAGTTCGATAAATTCTGAAAAGAATGATACCAAAAATATATATGTAGGTTTTAAAATAAACCTGATTTAAACCATGACAAAAAAGTGACATAAAAACGACACATAAAATTGTTGCACTTTTAGGCTTAGGATTTTAAATATAGAGAGTAGAGTATATTATATTATATTATATTATATTATATTATATTATATTATATTATACCAACTGCCTCTTACATCCTTTCTTGTACAGCACTTTAGTGCAGTTTCAGTTGTTGTAAATGTACTTTATAAATAAAGTTTGACTTGACAAACTGAAACTGTGACCAGAAAGTTTATAGATCTGTTCAACATCAAAAACTGAAATCTCTCCGTCATAGACGTATTCAGACCCTTAAATCAGTAATTTTGTAGAAGTCCCTTTTGTCAGCAATTCCAGTTTCATGTCTTCTTGGTAAATCTCTACAAGCTCTGCACACTTAGATTCGGACTTAAGATTCTTCCTGGCAGATCCTCTCAAGCTCACTTAGACTGGATAGGAAGTGTCTATAAATTGTCATCTTTAGGTCTCTCCACAAGTTCTGCGGAGTTTTAAGTCTGGGCTACTCAGGGACACTCGGACACTTGTCCTGAAGCCACTCCAGCGTTGTCTTGTCTGTATGGCAAATTTATAAAAATTTTAAAACTGGCATGGATGCCCTCTGGTCCTGGCCACCACTCTAATCCACAGGTGGTGTTTTTCACAATGGGGTCAGGTGCTGTGTTGTTCCCTCACTTGCTGGTCCTCATGGGCTCCTTTATCCTTTCTGTTGTTGCTCTCAATTTAAACATGGCATGGCTTGGTTGGGTTCTGTTAAAGGGTGGTAGTGTAGTGAGGTGGGTGCCAAGCACCGACTTTTATTTTCTTTAATTTTTGTCAAAATAGCTCATGTTTTCTTGTGAAGTGTTGGCTTTTGAATTTCAAAAAAATATGATTGCACAAAAAAAAAACAAAAAAAAACTGACCCTTTGCTGTGTCACTCCAGTTTGTGTTCAGTTGCCTCCCATTTGCTTTAATTCTCCTTGAGATGTTTCTAAAACTTCATTGGAGTCCACCTGTGGCAAACTGAATATATTACCCATCATTTAGAAAGGCTGGGTATAGGAGGTCCTAGGAGAAAAAACAAACCATGGAGTCCAAAGAACTCCCTGTAGACAAGGGGTGCCCACACTTTTTCTGCTTACAAGCTACTTTTAAAATGACCAGGTCGAAATGATCTATCTACATTAAAAATGCTATATACAGTATATATACTCAGCAAAAAAAGAAACGTCCCTTTTTTAGGACTGTGTATTTCAACAATAATGTTTTAAAAATCCAAATAACTTTACAGATCTTCATTGTAAATTGTTTAAACAATGTTTTCCATGCATGTTCAATTAACCATAATCAATTAATTAACAT
>JANRMT010062802.1:9751208-9781930 GCA_026402145.1 Polypterus bichir lapradei | reverse complement strand
CAGACTCCCGTGACCCAGTAGTTAGGATATAGCGGGTTGGATAATGGATGGGTGGATGGAGTCTGTCTCAAAAGGTTACACTTTAAAAATATTCGGAAGGGTAAAAAGGTGCTATATGAATATTGGGACTGTGCGTCAAATCAATTTAAATGCCACTAGTGCCTCTAAGCCTGGCTTTGAGTGAGTCACTTCTCCTGTCATTGTGTACCTGGTTTTATAAAGATTTGCCTCTTGATGTTGTATTGTTGAGTACTGGACTGGCATTCTTTATAAAAGAGCAACATGAAATCAATCTGAGTAGTTGGAGGTGCAAATCCCTTTAACTCCTCCATATCTGAACCTGACCGAGTGACTTACCCGGCCTGTGGAGAAAAATGATTGAATAAATGTTTCTCTGTTTAATAATGTGAACTGATGTGTGTGAATATAGAGTTTTATAGATTAATAGTTAAGAGAGTTTTTTTTTAAACATTCAAACCACTAATCACAGTTTAGTATAAAGAATGAAAAGGAGAAAAATGTGAACTCACCTACTAGCAGTAACTACACAATTCAGCCACAAAAGTCAGCTTGGGAAATCTGATGAAAGGTGAAGTGCTCACGTCCAAAGATTATGTTTGAAAAGAATGGAAGATGCCAGTCAAGTGTGCCTCTTTACCTTGATTACCCGCCTACACGACAGACATGCCAAATGCTCAGTGACCACCTCCTGTGCTAAAAGGGGAGGAGCTGTGACCCACTCATAAGAGTAATGCCCTCCTGTTGATGGCGGGCCGGCTGGCCTCTTATCAAAAACTATCAGGTGGCAGCCTTTAATCTTCAAAGAGCGCTTTTGTAAAATCGATCTTGTGTTTCAGTGACTGAAGAATTAAAAAAATTGAGGGGGAAGGATGGAGTTTTACGAACTTCTTTTAGAGCTGGATTGTCAGATTCAGAATTGTAGGAGAGTGGGGGCTCCACCTAAGGAGCAAGGGCCGCTTTACTGAATGAAATCTAACAACGGACCACTTCATTATGAGAGCCACATGTTCGCAAAATACTGCGTTAGATCCAGGATTCAGACCACTTGCACTTCAGCAGATGTCATCCACTTCCACATCCACTGAAGCTAAGCATGTTCAGGTCCGGCTTGTACTTGGATGGGAGGCCATCCTGGAAAAGCTTGAATTGCTGCTGGAAGGGGTGTTGGCGAGGCAAGCTGGGGGCACTTACCCTGTGGTGTGAATGTGCAGTGATAGGGGGACACTGTGCTGTAAACTTGGTACCATCCTTCGGATGACACATAAAATTGAGATCCTGACTCTCTGTGGTCATAAAAGATCCCTGAGTATCCTTTGTAAAGAGGACGGGGTAACCCAATGTCCTAGCTAAATTGCCATACATGGCCTAATCATCCTGGCCACCTAATGATCCCCGGTCTCTAATTGCTTCACCACTTCACCATCTAACAGCTTCTTCTTCTTTTGGCTGCTCCCATCAGGGGTCGACACAGCTTCCATATCTTCCTGTCTTCATCATCTTGCTCTGACACACCCATCACCTGCATTTTGTCTCTCATCACATCCATAAATTTTCTCTTAGGCCTTCCTCTTTTCCTCTCACCTGGCAGCTCTATCCTTAGTACCCTTTTCCCAATATACCCAGCATCTCTCCTCTACACTTGACCAAACCAACGCAATCTCACCTCTCTAACTTTGTCTCCCAACTGTCCCACCTGAACAGACCCTCTAATGTCCTCATTTTCTAATCCTGTCCATCCTTGTCACACCCAAAGCAAAAATTTAAGCATTGTTAACTCTGCAACCTCCAGCTCTGTCTCCTGTGCCACCGTCTCCAGCCCATATAACAAAGCTGGTCTCACTACCGTCATGTAGGCCTCCCTTTTTACTCCTCCTGATAACTGTCTGTCACAAATCACTCCTGATGCTCTTCTCCACCCATGCCACTCTCTTCTTCACCTCTCTTCCACAATCCCCATTACTCTGTACTGTTGATCCCAAGTATTTAAAGTCATCCACTTTCGCCAACTCTACTCCCGTCATCTTCACCATTCTACTGACCTCCCTCTCATTCACACACGTCTGTTCCTACGGACCTTCATTCCTGTGCTCTCTAGAGAAGATCTCCACCTCTCCAGGGTCTCCTCAACCCACTCCCTACTCTCGCTAATGATGTTAATTAGCTGTGATGAGCGTACTGGTACAAAAATGGCTGCCGTCCCATCGTCCAGGTGGGTGCTACACATTAGTGGTGGTTGAAGTGGCTCCCCACTCACTAAAGTGCTTTGAGTAGTGAGAAATGTGCCATATAAATGCAAAGAATTATTATCATTGTAAGAGACATTTCCTAGTTATATAAGATTCATAAATATTTTACTAGATGACAAAGCATAATCTATGGGAGGTACCTATAACCCCCATAAGTTGAGTACAATTCATATATTCTAGCTATTTCTATCTGCTTTGACTAAACATTATTCTTTAGTTAGTGACCAGCCTTGCCATGTGTAAGGCAAAGAGGGCATAAGGTTTTAAACCATGCCCGTGCCTACGGGCCTATGGGCCTTTTGAGTGAAGTAACTCTAAGAAAACAGAGCTTATTTAAATGCTGTGCCGTATGCTTAAGGCGTACAGAAGAAGAAATTAAGAACTTTTAAGTACAGAAATAACTAAAGTTCTCAAGAAAAGCTGAGTTTTGAGAAGATACATTTTTCCTTTTTTTGCCTTTTATTCTACGTGTTTAACTACTTTTTTCTTTATTCTTGTGCGAATTATTTGCTTTTAACTTTCACTAAATACTTTTAAAAATTAACTTTTGGACTGAGAGATTTCTTTCGGCACACGTTTTGCCCGTGCTTGATCTCGCCTTATACTTTGGCGGCTACAATCATTATTATTATATTTCCTAAATGTACAAAGACATCTCTCTATTATATAAAAAAAAATCCTGGAGAGAAACATTAGAGCATCGAGACGTGATCTTCATGTTAAGATTATGGAAGACACTTAAAAGACCCGCGAGAAGAAAGAGAATGGCCACCGACCATCTTGCGGGGACCTTAAATTGGCCGTCTTGCGGGGACCTTAAACGAGCTTGAGACTTTGTGCCAAGAGATTGACCCAGGACCGTCTCGCTATGACGTAGAACATGAGATTCTTGCAAGATTCCTGCAAGATTGCAAGATACTTACGATCAATATCAAATAAGACAACGGGGCAGCAAAACGTTCAGTCATGTGAAGTATTTGAGCACACACGGATCCAGGGTCTCAGAGCATATAAAGTGTATAAGGACAATACGTTATAAATGAAACGTTGATGACTAAGCGAAGAAGGAAGCAGCGCGGAGAAAAGAGACTCAAAAGTGCTGGAGAGAAAAAAAGAGCAAAAAAGAAAAAATAATCTAGGTGCAAATTCAGAAAATAAGGAAAGTAAGTGGAATTGAAACAAAGCCCGTCCAATCGGGCTCAGAATTAAAAGACACAGTAAAAGACAAAGTAGAACTTAATAAAGACGTTCACAAACCTTTGGCGCTATACACATGCAGAGCAGGTTAGAGATTATGAAAACAGTGGAATTCGAAAGGCTCAAAAAAAAAAAAAAAAGTTGCCGTGATACACATGTGAAGAAAGTTAAAGAATATGAAAGTAGGAAAATTAGAAAGTATAAAAAAAAGAAAGTAAAGATCACAGTAGCGCAAACAAACAGAAATTATTACTCGAAAAAGGGAAAATAATCACCATGGACCAGGTGTCATTGAAACAAAAGCAGGATAAAGTGAGGTCAGAAATAAAAGACAAAGAGTAGAAAACAAAGTAAAACATCATAAAGAGGCTAAAAAACAAGGGGGCTAAACACACGCAGAGCAGGTTAGAGAAAATGAAAACTGGAATTCAAAAGACTCAAAAAAAACGTAGGCGCCATACGTATGCAGAGCAAGATACAGAATATGACAGCAGAAAAAACAAAGAAAGTAAACATCGCATTAGCGCAAAGAAAGAGAAATTATTACTCGGAGAAATAACGAAAAGGCGAATAGAGATCGAATATATGGACACAGGTGATATGTCAGAAGTATGTAAATACTGTACAGCTTTGAAGTTTAAATCAGAGAATTTCAAAAACGTGGTTTACCTCACATGCATTTATTGGTTACTTTGCAAAAAAAATTATTAACTGCTGATGATGTCGATCGCTTTGTCTGTGCTGAAATTCCAAACAGAGAAACCAATCCTGAATTATGGTACAAAGTCATTAAACACACGTCTCACTGGCCTCATTTAAAAGATTCAGCATATTGGGACACGAATTGATTCCAAATATTGTTTTTACAGAAGTTCTGAATTAAAAGTGAAAATAATGAAATAGAAACAATTCAAAGAAAAAAAAAAATCTGAAAAGTGTGTATCCGGAAAAACAAACACGGGGGTTGGCGAGCGAAGCTCCCTAGTCTTATTAAGGAAAGAAACATCATCTAAGAAGACAAATCAGTAATCAGGCAGGACAAAAGCTGTTCATTGTATTTTTTAAGTACTCCTTGGCATAATGCAATGAGGGAGCGTTGTTCGAAAGCAGTTTGCTAAAGCCTTTTCAGAATGATCAGAGAAAACAAAGAACCGAGGTTCATTTTATAAACTACTAAATTTACATACAGTGTCAATCAATGTATATATTTTACTCTGGGTGGTTCATTGGTTTACACCCGAATGATTTATATAAAATAAAAGTCTGTTATATTATACTAGATGTGTAAGCTTGTGCTGTAAAAAGCCTGGGGTCCTAGAAACTATTGAAATCGTCAGAAAAAAAATTAAAATGTAGAGATGTCAGGTAATTGGAAGGAACTACTCTGGGCGTCTCTCTCCTAGGAGGTTTCGTGTTGCTGATGTGCTCGCATCGTTTGTGCATTAGTGGCTAAGCGAGTGATTCTTTCTTCAGAGGTTTCCTTTTGCCAATGTGCTCACCTTGCTTCTGTATTAGCTGCTAAGCGAGTGATTCTTTCTTCAGAGGTTTTGCTTTGCTGACATGCTGGCCTTGCTTACGTATCCTCGGAGGTGGAGTTCTTAGATGGACTTCACCTCTCACTTTCGGGCCAGACAGACACACACACACACTTCTACGCATAGACGTTTATATATTATACTCTGGTTCTTCTTATACCTTTGGAGTTGCGCCACCACCCTTGAAATTTCAGTGCATATAACAACTGTCCTTTCTCGTTTATAGGACATCTGCTGATTTCTTAGTCATCCTTCAGTACATTTTGTATATTACATCCACTTTTCTTCTGGTACATTATTTATTTAACCATCTCAGTATTTTTCTTAAACCAATTCTTATATTTCAGAGTACATTTTGTTGTTCACTTGATCTTTACCTGGTTTCCTGGTGTGCCTGAACAGGTTTCTGACATTTATTACGCCTTGATGCTATTACTTTAAGATGAATGTTATGTTGTTCTAAAATTATTCTTCCACAAGAGTCATGAAATCATCGCTGACCCCTAACATCCAGGCCACCACCTCTTTGAATGTCCCTCATCTGCCAGGTGTTAGGCTAAACTACACCAAAACAAGCAGATGCAAGAACAGTTTCTTTCACCAGGCCATCAAGCTCACAAATGGTTAATTTGGCTGTCCTTGCTCAGTATGGGCAAGACCCCCTAAAATCTTGTAATATTCTTACACTAGCTGACGCCCGCCGTAGCATACGGCGGTGTAAGAATAGGAACGGAAAACAGTGAGAATGGAATTCAGAAATCAAGAAGAAAGAAATACTTCTTGAAAGACACAGTTGTGAATAGGCGTTTTGCTGGAGACGACAGATAATGAGTCGAAAGATCTAACCCTAGAAAAAGCCACGTACAACTGACCGTGGCTGAAGACTGGTTGTTGTAGATGAATGCAAATATGTGCGAACGTAATGCAAGGCGGGATGTTGGGGTCATGTTTGAAGTAAATGACACTGGTAGCATGGAGAATCTCGGAAAGAGCTTGAATTTCAGCTTCACCACCATAAACTCCAGATGTTGCCATGTATTGATAGTACTCGTGACTTGTTGTGATAACTCGACTTGCGTTGGAAAGAACAACAGGAAGAACGTCTCCAAATCTGCCCCAATGTGATGCAACGAAATCTACTGCCCTATGTCGTAGTGAGAGTGCATTGCCTTCGTCAACCATTTGTGTCAAGAAATAACCCACTCATAGGAACAGGAAGTTGCCGGATCACGGAATAGAGATGACGTTGTACAAAAACCTGTCAACAGAGAAGATACTGTCGTTCATTTTATAACAAAGGCTTAGGAAACAACCGTCTCAGTATAACAAAAACAGCAAGGAGCGAAACCAATGACAATGGTCGAGAGAGTACCTTCCTGTAGCAGGCTACGCAAAAGACTCCCAGGCGCAGACATGGCCGAAGTGAAAGGTCACGGGGTCAGGCTAGATATCGGGTGGTGACGTGACACCAATGGCGTCATGAGAGAGGAACGGGGAACACAGTAGTCCGAAGGAGGAATAGGAATCGAGAAAAGCGGAGTGGGGGTGTATGGGAGGCCGCAGGCAGTGTGGGGAAGGGTTTGGAAGAGGATGAACAGGAATCGAGAAATGCTGTGTGGGCTGCGTGTGGGGGGACCGGTTTTGAAGAGGAAGCAGGACGAACCAGAAGAGAAATATATATATATAAGAGATATAGCTAATGTTTATACATTTCAGTATTTCGTGCACTGCCATACATATGTTCACGTTGTACGTCTTGTATTTGACTCACGTGTGTGCATGTCTGTCATGTGACTACACTTGGCGGGTTACCAAGAAAACGGACTCAGATTCCTTGTATTTGTGCACACTTGGACAACAAATGTGATCGATTCTGATTCTAACTATAACTACTCACTCATTTTTATTAAATCATTTTTATTCCCACAGTACAAAATGCAAACACATTCACATGAAAACGCCTTTGTCATTCCCATCAGGGCTTTAGCACAACATTTGGGGAAAAGTATGTATGGAGTTCAATAGAGAACATGGGACTACACAGGATTTCAAAATGAAACTTTCCAGTATATTGAAACTACTCAGATTGTGCAATGCTGCAGCGGTCATCACATGACAAAACTCAGAAATACAGGGCCCACCATAATGTTTGAGACAATGACACATTTTTTTTCTTGACTTGCCCTTCTGCTCCACAATTTAAAATTACAAATCAAGCAATTCAGACTTGTGATTAAAGTGCACATGGCAGACTTTTATTTAAGGGGATTTGCAGACATTTCAGTCAGCCAACATGGGTCTCCCCATTTTAGGGCACCACAATATGTGGCACCCAGCAATGGCAGGTCTATTAAAGCCATGGTCATATTTAGGACTTTGTCACATGTCCTGTACATGAAATGACTGCTTGAAGTCTGAGATTCATTGAGTCTTCTCTGGTGATGCTCTGCTAAGCCTCTCATGCAGCCATCTTCAGCTCCTGCTTGTTTCAGGGGGCTTGACCCCTTAAATTTTCTCTTCAGGATATGGAAGACCTGCTCAATTGGATTTAAATCAGGTGACTGGCTTGGCCATTCAAGAATGTTCCATTTTTTAGCTTTACCATTTTTCAGCTCAGCAGTATGTTTGGATCATTACCTTACTGTAGGATGAAGCCAATGTGTTTAGAGGTCTTACCTGGAACTTGGGAGGACCAGACGTGTCTCTACATCTCAGAATTCATTGTGCGAATGCCATCAGCAGTTCCATCATCAATGAAGAGAAGTGTGCCAGGACCTGTGGCAGCCCAGGCCATATCACTCCCAGCACCATGTTTAACAGATGAGGTGATCTGCTTTGGATCTCAGGCAGTTCCTTTTTCATATCCACACTTTGTTCTTGACGTCACTCTGATGCCTCATCTTTCTGCAAGACCTTTTCCCAGAATTCTGCAGGCTCTTTGAAATCCACTTTCGCAAGCTGTAATCTGGCCGTCCTGTTTTTGTGGGTAACCAGTGGTGTGCACCTTGCAGTGCGCCCTCTGTGCTTCTGTCCATGAAGTCTTCTGCTGTTAGTCGTCTCTGACATGTCCACATCTGCCTCCCGAAGACTGTTTCTGATCTGTCGGACAGGCGTTTGACGCTTTTTCTTCACCATGGTGAGAATTCTTCAGTCATTAGCAGTGGAGGTCTTCCTTGGCCTAGCAGCCCCTTTGTGATTACTTGAGCTCACCAGTGTGTTCTTTGTTCTTCATGATATTCCAGTTGATTTTGTTCACCCTAAGGTGTTACTGATGTCTCTGATTCTTGTTTTTCAGCCTTATAATTCAACATATTTAGACTTTGTTAAATGGTGCGACTCAAACCACCTACAACTAAACACCAGCAAAACCAAGGAGCTGGTGGTGGATTTTAGGAGGCCCAGGCCCCTCATGGACCCCGTGATCATCAGAGGTGACTGTGTGCAGAGGGTGCAGACCTATAAATACCTGGGAGTGCAGCTGGATGATAAACTGGACTGGACTGCCAATACTGATGCTCTATGTAAGAGAGGACCGAGCCGACTATACTTCCTTAGAAGACTGGCATCCTTCAACATCTGCAATAAGATGCTGCAGATGTTCTATCAGACGGTTGTGGCGAGCGCCTACTTCTACGCGGTGGTTTGTTGGGGAGGCAGCATAAAGAAGAGGGACGCCTCATGCCTGGACAAACTGGTGAGGAAGGCAGGCTCTATTGTAGGCACGGAGCTGGACAGTTTGACATCCGTGGCAGAGCGACGGGCGCTGAGCAGGCTCCTGTCAATCATGGAGAATCCACTGCATCCACTGAACAGGATCATCTCCAGACAGAGGAGCAGCTTCAGCGACAGACTGCTGTCACCGTCCTGCTCCATTGACAGACTGAGGAGACCCCACACTATGCGACTCTTCAATTCCACCCGGGGGGGTAAACGTTAATATTATACAAATTATTGTCTGTCTGTTATACCTTTATTGTTATCACTCTTTAATTTAATATTGTTTTTGTATCAGTATGCTGCTGCTGGAGTATGTGAATTTTCCCTTGGGATTAATAAAGTATCTATCTATCTATCTAATGGCATCTTTGGCTTTCATTGGCACAGCTCTTGTCCTCAAATTGAACAATAGCAACTACAGACTCCAAGGGGCTGACGTTTATAATGAAGCCATGAAACCCACCTGTGGTACCATCTGTCCCAAATATTGTGGTGCCCTGAAATGGAGGGAGACGAGGAGAGAGGCGAGGTCGGGAGCATGTACTCATACAGCGCCCACAACAGTGGGAGGTTTTTTTTTACAGTGGTTGGATTGCCAAACCTGCCACCGACCCCTGAGTTTTCCCTGCAAGTTGGAGAACCTGCTTGAAGGGCTGGATGCAGGTTAACATCATACCCAGGGTGGAGTCATTGCAGGTTAAGGAGGAGGAGGAGGAGGAGGAGGAGGAGGAGGAAGAGGTTAGGAGCACACGCTGAAACAATGCATTGCCGCACCCACCACATGACAACCCAATTCGGGATCCCAGATTGGGACCCGAGTGCAGCCAATGCAACGGGTGACACCTCAGCACCACACAAGTTCAGATGGAATGGAACAGTGTGAGGGTTTTTATGGTGGCTGGAGTGCCAATTCTGCCACCAACCCCTAAGTTTTCCCTGCAGGCTGGAGGGCCCACTTGAAGGGCTGGATGCAGGTTAACATTATACCCAGGATGGAGCCATTGCAGGTTAAGAGACCATGCAAAAAAAGTGTTGTGTGACTGAAATGTCTGCAAATACAATACAATACAACTTATTTTTTTATAGCCCAAAATCACACAAGGAGTGCCACAATGGACAGCCCCTCAGCCTTGTCTCTGAAGACAAGGAAAAACACCCAAAAAATCCCAGTAGGGAAAAAATGGAAGAAACCTCGGGAAAGGCAGTTCAACCTACAGTTTCCAGGTAGGTTGGGTGTGCAGTGGGTGTCAAAAAGAAGGGGGGGTCAATACAATACAATATACAGAACAGAACAAATCCTCAATACAGTATAAAAATAAAAATTTTAGAAGTACATAGCAGAATTTAACAGTGGATGACATTTCATAATAATAAATCCCCTTAAATGAAAAGTCTACGAAGTGCACTTTAATCACAACGTCTGAATTGCTTGATTTGTAATTTTAAATTGTGGAGCAGAGGGGAACATCCAGGAAAAACGCGTCTTAATCCCAAACATTATGGAGGGCACTGTACATTACAAATTCCCACCCATACGTTTCCTGTACATTTACAGTAAGTCAAGAGATACAGAGCAGGACATCAACCTGCCAAAGCAAAGCCATCCACTACCACCCGCCACCACTATTTTAGAGTCGCCAGTCAGACTGGCGTGTCTCTAGATGGTAGGAGAAACCCTCACTAAAACAGGAAGGAGATGTAAACTCCACATTACCAATTTGGAAGTGAACGATTATTATGTGGCAGTGTACTCAATGAACCATACCTTCCCCACCCAGAACATTCTAGAAATAATTAACAGGGAGCAATCTAACCCAAAAGATGCCAAGGATTTTTAAACATTTGTGGCAATATCATCCCAACATGATCCAGGCACGTTTACATGGGCAGAGCCACTGTGAGAGTTCACATTACTGGATGAGAGCAGCAGTTGGGGTTTCTTCTTACAGCTGAGAAAGACGTCCCACCTGTCTGTTCGCTTCTCACCAACAGCCCCTAACTCTGCCATGCCAAGTCTGTCAGATTGGCATAAAATGATTGATTTGCTCTCCTGTCGTACTTTACAGTGTAGTGTAAACAAGACATAAACAATGGGATACAAACTTGCCACTTTGCTACATAGCAAGCGCTGAGTGTGTACGTAAATGGCAGCTGAAAAGAACGCGAGGCAGCGGTGCCCAGCGTAACAATATTCTGTTAAGTCCCAATGGAAAAAAAAAACAATTCTGAATATTAATGCCCACTTGTTGCCCGGTAACATTATGCCAATATAAATAAAACAATAAACAGTCTGACCTTTAGTCTGCACATGCCAGGGGAGAGCGATGCCCGCTGCGAAGTCCCCAACCTTCGAAAAGGCTCAACCAAAAACGAAAAGACTTGCGGTTATCACCCCAGCGATTTAACTCCAAATTTCCCCATGATCACTTACCATACTTCTTATTACTCGAGCCAGCATATTTTACGGTGAAACGCCCCCAAAACTGGGACGATTCGTAACAACAGAAGCAGCAATTTTCTTCCGTCCCACCCTGTAGGCGGGTTGGCTACTTTGCCGCTCACGTTGCTGCCTCAACCGCTTTACAGCATCTGCCCCGCACAAAGATGTCGATGAGTGCTTTTCCGCCCTTCACTGACATGGCAGCTGCCTTGTTAGCTTCACTGACGCCTAAACACAGGGATTTCTGCCCCAAATCGATATGGCTACTTCATTAAAAAAATGTTTTACATTAAAAACAACGTGTGGATTTTATTTTAGGTGTACTTAAGATTTAAGGATTTAGATATTTTGTTTTACTGTGTGAAATGAAATTTGGAAAAAAGTTTTTATTTATAATAAATAACATATTAGGGTGGCACTGTGGCAGAGCTGCTGCCTTGCAGGAAGGAGACCAGGGTTCACATCTTGGGTTCTCTCTGTGTGGAGTTTGCATGTTCTCCAGGTGTCTGCATAGGTTTCCTCCTACAGTCCAAAGACAATGCAGGGTGGGTGGATTGGTGATGCTAAATTGTGTGCCCTGTTTGTTTCTGCCTTGTGCCAGCTGGTATAGGCTCCAGGGCTGAGCGCTTGGGTGTCATAGTGGGGAGAAAAAGGGGAATGATTACCCTGGCCTCAAAGTCTTGTTTTCAAGAGGAAATGACCCTATGTATGGGGCCCAGAGTTCTGTGTTACACCCCTGCCGAGCGAGTTAGAAAATTCCTGACTGACTGACATAGCATATGAATTTCAAATTAACCTCAGACAAACCAGGAAAATTTCAGCACAAATGCATAAGGCAGGCTATATCTTTTGATAGATGGCCAGATTAAACCAAGCTTAATATGAAGCGCAGTGGTAGCAACATTTATCCGGATCCACCAAGTTAGGTCTGATGATGTTTTTGGCAACCAGCTTATTTTTTTCTAACTGACCGTTCCTTCTGAATGCAATGTCAATGTTTTGCTCTGCTGTCCCACTCACAGATAAATTCTGGGAATTTTGTATGCACCAAGTGCTGACCCAGTAAGATGCACCAAAATTCTAACTAAGAAAATAAAATACAAAACATAAAAACTTTGCACATATGTGCATAGGGTTATTTTGTAAATATTATATACAAACAATATTAAAATTTAAAATAAACTGAAAGGCTTTACAATAGTGCAGTGGTTCTCAAACTGTGGGGCGGGCCCCCTAGGGGGCACGAAGTAACTAAAAGTGGGGCGCGAAGATGCGAAAAAAGAAAACAAGAATCGAAAATATGAAAAATACATCTATTGAAACCATAACACATTAACTTAAACTACATTCTGATACTAGAAAAATAAATATAGAGTTAGATAAATGCCGATAAAAGTTAAGTAGGTATAATAAAATATGCATCTATTATATATCATTAATTAAAAAAGAACAAATTGGTATTAGTGGGCTCCTTTCAAAATAACGTTAGAGGGGCGCGATTAAAACTGTTATGAAAACTCGGGTCGCAAATACTTAATGGTTGAGAAACGCTGCAATAGTGTATAGTTTTTCGGTGCATTCGCATGTAACGTGTGAAGCAGTTATTGCGAAAGCCCATGGCTGTCTGTCCATCTGTCTGTCCGCATGAAGCAACTCGGCCCACCGTGGACCACTTTTGTTAAGATGTGGCACCCTTATTCTTCAAAGAAATTTTGTCGAGACAGTTCAGTTTTCGTTGTGATATATCGAATAGTTCGCGCTGCATGAACGTTTAAAATTTCAAAATGTCCCATTGAAAAGCATCGGCGAATTTGTTAATTTGACCATCTTAAAACAGAGAAACGTTTTGTGTGACTTCAACGAGGAATGACTTTACTGTTTCAATTTGATCTTGACAGCAGATGTTTAAACTTATAAATTTTGCAGATTTTCCTCTTTTTACTCCGACAACTGCTCGGAAGCCCAATGCAAGCGAATTAAACACCAGGCAGAGCGCACGCGCAAACGCCAGTCGGAGTGCAGCGCCCTCTCCTGGTGCTTTAGGTAAGTTAACTAGTAAGTACAAAAAATAAAAAAGCTGCTGCTCTAAAAATAAATGGAAGGGGAAATCAATGATGTAAGCATATATATATATATATATATATATATATATATATATATATATATATATATATATATATATATGACTGAATTGATTGAACAATATTACTTGCAGGTAATTATTGTAAACAATCGACATTATCAACTTTGAGCTAAATTATGAATGACACGAGAAAGGCGCAATTGCCCCTCAATGAGATAAACACAGGATTGGTTTAAAAAATCAAAGTGGCGTTTTTGGGGTTTCGGGTGGGGCTTCAGTGGCAGAAGCCCTTGATCTTCTTGCCCACCATATGCCGTTCATATTCCCGTTATACAATAAATCAGATCCTTTCCAAGTTCTTAGTCATTTATATAATTTTAACGAATTACTAAATTTGCCGCGCATCTCAATTTCAGTTTTTCCTTTTTGTAGGGTTAATATTGATATTATGCTAGTATTGGACATTATATATTAATTGATATTTTTCAGTTACTAACTATTTGATACTACTCTATTGGATATACTTTCAAAAATGTTATATTTAAGAAAATTGAACAACAATTATTCACAGCCCCTCCACCACTAACACACATCGGGCGATGGCATTCACATATCACTTGAATTTCCTTCTGCTGTGTATGAAAGCCACTGAGCCACCACAACCCTCTGTGAACTCCGTTTTTAACGCATTGTAAAGTACTGTTAAAAGCCCGTATTTAATGTAGTCTACCAACACATGGAATTGTATTCTATTACCGCACTGAACATGAATAATAATAATAATAATAATAATAATAATAATAATAATAATAGAACATCAAACATTGTTACAAAAGTATTTCATAAAAAAAAAAATGTAATAACTGACTCTTGGATGAATTAAAAGAATGAAATGATCCAGCTTTCTTAGTTAACTTAGTCGCTGAGCGCACCTGAATATTACGCCATGCAGATAGTATCTTGTTCTTTTTAAATTTTTTGCCTTAGCATTTTTCATTCCTTCCAGCATATTAATATAATGAGCAAATTCAATTTAAAATTGCTAAATGTTAAATTTCGCCATCTTCTTGAGCCACTTACATTTATAAAAGTGGAATTTACTATAAATAATAAATACGTTTGGAATATACCATTTTTATAGTCTACAGTCCCATTTTTCTTCTTCTTTCGGCAGCTCCCGTTAGAAGAAGAAGAAGAAGAATGGGAATGGTATATTCCAAACGTAAACATCTTTCTCTCTTAAGGAAATACCAGTAGTGGTTAAAAAAGATTTACAAGCACACTAAAACAATTTAGTGTAAATACTTGAACACTTGAAAATAAATGAACACTTTCCTCATAAAAGTTACAAAATACACCTTATACAAAATTATACACATTATACACTGGTGCAATCCATGTTTTTTAAACCTTACTAGAAATGATATTCTTTTTAAACCATAGTAGTTTAATGATTTTGAAAGGAACCTCTCGAATTTTATTGGTAATACAAGCAAGTGCTTGAAATATTACAAGTATGTGTCCAATTAATGTCTACAGATCAAGAAAGCCATAAACCTTTTGCTGCAGGGGTTGTATATTTCTGGCAGTTTTTTCTAAGATACTTATTATTTACCACGTTTGTGTTTTCTGCTCATATCATATCCTCCAACATTAGACGCACGCACGCTTCAAATGTGGCTGCAGGATTTCTCGAGCACACACGCACGCGTTTCCCATTGGTGCGGCTCCGCGTGGGGGGCGTGGTCCATTAAAGTCAGGGGTGAGAGTTGATGTTGTTGGCGGTTTCACTTCCGGTGGAAGATGGCTGAAGCTGAGCAGCAGGCGGGTAGGTGTCTTGCAGTCTTCTTTTTATTCTTGTTTTAGAGATGTCAATGTACTGTTTTTCAGACTGTACAAATGCTCGATTGTGTAGTTTAATTGCTGTTGGCGATGATGTTGTGATATTGTCACGTTGCCAGTGCCTGTGCGACTTACGCTGCTATATAAAGTGCGGGTTGGAATAGATAATTGGAACTTCTCAAGAAAGAAAGCCTAAAAATAAAAAAATCAGGATTTGTATTTAATCAGACAAAACAAAGCACCTTGACGGCTTTATTACTGTCGTGTGTGTGCTCGGCGAGGAGGAAAGAGAGATGTACGGAAATAGCTGAGCCAGTGCCATTCTGATTTTCTTGATGAATGTTTTTGCAAACCTGTTTTGCATTGTACAGTTAACGGTATTCTGAATATCAGTACAGTTTACAGAGGTGTCAAGATTAGAATACAATGTACAATTCAATATTAGGAGTAAACTCACACATAACAGTTTGGTGAAACCCAGAATGAGCTTCAAGCCGACACCCAATAGGCAAATATCACGAGAATCTGTCCAAATGGAGGACAACCGCGGGGTATTCTGTGTAGTGTACTACAGTCTACATGCGTCCTCCTGGGCATATTAATCGTAGCTTTGGACATGGTTGTCATTTTTATGAGGGTGATGATCTTTTTCAGTGTGAAAAGGGCAAGTTCCTTAGAGTCTTTTTCAGCTCACAACTTGCCTCAGTGATACCTGGTCAGACTACAACTAAAAAAACAAGTTGCACTAAAGCACCAGTTAATGAAATTAGCTCCTTTTCCACCCAGTGTGGCGATGATATCCCTAGAGCTTCTTCTTGTGCTACGAATCTTGATGTCACTTTTGATTTCTCCCTTCTGTAACATATCCCATGTTCGCTCTTCCCTCTCGTTTTCTGATGCTGAGAATCCTGTCCCTGTTTTTATTCCATCCCTCATTGACTACTGCAACTCCTTACTGGCAGGTGCCCCCCTTCTCCTTTATCACTGCTCCATTCGACTCAAAACTTTCCTACAGGTGTCCTTACACAGATCCTTAACGGCAAGCACTTCAATCCTATCCTACTCTGCCTTCATTTATAATATAAAATTATATTACTAACCATCAAGGCTTTAAGTAGCCTTGCACCAAACTTGTGATGCCCGAGTTGCCCACAGCTAGCATCTTCTTCTTGAGCCCGGACATCGATATTCATGACTGGGATGGCCATGGCAATGAGGGCACATAAACAACAATTACTGGTGCAAATAAGTGCATAGTGGGATTTATTCAACTTTTATGATATAAAATTATATTGCTAACCATTAAAGCTTTAAGTAGCCTTGCACCAAACTTGTGATGCTGAGTTGCCCACAGCTGGTATCTTCTTCTTGAACCCGGACATCAATAGTCATGACAGGAATGGCCGTGGCAATGAGGGCACATAAACAGCAATGACTGCTGCAAATAAGTGCATAGTGGGATTTATTCTACTTTTATAATATATAAATATACTATACTTCCTTAGAAGGCTGGCGTCTTTCAACATCTGCAATAAGATGCTGCAGATGTTCTATCAGACGGTTGTGGCGAGTGCCCTCTTCTACGCGGTGGTGTGCTGGGGAGGCAGCATAAAGAAGAGGGACGCCTCACGCCTGGCCAAACTGGTGAGGAAGGCAGGCTCTATTGTAGGCACGGAGCTGGGCAGTCTGACATCCGTGGCAGAGCGACGGGCGCTGAGCAGGCTCCTGTCAATCATGGAGAATCCACTGCATCCACTGAACAGGATCATCTCCAGGCAGAGGAGCAGCTTCAGCCACAGACTGCTGTTACCGTCCTGCTCCACTGACAGACTGAGGAGACCCCACACTATGCGACTCTTCAGTTCCACCCGGGGGGGTTAAACGTTAACATTATACAAAGTTATTGTCTGTTATATCTGCATTTTTATCACTCTTTAATTTAATATTGTTTTTTTGTATCAGTAAACTGCTGCTGGATTATGTGAATTCCCCCTTGGGATTAATAAAGTATCTATCTATCAATCTACATGGGGAAGAGCATGCAGACTTCGCTCAGGGAGGGCCCTCAACGTAAACCCTTGTCTCCTTACTGCCAGATATCAGTGCCACCATGCTGCCCTCAGCTGACTCAGTTCATTCTTTTATGACACAACTTCAGACTCTTTTTGTCCAGGCAGGCATTTAACTGATCCTGACATTGTGGCCTTTTCTTTCAGTCTTCTCCCTCTGTCCGGATGCTCAGGATGATTAGCGTTTGTATCACAAATGTGGTTATTTGTTCAGAGTTTTCTTTTAATACTTAGTATTTTTTGTCATTTTTATTATAGTTTATTTAATTTTATTGTAATTCAGGGCTCTGTGCTTCCTCTATTTTGTGTTTATGCTGATCTTGTTTTTGTATCCAATGTTGCGCATTCCCTTTTGCTCATTTAGAATTTCTGTTAAGTGTTTTGATCGTGGGAAAGGTGCTATATAAATCAAATTTATTATTATTATTAGCATTATTTGTATATCGTGGGGTCAATGGAGGCTCCGATCAGGGCGTTCGAGAGACTGAGCAAGGAGTCTGAGTGTCTGGTCTTGCGAGGGTCCTGATAAAAACCAACAGCCAGGCCTTTAATGACCTCACGACCATCATCAGTCTGCGGAGAGAGTGTCGACCTCGTTGAGACGTTTACTGACCTCGGCAGTGACATTCATGTCTCTGGTGACTCTTCCTATGAAGTCAGTAGATGGTTTGTGACAGCATGGGGGCTCATAAGGTCACTGTAAAGGGGTGTGTGGAGCTCCTGATATCTCTGCCAGGGGACGAAGGTCCTAGTCTTTAGAGTCCTGGTGCTTTACTGTTTGTGAGACATGGCCGCTATCCAGTGACTAGAGATGAAGACTGAACTTCTTTGGTGTCTCTTCAGAGAATCCTTGGGTGCTGCTGGTTTGACTTTGTGTTGTGCTTATGGAGTGAGGCACATGACCTACATTGTGAGGGAGCGTCAGTTACAGCACTACGGCCATGTGGCGCGCTTCCCCGAGGTTGATCCGGCTGGTAAGATCCTCATTGTTGGAGACCTAAGTGGCTGGACCAGGCCAAGGGGTTGCCCACGTAACACCTGGCTGCGGCAGATAGAGGGTCATTTCCAGAGGGTGGGGACTGGACCTTGAGTCTGCCCTTTGCCATCCAGGATCCCAAGTTGTTTCGTCATGTAGTGGGAGTGGCAACGCGCTGTACCAGTACATGCTCCCCAACTTGACTTGTATAGTGCCTTTCCATAGCAAATGATATACTCGTGTGTTTTATTGGTTGTGTGTGATTGGTTCAGTACTCCTAAAACTTGAGTCCTGCCAGGTACAGATATGGCTGCACTGTGGGTTTTGGACCATCGACATGCTTTACAGTCCAGTGACCAAAGTCACAAGAGGTAAGGAGCACACACTGATACAGTGCATTGCCACACCCACCACATGACAAACCAACTCAGGATCCAGATTCGGACCCGAGTGTAGCCATGCAACAGGTGACACCTCAGCACCACACTAGTTCAGATGGAGTGGAACAGTGGGAGGTTTTTTTTTTTATGGTGGCTGGAGTGCCAATTCTGCCACCAACCCCCAAGTTTTTCCCTGCAGGTTGGAGGGCCTCCATGAAGGGCTGGATGCGGATCAACGTCATACCCAGGCATTTACAGGATTCGAACCGGCAACCTTCCGATTGCCAGTGCAGATCCCTAGCCTCAGAGCCACCACTCCGCCTAAAGTCACAAGGAGGCCAGATAATCAAATCAAAATATGTGTTTCAAAGAGGTGGAGATGCTGGTCGATTCTGTCAAATTTCACTGTCAGAAATGGAGCTGAGAGAGGGTGACGTGAATGTAGGGCAGACATTCTTAATCACCATCCTTAGGGATGCCATGACCTTCATTGCTAATTTTTAAATTTTTTTAGGCATCGCTTAAATGGCAGCCATTTCTCTTTATAAACTAAACATTTTGGAGAAGCAGTGGTAGCACTTTTGCCTCACACTAACTAGGTCAGGGTGTATGCCACTGGTCCTCCCTGCGTGGCATTTGCGTGTTCTCTCCGTGTCCATGTAGGTTACATCCCGCAGTCCACAGACATGCAGGTTAAGTAGATTGGGGGTGTGTGTGTGTATGTGTTGACCCTGCAATGGACTGATGCCCTGTCCGGGGATTGTTCCTGCCCCTTGTGCCCTATACTTGGTGGGACAGGCTACAACCCCCAACCCTGCACAGGATAAATCGGGTTTAGAAAATGGATTGATTGATATTCCTTTCTATGTCCTTTTTTTTTATTTATTAATTAAGTCCTTTACTAAGAGTGGTGACTCTGAGGCTAGGGATTTGCACCAGCAATCGGAAGGTTGCCGGTTTGAATCCCATAAAACGCCAGAAGTGACTCTTCTCTGTTGGGCCCTTGAGCTGGGTATGACGTTCATCTTCATCCAGCCCTGCAACTTGCCCTTCATCCAGTCATCTAACTTGCAGGGAGCACCTTGGGGGTTGGTGGCAGGATTGGCACTCCAGCCACTGTAAAAAAAAAAAAAAAAAAAAACCTCACACTCTTCAGTGTGGTGCTGAGGGGTCCCCTGCAGCACGGCTGCTCTTGGATCTCAGTCTGGGTGGTTCATTGTGTGGTGGGCGCTGTAATCGGCACATGTGCCCAACCTTACTAAGGGTTAGTGTGTGTGTGTGCGCGCGCGCGCATATTCATTTTCATCTTTCTGTCTGTATTATTGCATCTATTAGTCACATACTGTTATGTAACGAGACATTCACAAAGGCTTTATTTGGTCTTAATATCACTTACACAGCATCAGTAAAGTGATTCTTTATCTTTGTGCAATGTGGCATGTTAAAATAACAGCCTCAGTGGGTGTAATATGTCAGTCAGCATTGCATACATCTTAAAAGGGCTTGCAAATTCTAAAGTAGCGCTCATTAACACCAAATGAAGCCTTTAATATTCACAAGTAACTTTACTAGCTGATCACAAGCTCTTAATAGGTCACAATGTGCAGAGATGATGCTTTGGAAGTGTTACTAAGACAAGATAAAAAGAAAAATCCTTGACTCTTGTGCTTGAAAGAAAAAGTAAGAAGTGGCAACCAGCTTTAAATGAGGGGGTGCACACCTTGAAATAATATATGGCTGGTATATTGTGGGTCCTCCTAAACTGTTGAATATTTAACTTCAGAGAGAGGCTGGCTAATCTGATCTTCTTCTTCTTTCGGCTGCTCCTGTTAGGTGTCACCACAGCAGCTCCACTCTGCTCCCTCCATTCTCACCATTCCACTAACCTCCCTCTCACACACACATATTCTGTCTTGGTGGTCCTACTGACCTTCATTCCTCTCCTCTCTAGAGCAGATCTCCACCTGTACAAGGTTTTCTCAACCTGCTCCCTACTCTCGCTACAGATCTCAAGGTCATAAGCAAACATCACAATGCATGAGGATCCCTTTCTAATTTCATCTGTTAACCTGTCCAACACCATTGCAAATAAGAAAGGGCTCAGAGCCGATCCCTGGTGTAATCCCACCTCCGTCACTCCTACCACAGACCTCACCACGGTCACACTGCCCTCGTTCATATCCTGTACCACTCTTACGTACTTCTCTGCCACTCCCGACCTCCTCATACAATACCACAGCTCCTCTCTTTTCACCCTGTCATTTGCTTTCTCCAGGTCCACAAAGAAGCAATGCAACTCCTTCTGGCCTTCTCTCTATTTCTCCATCAACATCCTCAGAGCAAACATCACATCTGTGGTGCTCTTTCTTGGCATGAAACCATCCTGCTGCTCACTATTCATCACCTCACTTCTTCACCGAGCTTCCGCTGCTCTTTCCCATAACTTCTTGCTGTGGCACATCAATTTTATTCCCCTGTAGTTACTACAGCTCTGCACATCCCCCTTATTCTTAAATATCGGCACCAGTACACTTCTACTCCACTCCTCAGGCATCCTTTCACTTTCCAAGACTCCATTAAACAATCTGGTTAAAAAATCCACCGCCATCTCTCCTAAACACCTTCATTCTCCACTCCAACACCTTTCCATTCTTCATCCTCTTCATTGCTGTCTTTACTTCCTCCTTGCTAATCCATTGCACTTCCTGATTCACTATCTCCACATCATTCTACCTTCTCTTTCTCTCTTATTCTCTTCATTCATCAGCTCCTCAAAGTCCTCTTTCCATCTTCTCAACACACCCACTTCACTTGCGAGTACGTTTCCATCGTTATCATCGTTCCCAGCTCGGCCCCTCTGTCTCGCCCACAGGTCCTTTTCTCCCTCCTTAGTGCACAACCTGTCTTACAACTCATCATACGCCTTTTCTTTAGCCTTCGCTACCTCTCTAATTTGATAACCACTCTGCACAGCACTCACAGTACCAGTGTACAGGTCAGCCATGATATCCAGCAACCCTCAGGGGATTCCGCGAACCCTCAGGATGCCCCACAGGGCAACTCGGTTAACTCAGTCGAACGCATTATGAAAATCGACAAAGGCTGCAAAGAAACTCTGCCTATATTCACGTTTATGCTCCATGAGTACCGTCAGTGCCAGGATGTGGCCGATGGTCGACTTCTTAGGTGTAAAACCAGACAGGTAGGTGAACAGGTGATCGCAGATCCTATTGAGTACGACCCTAGCAAAGACGTTACCCGGCACCTAGAGCAGCGTTATCCCCCTGTAGTTGCCTCAATCCAGGCGATGATCCTTCCCTTTCCAGACAGAGAGGACAAGTCCCTTTTCCCAGTCAGTTGGGGTGACGCCAGTCTCCTGAATCGAAGCAAAGATAGCTTGCAATGCCAGGATGAGAGCCATACCACCAGCATGGAGATGTTCACCCTGGATACCAGAGAACCCTGCAGCCTTCAATACCCTCAGCTGGTTCACCACCTGTGCCATCTCAGTGAGCGTGGGGGGATCACAGCTGGAGGATCAGCCATTGATGCAACTACAAGGGGATAACACTGAACAAAAGTTAATCTAAAATCTCAATTTCAAATAAAATATTTTTTGCAGTTTAAGAAGTGCTGTTCTTTTTAAGGTCACAGAGTTACTTGCACAAGAGACAGAAAGGCAAGTCCAGGTTCAGTGTTAAATATTTTAAACATCGTGCAACAAGCATGTTACGCAGAATGATGCAGCTGAGCGACTATGGTGCTGCCCTTGAGCATCTGCCATTAGAAATGGCGAATTGCCGGGAACCCCGGTCAGGTTAGGTTAGGGAGCAGGCACTGGTACAGCACATTGCTGCACCCACCACACAATAAAACAGTTCGGGACCCTGGTTGGCAACTAGGCAGACACGTGGTTCAGTCCCACCCTCGAGAAATGACCCTGTATCTGCCACAGCCATGTGTTACATGGGTGTCTCCTTGGCCTGGTCCAGTCACTCGGATTCTCAACAATGAGGGTCCTGTGAGCCGGATCACCCTTGGGTAATCGTGTCACATGGCCGTAGTGCCGTAACTGACACTCCCTCACTGGTCATGTGCCTCATTCGGGACTCCATGAACAACACACAGTCACACCAGTGGAACCCAAGGATTGTCTGAAGAAACACACATGAAGGAGTCCAATCTTCATCTCAGGTCACCGGAGAGCGTCCATGTCTCGCAAAAAGGGAGCACCAGGACTCTAAAGAGTTGGACCTTCATCCCTTTGCAGAGATATCGGGAGCGCCACACACCCCTTTCTAGTGACCGCATGACTCCCCCATGCTCTCCCAATCCGTCTACTGACATCACAAGAACAGTCACCAGAGTCATGAATGTCACTGCCGAGGTAAGTAAACCTCTCGACGAGGTCGACACTCTCTTCGCAGATAGACACACTGCTGATGGCCGTGCCCAAGAGGTCATTAAAGGCCTGGATGCTGGTTTATATCAGGACCCGCGAAAGCCCAGACACTCGGACTCCTCACTCAGAGCCCTCACTGAAGATCACAGCATTGTCAGCAAAGTCCAGATCAGTGAATCTTTATTCACCAACCAATGTATTTTCCTCATATTCTTTATAATGAAATGTCTGTTATAGTATTTTTTATGGTCCCATGAATTTCGTTACAATGGGATTACACCTGTGTTAATAAATTTATTCAAATGGTCAAAAAGCAGCACACGCTAAAGGCAAAAAAAAGTGATACAAATTTGCAAATACCGTTAAATTAAAGTCTGCAGTGTGCACAAATCTGAATCTGTAAGTTTAAACTTTGGAGGAGAGGGGTAAATCAAAGAAAAATGTTTCTTTGTCCCAAACATTATGAAGGGCACTGTATGAATGATGTAGATCAGTGTTTCCCAGCCTCGGTCCTGGGGGTGCACTGTAGCTGCAGGTTTTTGTTCCATCCAACTTTTGTTTTTAATTGGACTTCTGGGCTAATTAAGTGAGGTGTTATTTCCAATGTTCTGTGTTTTGGGAACCATATAGAAATTAGAAAACTAATTTGGTAGTTTTGTAAAAAAAAAAAAAAAAAATATACATATATCTATATTAAAATGTACCAAGCAGTTATATGGGAATAATGTATTTTTTTATTTTTAACAATACAGGGAGTGCAGAATTATTAGGCAAATGAGTATTTTGTCCACATCATCCTCTTTATACATGTTGTCTTACTCCAAGCTGTATAGGCTCGAAAGCCTACTACCAATTAAGCATATTAGGTGATGTGCATCTCTGTAATGAGAAGGGGTGTGGTCTAATGACATCAACACCCTATATCAGGTGTGCATAATTATTAGGCAACTTCCTTTCCTTTGGCAAAATGGGTCAAAAGAAGGACTTGACAGGCTCAGAAAAGTCAAAAATAGTAAGATATCTTGCAGAGGGATGCAGCACTCTTAAAATTGCAAAGCTTCTGAAGCGTGATCATCGAACAATCAAGCGTTTCATTCAAAATAGTCAACAGGGTCGCAAGAAGCGTGTGGAAAAACCAAGGCGCAAAATAACTGCCCATGAACTGAGAAAAGTCAAGCGTGCAGCTGCCAAGATGCCACTTGCCACCAGTTTGGCCATATTTCAGAGCTGCAACATCACTGGAGTGCCCAAAAGCACAAGGTGTGCAATACTCAGAGACATGGCCAAGGTAAGAAAGGCTGAAAGACGACCACCACTGAACAAGACACACAAGCTGAAACGTCAAGACTGGGCCAAGAAATATCTCAAGACTGATTTTTCTAAGGTTTTATGGACTGATGAAATGAGAGTGAGTCTTGATGGGCCAGATGGATGGGGCTGTGGCTGGATTGGTAAAGGGCAGAGAGCTCCAGTCCGACTCAGACGCCAGCAAGGTGGAGGTGGAGTACTGGTTTGGGCTGGTATCATCAAAGATGAGCTTGTGGGGCCTTTTCGGGTTGAGGATGGAGTCAAGCTCAACTCCCAGTCCTACTGCCAGTTTCTGGAAGACACCTTCTTCAAGCAGTGGTACAGGAAGAAGTCTGCATCCTTCAAGAAAAACATGATTTTCATGCAGGACAATTCTCCATCACACGCGTCCAAGTACTCCACAGCGTGGCTGGCAAGAAAGGGTATAAAAGAAGAAAAACTAATGACATGGCCTCCTTGTTCACCTGATCTGAACCCCATTGAGAACCTGTGGTCCATCATCAAATGTGAGATTTACAAGGAGGGAAAACAGTACACCTCTCTGAACAGTGTCTGGGAGGCTGTGGTTGCTGCTGCACGCAATGTTGATGGTGAACAGATCAAAACACTGACAGAATCCATGGATGGCAGGCTTTTGAGTGTCCTTGCAAAGAAAGGTGGCTATATTGGTCACTGATTTGTTTTTGTTTTGTTTTTGAATGTCAGAAATGTATATTTGTGAATGTGGAGATGTTATATTGGTTTCACTGGTAAAAATAAATAATTGAAATGGGTATATATTTGTTTTTTGTTAAGTTGCCTAATAATTATGCACAGTAATAGTCACCTGCACACACAGATATCCCCCTAAAATAGCTAAAACTAAAAACAAACTAAAAACTACTTCCAAAAATATTCAGCTTTGATATTAATGAGTTTTTTGGGTTCATTGAGAACATGGTTGTTGTTCAATAATAAAATTATTCCTCAAAAATACAACTTGCCTAATAATTCTGCACTCCCTGTATTTTCATTCTACTTTTCTAGGTGTTCTGATTGTTTAATTAATCCATTATTTACTAATTAGTGGGTCTGATGCTAAAGTAGTTGCAGCCTTTGTTTATTCCGTGTTTGCCAGCGTGTCTGCTCTGCTCATTTTTAATTGTCGTTAATAAGATAACAACGAAGGGGGAAAAACTGCACAGAGAAAGGGCAAAATATAATGAAATGCACAAAAGAGTGTTAAGCATTTCAATCTCTAGCAAAAGCAGAAATATTTCTAAATGTCTTATAAATGTAAAAATCCTGCTGCTGTGCTTTTCTGAATGTAGAATAAAAGAAAAATAATCCCAGCTAATTAAATGAGATCACTGCTATCAGGTGTTGTCTCTGATTAGGAATCTGGTTGGAACAAAAACCTGCAGCCACAGGGGGTCCCCAGGACCGAGATTGGAAAACATGGGTATAAATAATGATTTAACTAGCAGATGGGATGCCTTGGAGTCAGCAGAATTATTGTAGATGGACCTGGACAGAATTTAGACTTGGCAAGTGAAGTGTATTGTACGTAAATGTGAAGTTGTACAAGGAGCAAGTAAAAATTTTGGCGATTGAATCCTCGGTGGGGGTCTAAAACTAGATAGTACTTTTTATGAGAGTGGCTCTGAAGCTGCGGCAGACTTTTCACTCAATTGATCTGGAATGTGTGTAAAGGTTATCAAGAAAGCCAATAAAGTGCTCCGTTACAAATCAGAATGGGTTATACTTGAGCCATGTTGTGCCCTCGTGAGGCCTTTAAGTACATCGCTATATACATAAAATCCAACGTCTTTCTCTCTGTCTGTCTGTCTGCTTTTCATGAGAGAACTACTTAATGAATTTAGATCGGGCCTTTTTCTATACTTTGCTTGAACATTCCGGTTAATTTTGCAACTTCTGTCATCACTCTAAGTGTCATAGTTCGCTTGCTGTACTGATTTATTTGCATGAATCCGAGAGACACGCAGCGGGCCCGGGGGATACTCACTCATGTGTCTGCCTCTGGGCGTGTACCTTACCTCTGCTTAGCTATCGAACGAGAGAACTACTTAACGGATTTATATTGGGATTTTTTTCTATAATTTGCTTGAACATTCTGGTTAATTTTGCGACTTCTCTCATTGCTGTAAATATCATAGTTCGCTTGTTGTACTGGTTTATTTGCACGAATCTGAGAGACATGCACTCATGTGTCTGCCTCGGGTCGTGTACCTTACCCCTGCTTAGCTATCGAACGAGAGAACTACTTAACGGATTTAGATCAGGGTTTTTTCTATAATTTACTTGAACATTCCGGTTAATTTTGCGACTTCTCTCATTGCTCTAAGTATCATAGTTCGCTTGTTGTACTGGTTTATTTGCACGAATCTGAGAGACATGCACTCATGTGTCTGCCCCGGGTCGTGTACCTTACCACCGCTTAGCTAGTGAACAAGAGAACTACTTAATGAATTTAGATCGGGGTTTTTTTTTCTATAATTCGCTTGAACATTCTGGTTGATTTTGTGACTTCTGCCATCGTGCTAAGAATCATAGTTCACTTGCAGGAGTGATATATTCGCGCTAATCCAAGACAGAGGCTGCGGGCCAAGGGGAGAGGGAAGCGTGATGTCAGGAGTTGGGAGCCAAGCGGGGCCCTCCTCACTGTCCTTTTTTAACTAATAGATAGATACTTTATTAATCCCAAGGGGAAATTCACATACTACAGCAGCAGCATACTGATTAAAACACTATTAAATTAAAGAGTGATAAAAATGCAGGTATACGCGGGTGAAGCTGCGGGAGATGGCTAGTGGTATTATAGAATGCTTTTAACTCATGTAACTACATTCTGAATGATGAAGTGCTCACACACTAATCTCTTTTTATGGTTATAAATTGGCAATGAATGTAAGAATGAATGAATGGAATAATTGCATAGAGAATGCAGAATTCGGTGCATTAAGGGAGATTCTGTCTTTAATTTCTTATGCAGAGTGACAGTCATTTTAGCTCTAAATATTTCTTTATTTTATGTTATTGTAGGCTCATCACCTGAAGATGAAATTCCAGTCCCTCAAAGTTTTGCTGTACCCAAGAAGGAAATCAACATGGTGCCTGATATGGGAAAGTGGAAACGCTCTCAGGTGAAAAAGGGATGGGAATGATGCATTCATGTTGGGTTACTGCTGTGAAATGCACCACAATAAATCAGTCTTTGACATACAGGCCAGAAGAAACTTCAAATTTTGGACCCTTGGCAGCCTCTTTGGCTGTTCCTCTGCTAATGATTGAGTATTTGATATAGAGAAGTGTTTAGTAAAGCCATACTTATATGACCTAAAATGTAAATCTCTTTTGCATGAATTTCTTAATACACATTCATTTGCTGTTCTTCTCTGGAAAGGCAGTGTGCATGTCTATAGGTAATGTTATGAAATGAATCTTTTTGGAGCAGATTTTGTGTATATGTGGGATCTCAAGCTCCAGTCCTGCTGGGCTGCAGTGGCTGCAGGTTTTCATTCTAACTGTTTTTTTAATTAGTGACCTGTTTTTGCTACTAATTAACTTGTTTTTCCATTCCGGGGGAGATAATACTCTGTGCAAGCTCTCTGTCTGGTCCTTCCAGCATGAAGGTGTCCCGGCCAGGTATATATAGTATAACACATTTACATTTACAAAAATTGTTTTATTAAAAAAAAAAAAAAAAAATTATATATATATATATATATATATATATATATATATATATATATATATATATAGGTACTCGTCGACTCATGACCGCGATTGGTTCCGACTGACTGGTTGTAAGTTGAGCTGGACGTAAGTTGGCCTATGTTAAATAAAGGTAAGAATATTAGACTGGGTAATGATATTGTAATCATCTTAAAGTAATATTTTATTAACATTTTCTTACTTTCTAAGTCAAACACAGCATACTACAGTACAATTGGCTTAATATGTGGAAAACATACAAAAATAAGAAATACTGTACATTTAATTCCTGGCACCACTGGTGCTTGGCTGTGGGTTGTCGATATCGCCTTCATCAGGCGAGGTTGCGGACGGGGTGATAGGAGGAGTTGCTCTTTTCATAAACATAGTGAGCTTCGTCTGAATTGTTTTTTTGTTTTTTTTTTCTCTCTCTTCATAAATTTCGCAAATAAGGATGAAATGTGTGTTCTCCGGCACGTTCCTTTAAAGCGGCGCTTCCCGATTGGGGATGCTCGCAAAGGGGTGCTCTCAACTGTTGCTGGAGGTGCCAGAATCCATCGAGGAAGAAAAATAAAAAGCATTATTTGTACAAAATCTTAATTTATCTATCCATTCCTAAATAATTAAATGGGCAGGCTATTTCGTATCAGAGCAATACGCTGCTTGTTAAAACGGATGACTTCTGCTCTTACGCGCACTTAGTGCTGCGTGGGTATTATGAACTATCATATGAACTCATATTTTTTCATACTTCTCAAACCAAGGGGGTGCGAAATTGGACTCGTCCGTCACAGGGGGTGCGAGGGTAAAATGACTCGGGAAGCGCTGCTTTAAAGTCTCAAACAGACTTCTAGCCTTCGACTGTATTGTAAAGAGGCTTAACGGCATCCGCTTTTGAATCTGATCTTCCATCCAAATGTTTAACAATTTCTCCATTTCATGGATGGGCCAGGTACGTTGCTTCGTAATCACTGTTGATCGCAAAGGTGCAGAACCTTTCACAGCTTCACAAATTCTATTTTTGTCTTTTAAAATAGTCGACACAGTAGAGTGTGATAACTTCATATCACATGCGAGCGCATTCACTTTCTTTTCTCCTTCATACTGTTTTATTATCATCATTTTGGTATCTAGATCAATGGCCTTTCTTTCCTTTTTGGCAGGCTGAGGAGTGGACATAGACAATTTCCTCTTGGTAGACATGTTAGGGGTATATTGTTATCGAAAACTGCCAAAACAACAAGACACAAACACACGTGGGGCAACACTGCTGCGTATATTATTACTGCTGCGTAGCGAGACTTGGGACTGCGGGAAACAAGCGCTGCCAACAGCTGGCGGGGGAAACTGTCGAACACGTCGTAAAGTCGACCAGTCGTAACTTGCATAGCTCGTATGTCGACGAGTACCTGTGTGTGTATGTATATATATATATATATATATATATATATATATATACTCTCAGCGGAGAAGTAGTGTGTTAAAGAAGTTATGAAAAAGAAAAGGAAACATTTTAAAAATAACGTAACGTGATTGTCAATGTAATTGTTGTGGGCTTATTTTAGTATTGTGAGTGAATTTGATGATTGTAAAGAGTTTCATTTAGAATTGTAAATGTTGTGTATGAGAAATGTACCTTTTTAGGATGTCAGGATCTCTTTGTAAACGACGTTTGCAGTTCTGCCCTCGGGCTGTAAAATGACCAAGCTGCAGGTCTGCTGAGCTCACTCTGGAGCATGCGACGTACAGTTGGCCATGTGAGAAGCCATCTTGTGTCAAGTCAATGATGACCTTTTTTAGAGTCTGGCCCTGTGACTTACTTATTGTCATAGCATAGCAGACCCTTACTGGAAATTGGAGGCGTTTGAAATTGGCATGTGTAAAATGACCAAAAGATTTTATTTTCTTCAGCTGAGGTCCACGTCTTCCCCGTGTCCCTCAGCCCTAACACAGTCATACATATACATATTTACATATACATACATTGGAACCTTGGTTTGCGAGAATAATTTGTTCCGGAAACGTAAGAAATAGTGGAAACTCAGATGATTCATTCCACAACCCAAAACTATTCATATAAAAATGATTAACACAAAATATAAAGTAAAAATACATAAAACAAATTAACCTGCACTTTACATTTGAAAAGAATCATGGCTGGTGTGAGTGAGTGAGTTTCTAAACTCTTTTGGGATTCCACCCAACGGGACAACACGCGGAAGAGCGTCCTGAAGCAACCGCAGGCTCCAAGTGCTGTAGCAGTTCGGCGTAAAAGCGAATCCGAAAAGATCGCGGACATGCTATAAGCACCTGCCGTTGATGGGTAATACAGGAACATTATAAATGCACAGGGCACAGTATTACTTGGCCCCGACCCTGCCTGACTGCTGTGTCTCTGTATAGGAGAGTGGCAGATCCCGCTACAATAAATAATAATAAATGCTATTCCTGTTTCAAGCTGAATAAAACTGGTGTCGCTAAAGTACTGAGACTCAGCTTCGTGTTTTGGGGTGCAAGGCAGGGACTCGCATGTTACAACACACATGGTCACAATGCTATAGTAAACAGTATATGCTCGTACGGATGTTGACTATACGAGTGAGGCACGCCGACTCAGACGGAGAATGGGAGACGATTACCCACAATCCCGCAGCGAGAAAGAGAACTATCAGCTCAGTTGTGATCACGTGGTGCTTGGCACACAAAGCTTATATGTACTACTCGTATTGCAAGACATCGCTCGTTTATCAAGTCAAAGTTTATTAAAAATTTTAGCTCGTCTTGCAAAACAC
>JANRMT010062802.1:9710053-9731208 GCA_026402145.1 Polypterus bichir lapradei | reverse complement strand
ATTCCCATTTTATTAAGGTGTATCCATATAAATGGCCCACCCTGTACTGCTATCGTAGGCTGCATCAGGAGTGGGCAGGAGGAGGAGTATAGGAACCTAATCAACGACTTTGTTAAATGGTGCGACTCAAACCACCTACACCTGAACACCAGCAAAACCAAGGAGCTGGTGGTGGATTTTAGGAGGCCCAGGCCCTTCACAGACCCCGTGATCATCAGAGGTGACTGTGTGCAGAGGGTACAGACCTATAAATACCTGGGAGTGCAGCTGTATGATTAATTGGACTGGACTGCCAATACTGATGCTCTGTGTAAGAGAGGACAGAGCCGACTATACTTCCTTAGAAGGTTGGCATCCTTCAACATCTGCAATAAGATGCTGCAGATGTTCTACCATACAGTTGTGGCGAGTGCCCTCTTCTACGCGGTGGTGTGCTGGGGAGGCAGCATAAAGAAGAAGGACGCCTCACGCCTGGACAAACTGGTGAGGAAGGCAGGCTCTATTGTAGGAATGAAGCTGGACAGTTTAACATCTGTGGCAGAGCGACGGGCGCTGAGCAGGCTCCTGTCAGTCATGGAGAATCCACTGCATCCACTGAACAGGATCATCTCCAGACAGAGGAGCAGCTTCAGCGACAGACTACTGTCACCGTCCTGCTCCACTGACAGACTGAGGAGACCCCACACTATGTGACTCTTCAATTCCACCTGGGGGGGTAAATGTTAACATTATACAAAGTTATTGTCTTTTATACCTGCATTGTTATCACTCTTTAATTTAATATTGTTTTTTATCAGTATGCTGCTGCTGGAGTATGTGAATTTCCCCTTGGGATTAATAAAGTGTCTGCCTGTCTATCTATCATCTAAAGCTGTACAGCCAACCCCAACTAAACAAAAGTGCTGATAATTATTGACTTTCTCGTTTCCTTTTTGTTCTACTTGGTTCAATGATCTGACATCATATTCTATTTTTTCACAAGGGAAACCAATTCTAACTAACCTGAATTAATGTCATTGTTTAGAACATTAAGAAACTTGTGGCTGTTCTTGACAAGCTGGACCTGTGGATAGACGAGACTCCACCTGTGGACCAGCCATCAAGATTTGGAAATAAAGCCTTCCGAATATGGTATGCAAAACTTGATCAGGTAAGCATCTCACTGTCCTCGCTAAAACTGTTTGAATATTTAAATCTATAATTGATTCTTATTGTTCTGTTAAAAGGCCTTTTTTTTTTTTTTTTTTATGAAAAATTCCATAAGTGCCTCTCGATCAACACATTTAGGGTGGATGTGCGAGTATGCAAGGAAATGCAATGCATCCTCTTTATTCTGAGTGTCAGGTTAAATTTATTGTCGTGTTTATGTAGCATAATGAAATTCTTACTTTCATGACTGTTCAGAACAGTTGATAAGACGTATAAATAAAAAGTATTCACAACATGTGACATATTTGTTTTCATAATTGACTCTTCCTGACCGTTGGCTAGAAACTCTTTCTTGAAGGCTACTAGTGCGCGTGCCAATGTTCTGGTACCATTTGCCACAGCAGGATGGCAGAGGTCTTTTAATTTATACTAGTTTGCTTTTTATCAGTCAAGTTCAGAGTCATGTAACCGTTTGTTGCGAGAATTGGGTGGGCATAAATTGAGCCAAGCATACTCTGACTGCCAGCCTTTACAGAGACTGCAGTTTGGCTGTGAAGTGACAACTCAACTGCAGCAAACTGCGCCACCTCTGGTAGAAGGCACTGAAATGAAACAACTTGTCAAATCATGTGTTCTGTTACATTCATGGGGAATCAGTGTCCTCAGTTAGCTTTAGATATATTTGTTGGGAAAAAGTGCAGGGTGCCAGTGTAAAAATTAAAGACGTATAGATACTATAAACGCTGTTTAAGGATTAGTTGGCAGAAGTTGGACATTTATCTCTCTATTATAAAAAAAAAAAAAAAAATCTTGGAGATGAGACGAGATTTTCTTGGAGAGACACTTATACGTGCCGTGAGACGAGTCCACGCCCAGGGCCGGAAATAAAGCACAAAGAATAGATGACAAAGTAGAACGTAGTAAAGAATTCAGAAATGTTGTTGAGGTACACATGCAGAGCAGGTTAGAGGTAATAGAAGTACGAAACTTCGAAAGTCTCAAAAAAAGGGATAGTAAAGATCGCATTAGCGCAAAAAAATGGAAATTTATTACTTGGTGAAATAACGGAACAGCAAAAAGAGATCAAATATATTGTTCAGATTTAAACTTTAAGTCGGAGACGTGTAGATCGTCTAATTTGTATTGCCAGCGAGAATAAAAGATTCCAAAAACATTGGCGTGGTATGAAGTCCCATGTGACGGAGACTTCAAACATGAGATTCTTTCAAGTCACGCCATACTTACAACTATTTTCAAACAAGACCACGGTCATCTAACCTCAGTCATGTGAATGCTGTTGGCAGACACACTTCCTGCACTCTCAGCGCTTATGAATTTTATCAGGACAATAATTTTATACATTCTAGATGACACGTCAACGACTAAGCAAAGAAGAAAGAGCATGGACAAACATTCGAAAAAGTCGTTTTATTTGTTAGAGAGAAAGAAACGATATTCACTCACAGGCAGTTATACGTTGCATTGTCACGATGCAAGTCCAAACACGGAATCAAAATTCAATGCGATCCCGAAGAAAAGTTAATTCCAAATATTGCGTTTACTAAAGTTTTAAAGTAAAGTGAAAATAATACATATGTAACAATTCCCATGAAAATAACAGTCTCTTTAGATTGTTTATCTGGTTAACAAAACCCGGGGTTGGGTGAGTTTAGCGAGCAGGGGGCAGAGCCCCCTAGTTTTTTATATTATTATGTGATTGTCTCATTGATGTTTTGACACCATGTGATATATTCATGTCCACAGTACACCATATTGTATTTTAAAACAACTAGCAAATAGCATATGTTGTAGTAAATGTTGGTTTATTTTTGAAATTAAGGTAATAAAAGTCAAAAATAGTTTAAGGAAAAATGTTTCTGTCATTCATCTGTTGAGTGCTCTCTTAGGTCATTATTGCACATAGGAATTTGGTGTCATTTGACACATAAATAAATGGTGAAAACATAAGAGGAAGTAGTAAACATTAATATTGGTATGTGAATTCGTACATATGATGCTGAAAAGAAAGAGTACTGCCAATGACCCAGTATTTGCATATCAGTGCATATCCATTGAAAAAGTTTTATTGTCATTTTGGGCATATAGCCATGGCCAAATGTTTTGAGAATAACCCAAGTGTTGGTTTTCACAAAGTCTGCTGCTTCAGTGTTTTTAGGTCTTTGTGTCCGATGTTTCTATGGTGTACTGAAGTAGAATTACAAGCATTTCAGAAGTTTCAAAGGCTTTTACTGACAATGACATGAAGTTTATATAAATATGAATATTTGCAGTGTTGGCTGCCCTTTCTTTTTCAAGACCTCCGCAATTCGCACTGGCAGGCTGTCCATCAACTTCTGGGCCCAATCCTGACTGATGGCCGCTGCCCATTCTTGCATAATCATAATTGTTGGGTTTGTGTTTGTCCACCCGCCTCTAGACCACAAGTTCTCAATGGGGAGTTTCCTGGCCTTGGACCCCAAATTTTTATGTTTTGTTCCCCGAACCACTTAGTTCTTACTTTTGCCTTCTGGCCCGGTACGCCATCATGTTGGTCACCAAACTTTTCAGGGATGGTTAGGAGAAGCTGTTCACAGAGGATGTTTTGGTCCTATTATAAATAAATTAACAAACAATTAAGACTCACCAATGTGCTTGTCTTGTGGTTTTGTATGTATGTTATCATCCGGTTGATGCTCTGAACCAGCCAACTCTATTTAATTTCAAAAACAACAGGGGTGCGGTGGTGCTCAAACATAAAGAATGCTGGCAGTCACCTCCAGTTTGCGCTCTGGGTGTCGTTCCGAGTGTCAACTGGATGATAACATGCATACATACAAGACCACAAGATCACCACCCTACCCAGATGGGGGTGGGTTAGGGCTGATTTCACCCTACAGTATTTTTAGTCGATCAATGAGGAACATGTACCAGGTTTCATGAAAATCGCTCCAGCCGTTCTGAAGTGATGCTGTAACGTACATACACGCACACACACATTGACTTTTTATATATATATATATAAGATAACAGTGGCGTGTCTTTCATTTCCTAGGAACATCGGAGTACTGGAGTGTTTTCTGAACAAAGATTTTTAGTGAAGGAGTATTTAGTCTTTTGGCTGATTTGAATGCCTGTCACTGCTGAATGCTGATGACTTGGTTGGATGAGCTTGTTAAGCCTTGAACATCATAGACAGGAGTGTCCAATCATGAGAAAAGGTATTTAAGGGGGTCAATTGCAAGTTGTGCTTCCCTTTGACTCTCCTCTGAAGAGTGACAGACAGCATGGGATCCTCAAAGCAACTCTCAAAAGATCTGAAAACAAAGATTGTTGAGTCTCAGGGTTTAGGGGAAGGCTACAAAAAGCCATCTCAGAGGTTTAAACTGTCAGTTTCAACAGTAAGGAATGGAATCAGGAAATGGAAGGCCACAGGCACAGTTGCTGTTAAATCCAGCAGGTCTGGCAGGCCAAGAAAAATACAGGAGCGGCACGTGCAGGATTGTGAGAATGGCTACAGACAACCCACAGATCACCTCCAAAGACCTGCAAGAACATCTCGCTGCAGATGGTGTATCTGTACATCGTTCTACAATTCAGTACGATTTGCATAAAGAACATCTGCATGGCAGGGTGATGAGAAAGAAGCCCTTTCTGCACTCACGCCACAAACGGAGTTGCTTGTTGTATGCAAATGCTCATTTAGACAAGCCAGATTCATTTTGGAACAAAGTGCTTTTGACTGATGAGACAAAAATTGAGTTCTTTGGTCACAACAAAAAGCACTTTGCATGGCGGAAGAAAAACACCACATGACCCAAAACACAGTTGGAAATCTACAAAGGCATTCATGCAGAGGGAGAAGTACAATGTTCTGGAATTGCCGTCACAGTCCACTGACTTGAATGTCATCGAAAATCTATGGGATGATTTGAAACAGGCTGTCCATGCTCGGCAGCCATCAAATGTAACTGAACTGGAGAGATCTTATATGGAAGAAGAATCAACAATACCTCCATCCAGAGTCCAGACACTCATTAAAGGCTATAGGAGGACAATGTCTAGAGGCTCAAAGGAGCAAAAGGAGGCTCAACTAAGTATTGATGTCATATCTCTGTTGGGGGGTCCACATTTATGCTCCTGTCTAATTTTGTTACAATGCATATTGCATATTTTCTGTTAATCCAATAGACTTAATGTCACTGCTGAAATACTACTGTTTCCATAAGGCATGTCAGATATTAAAAGGAGGTTGCTGCTTTAAAAGCTCAACCAATGAGAAACAAAAATCCAAAGAATTAAGAGGGGCTCCAAAACTTTTTCATATGACTGTATATAGATATAGATAGATTATTAAGATACAACAAAGGGGGAAACTGCACAGAGAAAGGGGAACATATAATGAAATCATCAAAAGAGAGTTAAGCATTTAAATCTATAGCAAAAGCAGAAATATTTCTAAATGTCTTATAAATGTTAAAGTCCTGCTGCTGTGCTGTTCTGAATGTAAGATAAGAGAAAAAAAAAATACCAGCTAATTAAATGAGATCAGTGTGTTGTCACTGATTAGGAATCTGATTGGAACAAGAACCTGCAGTCAGGGGGCGGGGCCACATGACCGAGTTTGGGAAGCACTGGCAGGTTTAGACTATTAAGTAATGAGAATTTCATACACTTCATTGTAAGTGCAACGGGTTATTTTCCTGAGCTAGACGCGTCTTGATGTACAACCCATAAGTTGTTGCTAAAATAATACCTTATATTAACTGATAATTTTGGTAATAAAAAAAAAATATTTTTTTAGAATGAAACTGGAAAGAGCTACTTTATAATTTGGCAAAAATTTATTAATTTTAATCATAAATCATTCTTCTGGGCCCCTGCCATTGTTTCTATTTAAAATCCTGTTAGTTTATCCAATGTGAGGAAGTATAACATAACGCCAGATTACAAAATTAGTTGTAAAAATTTTTACAATTACATGAGCACAATAAAAAGTAATTAGAATGTTTCCTTCAAGTCACATTTAAGTACAAAATATAATTAAAGTTTACCAGATTCTACAATTTATTCATGTACACATCTATTCATCCATTTTCTGTGATTATTTGAGTCTGGGACGCAGAGGCAGCCACCTAAGCAAAGATGGTCAGATTTCTCTTTTTCCCGTCACCTCCTCCAACTCCTTCAGGGGGGATACCAAGGCGCTTGCGGAGCAGGTCGAGATATGATCTCTACAGCATGTCGTGGGTCTGCCCTGAGGTCTCCTTCCGGTTAGACATGCCTGAAACACCCTGGCCAGGGGGCCTCCTAATCAGATGGCTGATCCTCCTCCTCCTCATTTTAATGCAGAGGAGCAGCGGCTCTACTTTTAAGTTCCTCCCGAATGAATGTCTGCGGCTCTTCTCAGCGTATCTCTTAAGGCTGAGCCCAGACACCCTGTGAAGGAAGCTCATGTATGCAATTTTGTTCTAAATCAATTGAACATGAAAATATGTAGTCAATGTAATCTTTTTAAATGTACATATAGAGCTGGGGTTCTCAAAGTCGGTCCTGGGGTCCCACTGTGCCTTCAGGTTTTTGATGAGTGACAACTGATAACACTGATCTCAGTTAATTAGCTGGTGTTTTCTTTCTCTTCTCTTATTCTACATTAAGAAAGCACAGCAGTGTGATTTTTACATTTAGAACACATTTAGAAATATTTCTGCTTTTGCTATAGATTGAAATACTTAATTCTCTTTTGTTGATTTCATTCTATTTTACCCTTTCTCTGTGCAGTTTGCTCCCTTCATTTTATCTTATTAAAGACAATTAAAAATGAACAGAGCAGATGCCCAGGCAAACGACACTGAATCATGAAAAGCTGCAACTACTTTAGCATCAGACCCACTAATTAGAAAACAATGGATTAATTAAACAATTAGAACACCCGGAAAAATAGAATGAACATCAAGATGAAATTATTATTAAAAAGAAAAAAATATATACATTTTTCCCATATAACTGCATTTTAATATATATTTTTTCCCATATAACTGCATTTTAAAATATATATATTTTTCTTCCCATATAACTGCATTTTAAAATATGTATATATATATATATTTTTTTTTTTTTCCCCCGGGCGGCACGGTGGTGCAGTGGTAGCGCTGCTGCCTCGCAGTAAGGAGACCTCGGTTTGCTTCTCAGGTCCTCCCTGCATGGAGTTTGCATGTTGTCCCCGTGTCTGAGTGGGTTTCCTCCGGGTGCTCCGGTTTCCTCCCATAGTCCAAAGGTTAGGTGTATTGGTGATCCTAAATTGTCCCTAGTCTGTGCTTGGTGTGTGTATGCCAATTGGTAGGCTGGCGCCCTGCCCAGGGATTTGTTCCTCCCTTGCACCCTGTGTTGGCTGGGATTGGCTCCAGCAGACCCCTGTGGTCCTGTATTAGGATATAGCGGGTTGGATAATGATTTCAATATTGCTCCCAAAGCACGGAATCTGGGCAATAATGATTCATTTAATTAGCCCAAGATTCCAATTAAAAACAGAAGCTGGTTGGAACAAACCCCTGCAGCCACAAGGGGTCCCCAGGACCGAGTTTGGGAAGCCTTGATGTACAGTAAACCACAATACATACACTATATGGACAAAAGTATTGGGCCCCACCTCTTAATGATTGAATTCTGCTGTTTCAGTCAGCCCCATTGGCACATTTGTATAAAGTCACACACCTGGCCGTGCAGTCTCCAGTTACAAATCTCTGTGAAACCAAATGGGTCGTTCTGGAGAGCTCAGTGACTTCAAGCGTGGTACTGTGATAGGATGCCACCTTAGCAATAAGACAGTTTGTGAAATTTCATCCCTGCTGGATCTTCCATGGTCAACTCTAAGTTGTGTTACTGGAAAGTTCAATCATTTAGGAAAAACAGCAACTCAGCCTTGAGGCAGAAGACCACATAAAGTCACAGAATGAGATCGACTGCTAAGGTGGGGTCTTCTTCAGAAAGTGGACACCACTTGAGACGGCCTTCCACTCGCCCAAAAACTAACTTTAAGGTCAATAAAATGGGTCCCTGATGTTAAGTCACTATTTTAGGACTAAAATGATAACAGAAATGTTAAACCTACTTATATATCTAATCTTAATTATTGGGAAACAACAAAGTGGCGTCTGCTTTCTGAACAAGAGCCCTAAGGTGCATGGTGCATAAAAGTCACCAACGCTCTGTGGATTCTATAGCTGAAAGAGTTTCACACTTCCACTGCCATTAACTGTATGACAGGAGCTTCATGGAGTGGGTTTCCATGGCCAAGCAGCTGCATACAATCCTCACATCACCAAGTCCAACGTCAAGCGTCAGACGGAGTGGAGTAATGAACACTGGACTGTGGAGCTGTGGAAGCATGTTCTATAGAGTGACGAGCCACACTTCTCTGTTTGGCAGTTAGATGGGCGAGTCTGGGTTTGGCAGATGCCGGGAGAATGTTACCTGGCTGACTGCATTGTGCCAACTGTGAAGTTTGGTGGAGGAGGGATAATGGTGTGGGGTTGGTTTAGGCCCGGCCCCTTACTTTTAGTGCAGGGCAATCTTAATGCTTCAGCATAACAAGACATTTTGGACAACACTATGCTTCCAACTTTGTGGAAACAGTTTGGGAAAGGCCCTTTTCTATTCTGACATGACTGTGCCCCACTGCTGAAATCAAGGTTGGATGAGTTTGGTGGGGAAGAATTTGACTGGCCTGCACAGAGCCCCTGACCTCAACCCCATCAAACACCTTTGGGATGAACTGGAACTGAGATGGTGAGCCAGGCCTTCTCGTCCAACATCAGTGCCTGACCTCAACAGAATGAATGGGCACAAATTCCCACAGAAATACTCCAACATCTTGTGGAAAGCCTTCCAAGAAGTGTGGAAGCTGTTAGAGCTGCAAAGGGGCGACCAACTCCATATTAAAGTCTATGTATTTGAATGGAATCTCATTAAAGTCCCTGTTGGTGTAATGGTCAGGCGTCCCAATGCTTTTGTCCATATAGTGTATATAATTTCTTCTCAAGATTTTGTCACTTGTAAGTTTTTTTTGTTTGAATGCTTTTTCTGGGGTGCCCCTGTAAATCTATCCAGCAGTAGTCCATCTGCTATCATACTGACATCCCAATGTCCATGGTACCTTATATTCATGTCCTCTTCACTCACCACTCCAAGGTTTTTGTGGTAAAATTCCAAGTGCAGTTTCAAAATATTAACTTTGAGATCCATGTTGCATCCTAATTCCTTAAGGTTAACTAATAATCATAATTTCTTTATAATTAGGATCTTTATTGTTACTTTAAAACTTACAAATGTCTTCTTTGAATGATACCCAAGCCTCTTGTCCCAGGCCATTCATTCAGTTTTCTGATATCAGGTTTGTCAAAAATGCCCTCTCTCAGTTCCGCCTCAGACAAACCCGGACACATTCAGCACAAATCTACTGAACAGGCGCCATCTTTATGAAGAGGCTTTGGCAAACTGCTTCATTAAATCAAGCTTAAAATGAAGCGTTGATAGAAGAAGCACTTGATTTGGATCCACCAGGCCCGGTCTGGTGATGTTTTTGGCACCAAGCTGCATTTTTTTTTCTCAGCTGGCCATTCTTTTTGAGCCCAATGTCAATTCTTGACTTTGCTGTCCCACTGGGAGCTTTGAAATCCCGGACTGCTGATCCAGTAAGATACACAGAACTTTTAGGTCCCCACATATGAACCAGTGGGGCTCATTGTAGTTAATTTTCTTGAGATTTTCTAAGTTCTTGTAAGTTTGTTTCAAATACACAAAATGAGCAACAGGTGTTGATGCTTATTTATTACCACTATGAGGAAGTACTCCTTCTTTTATAGTTGACAATAAGAAATGTGTTTTGTGAAAAGATGTTATGTGATGGAGAAAAACTGTTTTCATTTTTTAACTCCGTGCATAGAAATACATAAAAAAAAAAAAATCACATGAAATAATCAAAATAATTTTTTCAATGTATGTCTAGTGTATTAGGCCTTTGGCTGTTAACATGTGTGGGGTGCTCAGGTGGATTTTTAAGTAGTATTTAAGACTAATTTATTTTAATTGTTTTTATGAGTTTAATGGATTGAATGTTTTTTGATCAAAGGTACTTGACGTTAGTCTTAATGGGCCGCAGTGGCTGCACATTTTTGTTCCAGCCCAGTTGCTTATTTAGAAAACAATCCTTGCCAATAACAGGTCTTATTAATATTGTGACTTTTTAGTGTTTTAACTCTGCAATGTCTGGTTATTCTTAAATCTTTGATATCATCCAAATGATTTGAAGACTCATACCGATGAGTAGTTTTCACTTCTTCACATTCCCTTCAGTTTCCTTTTGAATACCTTAAAGAGCACCACAGGTGCAATCTTTGCTCTGAGGATGTTGATGGAGAAGTTTAGAGAAGGACAGAAGGAGTTGCATTGTGTCTTTGTGGACCAGGAGAAAGCATATGACAGGGTGCCTCGAGAGGAGCTATGGTATTGTATGAGGAAGAGAAAAGTACGTAAGAATGGCATAGGATATGAACGAGGGAAGTGTGACTGTGGTGAAGTCTGCGGTAGGAGTGACAGAGGTGGGATTACATCAGGGATCGGCTACTTTTGGAGTCCTTTCTTATTTGCAATGGTGATGGACAGGTTGACAGACGAGATTAGACAGGAGACCCCGTGGACTATGATGTTTGCTGATGACATTGTGATCTATAGTGAGAGTAGGCAGCAGGTTAAGGAGACCCTGGAGAGGTAGAGATCTGGAGAGGACAGGAATGAAGGTCAATAGGAACAAGACAGAATACATGTGTGTGAATGAGAGGGATGTCAGTGGAATGGTGAGGATGCTGGGAGTAGAGTTGGAGAAGGTGGATGAGATTAAATACTTGGGATCAACAGTACAGAGTAATGGGGATTGTGGAAGAGAGGTGAAGAAGAGAGTGCAGGCAGGGTGGAGTGAGTGGAGAAGAGTGTCAGGAGTGACTTGTGACAGACGGGTTATCTGCAAGAGTGAAAGGGAAGGTCTACAGGACGGTAGTGAGACCAGCTATGTTATATGGGCTGGAGACGGTGGCACTGACCAGAAAGCAGGAGACAGAGCTGGAGATAGCAGAGTTAAAATGTTAAGATTTACACTGGGTGTGACAAGGATGGACAGGATTGGAAATGAGGACATTAGAGGGTCACCTCAAGTTGGACGGTTTGGAGACAAAGTCAGAGTGGCGAGATTGTGTTGGTTTGGACGTGTGCAGAGGAGAGATGCTGGGTATATTGGGAGAAAGATGCTAAGGATAGAGCTGCCGGGTAAGAGGAGATGAGGAAGGCCTAAGAGAAGGTTTGTGGATGTGGTGAGAGAGGACATGAAGGTGATGGGTGTAACAGAACAAGATGACGAGGACAGAAAGATATGGAAGAAGATGATCCGCTGTGGCAACCCCTAACTGGAGCAGCCGAAAGAAGAAGATTAGAGATGGGAAAATGATACTCAAGCATCGAAGCTTGTGTCAGTCAATCTGAAGCGTAGCAAGTCGAATCACTGTGTCAAAACACTGCTGTCACGTGACCCATGACGTTTGAAGCTTCCAACGTTATCAGTGCTTCACAGTGCGCTTTATCGGTTTGACAGCTTTGGTGCTCAATTAACAGGTAGCCTGTATAAAATGCATCATTCTCATCCAAAAATGTTGGGCTGTGAGGAGACAGATTTGGAGAGCTTAGGTGACAGATGGCGACTAACAGCAGCAGAAAACTGCGTCAGTCAGTCATTATCCAGCCTGTTATATCCTAACACAGGGTCACAGGGGTCCGCTGGAGCGGGCAGGGTGCCAGCCCACCGCAGGACACACGCACACGCGCACACACACACCAAGCACACACTAGGCACAATTTAGGATCGCCAATGCACCTAACCTGCATGTCTTTGAACTATGGGAGGAAACTCACGCAGACACGGGGAGAACATGCAAACTCCACACAGGGAGGACCCTGAAACTCAGGGACCTTGCGTCTCCTAACTGCGAGGCAGCAGCGCTACCACTGCGCCACCAGAAAACGGTGTTCAAAAGTTAAATAGTTCAAATGGACAAGGACCTTAGCAGAATGAAGTGAACACAGGCTTTTCTGACCTTTTACTGGTGACATGAGACTGAAACAGTGAGTGCTGCTCAGTGGCATAACTAGTGGTGGGTGGAGGGGGCAGTCCGCCCCGGGTGGCACATTTTTGAGGGTGGCATTATTGTCCAAAAGGCTCAGTACAAATCATGTGTAAGCAGCAGGGTTCGGAAAAATATCACTCATGAATGAAAAAAGTCACATTCTCAGATTTTTATCCACAAATGCTTCAAAAATAATTTTCAGACTCTCCTTCTGTGATGGCATCAGACACAGCAGTTGAAATTTATGAGACAAGAACAAAAATAAACATAAACATTACACTGATAATAATTCCTTGGAAGATAAATAACTAATTTACAATTTATAGTTTCGTTATCAATCCGAATACATTCTTGCTCTGCGCAGAAAACATCCCCACCTATCACTTGTACACTACACTGGTTCAGGTTTTCGCAGCGTGATTATATTAAACTAATAATTTAAACACGGCTTATCAGCGCGTCTATGCTATATTCTTGTCTAGCTGATGCTTAGAAATCATTATATGTGGAAATTATTGCTGTTTCTCTATATGAATAAATCTATTCAAAATTTATCTTATTTTTTCTCTATACATCATTTTAATTTTCTATTTAAATGGGTTAACATATTCCGATATTTTGGAGGGCGGAAAACTGAAGCACGGCCCCGCCCTGCCACGCCGTATCCCACCCCACCCGGAGCAACGCCACTGGTGCTGTTTCACTTGCGCTCTTGAGAGCTTGCATTAACCTCAGTTAACCACCAGATGTCGCTGTTCATACTGGGGCTGAGGCCTCAAAGCTTTGAATCTTTTTCTTCACAAATAGAAAGAAAGCTTCATGAGGTTTCATTTTCCTGTCACTATACTTTATTAAACCAAATAGTGCACAATGAATTCACACAGGTGTAAATGGAAACAAGCTAGACGGAGAACTGCTGGTTCCTTTATCATTTGCATCTTATTACTAATCTCGAGCCATTAAAAACAGTGAATGCAACTGTTCAAGACTAAAATGAGCAATTAAGGGTTCAAAATCCTAACAAGCAAGACAACTAAAATGAAGCCGAAAAATGTCTCTTGAGCAGTAAGTACTTCATCAGCAGTTGGGTTTGAAATAAAAACCTGCAGCCACTGTGGCCCTGCAGGACCGAGGCAGCTCACCTCTTATGTAAAGGGGTCTGAGTCTTAAATAGCAAATCAATTAAATGACGTTAACTAGCAGCAGACCTTGGCCACTAATTAAGCAAATGGTTTATAATTAAAACCTGTAGCCACCGTGGCCCTCCAGGATCAGAGCGGGGCACCCCTGTTTTAGATAGATAGATAGATGGAACTTTATGTCTTGGACTCCTACATTTGTTTAATGGCAATGCATGTATTAGATTATTTCATCACAATTCATTTAGTGCGTTGCATTATTTGGAAATATAGTTTATTTAGATGCCCGAATACTCACACACATATACAAGAGAAGTTTTTGAATGGGGTTCAGTTTGCTCTAGATCAGTTTTTCCCAACCTCGGTCCTGGGGGGGCGCATTGCGGCTTCAGGTTTTTGTTCCAACCAGCTTCTGTTTTTAATTGGACTCCTGGGCTAATTAAGTGATGTGTTTTTTCCCAAGTTATATGTTTTGAGAACAATATATATAGTGGTCCATGGCCGTCCATTTATCCCGGCCAATACCCCCAGGCTGCCAGAAGAAGCCCTCCCTGTGAAATGGAGATGCCCCAAATTCCAGCAGGGCATCATGGACTATGGAGTTTTCCTGTACAGCCCTGCTGGATAACGTCGGGACCACCAGGGGTCATTGCAGGGAGACCCAGGGACTACTATTTGCCCTATGCCCCGGAAGTACGTCCGAGTCACATGGACAGGAGGAATGACGTACTTCCGGAGTGAAGAAAAGGACTTTTTATCTGACCCGGAAGTGATAAGGAATCATGAACTGAAGGATTGGAAACACTTCCGGGTCAGGGAATATAAAAGGACTATGGGATCTCCCAGACGGCGAGCTGAGCTGGGTGGAAGGGTGGCAACGCGTCTGGGAGTGGATGATTGTATTGATTAATTATTGTGTATTGTTTAATGAGTATTGTGGAGAAGAGGGTGCTTTGTGCACTGTTGTTTATTCATAAAATCAACTTTTGGACTTTTATCTGGTGTCTGACGTATTGTCCGAGGGTTCAAGGGAGCGATAGCGCCCCCTTTCTGTCACTATATATATATATATATATATATATATATATATATATATATATAAAATATGTGTTGCATAGTATACTGTCATATAATGCAAAGAGTATGCGACACGTGTTTCGCCCTCATTTGGGCTCATCAGGCGTACACACTCCACTGCTCAATGTACCTAGCAGTTATATGGGAATAATGTATTTTTTTTTTCTTTTTAACAATATTTTCATCTTGATTTTCATTCTACTTTTCTAGGTGTTCTGATTGTTTAATTAATCCTTTATTTACTAATTAGTGGGTCTGATGCTAAAGTAGTTGCAGCCTTTGATTATTCCGTGTTGTTTGCCAGCGTGTCTGCTCTGCTCATTTTTAATTGTCATTCATAAGATACAGAGAAAGGGCAAAATATAATGAAATCCACAAAAGAGAGTTAAGCATTTAAATCTGTAGCACAGTGGCGTAGCGTGGGTGTCAGCCGCCCGGGGTGGAGGAAAATTTCGCCGCCCCCTTATTTAGGTATTTCAATTTAAAAGACTAAAATATACAGTAATTCTGTGCCGCCCGGGGCGGGCCGCCCCCACTACGCTACGCCACTGCTGTAGGAAAAGCAGAAATATTTCTAAATATCTTATAAATGTAAAAATCATGCTGCTGTGCTTTTCTGAATGTAGAATAAAAGAAAAATAATACCAGCTAATTAAATGAGATCAGAGTTATCAGGTATTGTCACTGATTAGGAATTTGGTTGGAACAAAAACCTGTAGTTCGAGGGGCGCGCCACAGGACCGAGGTTGGGAAACACTGCTGTACAGGGGTGTCGAACTCTAGGCCTGGAGGGCCGCAGTGGCTACAGGTTTTCATTCTCACCAATTTTCCCGTTTTCACTGCTAATTAACTCCTTTTCCCTTCATTTCAATAGCCCTGTTTTTAAGGATTCAGTCGTGTGAATTGATTTATTTTCATTAAATGGCAGCCAAACAGAAATGAGACGTGAAACGATCCAACAGATGATCGGCTAAACTGGGATTTCAAACTCCAATTTCACTTCAACCAGTCTCTTAATGAGAAGCTGATTCTTGCTGTTAATTAAGCCCGTTATTTAATTCCATGGCTTGTTGCTGCTCTCATTCTGCCACAGCTGAAATTTCCAAATCTGTTGATTTTTCTGTTTTTTCTAAGAATACCATCAAAATGTTTTGGTGACCTGAGAGATCAACCTTACTGAGACCTTCACCTTTCTTTATTTTCAGATATTGTGTGATGGGCACAGGTGAGCTGGTCATATGGTGGCTTGTTTGATGTCTCATTATTGTTTGGCTACTAATTAAGGAAAAAGAGACAACTAAGGGGCCTGAGTCAATTAATTAAAATTAAAGCAAAAGAAGATAATTAGCAGTAAAAATGGCTCAGTAATGAAGAAGATGGTTAGAATGAAAACCTGCTGCCACTGCGGCCCTCCAGGACTGGAGTTCAGCACCCGTGCTCTACGGTGACCTGCCTACTTTGCAGGATGCCTGTGTATTGTGATCTTCCCAACTCAAACCCTAAAAAAAAAATGAAATACAAAACTCACTAGCATTGTATGTTGTGTCCACTAGAGGTCATCATTTACCAAAGAACTGTATGCTGTTACATTCTGACTGCTAACAGAAAATCAACATTAATAGTAGAAAAAAAATATGAACCATGTTCAGAAGATTTATGCTATAATATTATATTAGTCTGGATTTTGATACAAAGAGAGTGGCAGAATTCGTAAATGGGAGCATTAGAGAGAGTTAAACGTACTGTTACGTAGGGCACCATAATGATCAGCATTCCTTTGTGTATTTTTTATTTAGTGGTACAGTAAGTGTCATTACGCCCAAATATTTGGAATACTAGTTATCATCTCAGAAAGTTCATTTATAGTCATAACAGAAAATGAAGCCCCAAGGCACCATATTGGGTTTAGAGAAAGTGGTGAAATATGACTTGTGTGGATAAAGAAGAGTAGCTCGGAGGGAAAGTCAATGGTGAAGTAAGACTTTTAGCAAGAATAAAAGCACAGGTTACTTGCTATTATGCCTCTCCCTAGTGAGCACCGTGCCAAGACTTTTACATATTCAGTATGACTCTTGATTTTATTTGAATAATCCGAGCACAAGTGGGTGAAGTGACTCTTCAATGGGAGTTGAACCCATGACCCTTGTGCTTCACAGTTGAACTCCTTTGCCTAAACGCTTTCAAGTTGTATGTGAAATTCTATTCCATTCAGAATGCATCTGAGCCTGACTCACTCAAGAGTTACTTAAAAGACAGTACCTAGACTTGTGGGGTGGTGGGCAGGACAGTCCTTTTGTTGCCTTTTAAGTCACAAGCTGTGCACATGCTTGAACTGGCACTCTCGCATTCACATGCAGAGCTGTTTGCGGAGATTCAGTTTCAAACAACAGGAACAGGGTTAGTCAGTCCGTCGAACAGGTAAAGCAGGTCTTTTGGATATTCTCTTCCGCGTGAAACCTGAGGCTTGCGTTTTAAAGACTGCAGTTGAAAGTTGCGCCACCTTGGCCTTGAATGTGCTTTGCTACTTAACTTAAATGTCTTCAGGTGCCGATACAGAACAATTCCATCTCCTCTGCCAAACACTTTAATGTTAAAAATGAACTTAGTGATTGATAAATCTTTATTTTCCCGAGGATTCACAGGTTTTTCTGCTTCTTGCTCCATATGTTTTTTTTTTTCCACCCTTGTTCCCCCTAGGAAGCAGAGAATCTAGTGAGTCCAATCATCCCAGATGAGCTCAAAGCAGCAATCCCTGAGGTGTCTCTGTACCTGAAGGAGGCAGTAGGAAACTCTACAAGAATAGACTACGGGACAGGTACTGTGTGCCTTCTGCCAAATTTTAGTCATTGTATCAGGTCGAAACTGCCTTCACATAATTGCATTTCACACACAAAATGCCCATTTGGCTTTAAAATTTTAGTCTGTTTTTGTAATATTACAGCCATAGACCTGCTTAGAGCAGTTCAGGGTGGCAGGGTGCTGCAAACTTTCTTGGACGCACAGAGTCCCAGGTAAAAATCAACCATAGATGAGGTGCCAGTTCATTGTGGGGGTCACACACACACACATACACACTCGCTTCCACTAGTAAATTAACCTAAGCTGTGCATATTTGGGGATAGCATCATTTTTTTCAAACCCATTTATTCCAGTTCATGATCACTAGGTTCCAGAACTTATTATGGTAGCACTGGGTTATGTTCCATCTGTACTAGTGTGTTGCTGAGGCGTCACCCGTTGCATGGCTGCACTCGGGTCCTGAGTTGGTTTGTCATGTGGAGGGTGTGGCAATGTGCTGTATCAGTGCGTGCTCCTAACCTCCTCCTCCTTTCTCCTCACTTGGTCCAACATAACAGCCAACCATGGATAAGGCACCAGCTCCATGATGGGCATATATACTCTTAACACAGACACGTCCATTTTGGAATTGCCAGTCAAGCTAATCTCCACGTCTTTGAAGGTGTGGGAGGAAGTCTGATATATAACAAGAGAAAATTCCACAGTCACATGGAGAAGAGAACATTTTGGCTTCACACACTTGGATCAGACATAGGAGTCAATCCCAGTTGTTGGATCTGGGAGGTGGCAGCATTAACCACCATGTAACAAAACTGCACCCAACTCTTTTGTTTTAAATTTCACAAAAATATGTGGCAGCGCTTTGACCCTACGTTACAGAACACTAAATAAAAGAAAAAAAAAATGACTTAAAATGTATTTGCTGTGAAGAGAGGCTTGAAAGAACATTGTCTTTGTGTGTAGGTTCTTCTTTAAATGTGCATTTTCCATGTAGGTGCCCCTAGATGGCAGCCTTTGCACTTTTACTAGTTCATTGTACACTCCACCCAGTTTTGCTTCCTTTGCTGCCTTTGAATTTTTCCCAGTGTAAGCCAAAAAGTGCTTTAGCCACTAGGCCTTGCTGCAGCTTGCAGCTGAGTACAAAACTGATATATACAGTATACTCAGTACCCACTGGATAATGGTGGGCTTTCCTGAATTCACATAACATTCTTAAACCTGTTTAACTCAGCTCAGTGTTGTGCTGGCCAGAGCCTGTCTTAACAGCATCAGTTGTAAAGCACAAATACAGTGCCCTCCACTAATATTGGCACCCCTCATAAAAATTAGTAAGACGTTTGCTGTTTGCTGAAGAACCGTCATCTTGCACTGAAAATTAATGAGAAACATCTGACTTTGAATTGAAACAAGTTCATTCAAAGAAAAACAAAGTCCATCCATCCATCCTTTATCCAACCCACTATATCCTAACTACAGGGTCACAGGGGGTCTGCTGGAGCCAATCCCGGCCAACACAGGGCACAAGGCAGGAACAAATCCTGGGCAGGGCGCCAGTGTTTGCGGACATGCAAACTCCACGCAGGGAGGACTCGGGACGCGAACCTGGGTCTCCTTACTGCGAGGCAGCATCGCTACCACTGTGCCACCGTGCCATCCCCAACAAAGTCCACATCAAGAAATAAATATTTTTGACAAAAACACGTGTTCCTCAATTGTTGGCACCCCTGCATTTAAAACTTTGTACAACCTCCCTTTGCCAATAATAATAGCACGGAATCTTCTCTTGTAACCTTTTTTAAGGTTGGAGAATACAGAGCATGGCATCTGAGCCCACCATTCTTCTTTCCATAACCTGTTCAGATCATCCAGTGTCCTAGGCCCTCTCCTGTGTACTCTTCTCTTCAGCTCACTCCACAGGTTTTCAGTAGGGTTCAGGTCAGGAGACAGAGATGGCCATGGCAGAAATTTAATTTTGTGGCCAGTTAACCATTGCAGGGTTGATCTGGACATGTGTTTCGGATCATTATAGTGTTGGAAGATCCAATGATGACCCAGTTTTAGTTTTCTGGCTAAGGCAGCCAGGTTTTGATTTAAAATCTCCTGGTAACTCATGGAATCCATGATGCCATGTACCATAACATTGTTTCCGGGAGCCTTTGGAGGAAGAACAGCCACACAGCATTACAGAACCTCCACCATATTTCACAGTTGGTACAAGGTTCTTGGCAGCACAGTGGCGCAGTGGTAGTGCTGCTGCCTCGCAATAAGGAGACCTGGGTTCGCTTCCCGAGTCCTCCCTGCATCGAGTTTGCATGTTCTCCCCGTGTCTGCGTGGGTTTCCTCTGGGTGGTCCGATTTCCTCCCACGGTCCAAAGGCATGCAGGTTAGGTGCATTGACGATCCTAAATTTTCCCCAATGTGTGCATGGTGTGTGGGTGTGTGTTTGTGTGCCCTGCAGTGGGCTGGCGACCTGCCTGGGAATTTGTTCCTGTCTTGCACCCTGTGTTGGCAGGGATTGGCTCCAGCAGACTCCCGTGACCCTGTGTTAGGATATAGCGGGTTGGAAAATGACTGAGAAGGTTCTTTTCATTGTAGCCATCCTTCTTTTTACACCAAACCCACTTTGCGTGTTTATTGCCAAAATAAGTTCAATTTTTGTTTCATCAGACCATGGAACATGGTTCCAGTCAAAGCTGTAGTGTAAAGCACAAATAAATGTTGGATGTGACGCCAACCTATCACGGGGATGAGTTAAACACACACTCGCACAGAGTCAATTTAAAGTCTCCATTTAATCTAATATACATGTCTGTGGGATGTCTGTGGAAGAGAAATGTTAGTATCCAGAGAAAGACCCGCACAGAATGGGCAGAACATGCAAACTCCACATAGACAACGACTGGACGTTGGTTTCAAACCCAAGCTGCTGCATCCATAAAACAGTATTAACTATAGTGCTGCCCAAATATAAAAGATGCTCTTTACATTATTGATTAATTTAATTCAATTCAGAACTCCTGGGACAGCTGTAATCATCTGTTGTCCTGATTTTGGAGTAAGATGGAGTAAGAACATATGAATGAATTCATACCTTCACTGTCAGTAGACATCCCGTTAACTTATTTGGTACCCGTGGTGGTTTAGAGTGAGAGTAAGTGTGCCGTCTGGGGCTTGTTCCTCCTACCTTGTTCTTATTACTGCTGCGGACATTGATTTGAAAAACCGGTTTCAAAAAGTTGTTTGATTATTAATAGCTTAAGGCATTCTTTCTTTTACCTTCAAGTCGATTAAAAAGAACTTCAATTTAAAAGCTTTTGTTGTTAGTTTATTTAAGACTATGTATGTTACCTGTCAGAGACAGGTAATAGAGTAAATGTAAAAATATTTGATATCTCTTAACCTTCAGTATTCCTGCTATGCCTTTCCTCACTGTCCTCGTGTGTCTCAACCTCTCAACCGGAACTTCCTCTCTCGACTGCATTCCCATAAAGCCTGCTTCTCAGACTGTTATTTTGAGGTGCCTTACTCGCCTCTAGCTCGATTTTTTTAAAATGTATTTATTTATTTTTTAATACAACCGATGGTAGACGGGCTGCCATTACCTGCTGCGAAAACATCATTCATGTCCTTGCAAATACTTCCCATCTAAAAAGGTGATTCAGCTTGCACTGCTTTGGCGCTTAGAGATCCAGCTTTGCTCGGTATGATATTTGCTTTGTTGTCATCAGAGTGCTTCATTTTAACTCCTTTTTTTGTAAAAAAAAACAAAAAAAAAATATCTATCTATCTATCTATCTATCTATCTATCTATCTATCTATCTAT
>JANRMT010062802.1:9627278-9678594 GCA_026402145.1 Polypterus bichir lapradei | reverse complement strand
TTGGGGCAGCCACCTGTACAGTGGAACCTCGGGTCACGACCGTAATTCGTTCCAAAACTCTGGTCGTAACCCGATTTGGTCGTGACCCAAAGTAATTTCATCAACCCCAACACCCAGCCAAAAGCCCAAAAACCAACAACCCCCCCCAACCTCCCAGGTTTGGCGTAGAATTACTATTATTTAGGCCCTTTAGCTGTTTCCCATGTGCACGTGTGTGACAATGGGCAGAAGGGACATCTGCACAATAACAGCTGTTGCAACTTGCTGTCTTCTGAATCCTAAGTGGGATTTAAGCAGTTAAGCAAAAAAATAATGAAAACAAGAATTGACATGCAGAGTTCAGTTCATAGGCAAGAGCAAACAACACTCACGGAGGGAGGAAAAATCATTGCTGTGAAGGGTCAATGGCAAGAACGAGAGCAGTCGAGGACCCCAAGGGCTATAGACTTAAAATGTTATCTAAAAGTATTAAGATTAGAGCTGATATCTGCCTTAGATATGCAACCTAAAGCTGGATTTGCTGGGTGAGTGAGCCAGACCTGCTGTGTCTACGCAATAGCTGAGTGCAGAGGCTGGTGATGAGTGAAACAACCCAGTTTTGTTTTGCATACAGTTCCCGTGAAATCGAAACTAAAATTCCTTTTACATGCAGTTTCACAATTGTGAAGCTCACTGAAACTTTTTTTTTCCCTTTTAAGATTTTTTTTGGCATGTAAAGCAAGTAATATTGCTCTCTTAAGTCCTTGTTCACATTGCTGTGTTCCCATTTCACATTAATCACGGGTTCATCACTAGGACAGGCCGTAAGAAGGAGGCATGAACAGGATATGCCTCCCAACACTGGTATATTTCTTAAACCATTCTAAGTGCATAAACATCCATTATCCAACCCGCTATATTCTAACTACAGGGTCACATGGGTCTGCTGGAGCCAATCCCAGCCAACACAGGGCACAAGGCAGGAAACAAACCCCGGGTAGGGCGCCAGCCCACCATGGGGCGTGCACACACTAGGGACAGTTTAGGATCACCAATGCACCTAACCTGCATGTCTTTGGACTGTGGGAGGAAACCCATGCAGACACGGGGAGAACATGCAAACTCCACATCCACACAGGGAGGACCCGGGAAGCGAACAGTGCAGGTTGGCTGAAATAAACAAGGATATACGAGGGGCGTTCAAAAAGTTTCTGCACTTTTATATTTTCGTTGGAAACGGTGAATATGTGGGGAGTTGTGATTGGTCATGTCTGTGAGTGTCATGTGACTAGTTCTGTCTGGCAAGTCGACTGCCCTTGCAGTTTAGTATAAGAGTTGTCACCCTGTGGCTGTGAAACTTATAAATTGCACCAAAGATGAAGCAGAGTTCTGTCGTATGGTTTTTGTGGGCAGAAGGGGTGTCGGGAGTACAAATTCATCTGCTCATGTGTGCTCAGTATGGGGATAAAGTCGTCTATGAGTGGATTGAAATGTTCGAAAATGGCCATACAAGTGTGACAGATGTATAATGTGGAGCGCTCCGGATGTCCAACTACAGCCACGATGATGTGAAAGCAGCGGTGCATCAGTGGCTACGTACTCAACCGAAAACATTTTTGCTGATGGCATTAAAACGTTGGTACGACGCTGGGAAAATTGCATCACAAAGGAAGGGGACTGTCTAGAAAAGTGATGTCATTTGTTTTTGAAATTCTTAATAAATATTTAAAAAAAAAAAAAAAAAATGTGCGGAAACTTTTTGAACGTCCCTCATGTATTGTTTTAAGGTGGACTCGAAGGTCGAAATTTGTGTGTTTTTAAAACCAGATCTCTACTTTTGTTAACTTAATTGGAGTGGTGGCAAGATGGATGCCGGTAGTCAAATTCCATTTTAAGGGGAAATGCATTTAAGACTGAAGCCAGGAAGCACTTTACACAGAGAGTTGTAGGAGTCTGGAACAAACTACCGAGACATGGAGTTACAGCAGAAACCTTTATGACCTTTAAGAAGAAACTGGATGAGACGTTGGGACAGCTTAGCTGTTAACTAAACAAACGGGCTTGATGGATTGAATGGTCTCCTCTCGTTTGTCAATTTTCTTATCTTCTATGTATTTTCTGACTCTTTGTGGAAAATCCAAATATTATATTGGAGTGATTGAATCAGTAGAGAGGCTTTTTATCCTGGTCAGATCCTGATGTAGACAGTCTTTTGTTATGGAGGTCTTTCCCTTCAGTGGCCAGTTGATCACAGAGAAGATAAACTGTTTATAGAATAAAATGCATCATGAGGAAGACATCTGTGAAAAATCTGATATTAGAAGCAATATTATCTTTCCTGACATGATAAACCTTCACATAAAATTGTGAAACAAGACTATCTATCCATTATCCAACCCGCTATATCCTAACTAAAGGGTCATGGGGTCTGCTGGAGGCAATCCCAGCCAACACCGGGCACAAGGCAGGAAACAAACCCCGGGCAGGGCGCCAGCCCACCTCAGGGCACACATGCACACGCACACACCAAGCACACACACACTAGGGACAATTTAGAATTGCCAATGCACCTAACCTGCATGTCTTTGGACTGTAGGAGGAAACCCACGCAGACACGGGGAGAACGTGCAAACTGCATACAAGGAGTACCCGGGAAGCGAACCCAGGTCTCCTTACTGTGAGGCAGCAGCGCTACCCACTGCGCCACCATCTGGCCCTGAAACAGACTAGAAAACAGAAAATAATCTTAGTGAAACATTAAGATACAAAATCAGATCCTTGACTTACATCCAATGAGAAATCTTTGGAGTGACTTCTTGAAAAGTGCCCTCCATCGACTGACCCCGTACTGTTTTTTATAAGGAGTAATTGACAAATATTCCCAAATCTCTGCATGCTTGGATAACACAGATCAGACTTATGGCTATCAATGAAGCAAAAGGTCGTTCACTTTTTGTTGCCTCACCTTCTGTTTATGTTGAAATTTTTAGCTGTTGTTTTTACTGGAGAGCGTATATGTGTGTGTGTGTTTTACAGAGTGTATTCTCAAAGCCTGAGGTGTCTTAGATTTCAACCCAGCGGGCCAAAGATCTTTTACATGTTGTTGTGATGTGAGATTTTGCATACAAGCTGATAAATATTTTGTATGTCTTTATTTGTAACTTAGGCAAAACTAAGTCAGGAAAGTGAATTTTACGAGTTGGGGGAAGTGCCTGAAACAAGTCTGGCAAGTGTTTCTCTGCCAAAGTCTCTCTCTCAACCCCTCCGCAGGAATGCCAGGCTGCCTAACTGCCAAGCTTTACCTTAACACACGGTTTGGAGGGCAGGTGTGAAGGTGTTCTATTCCTCCATTGGTCTGAAGTATGGCTGTTTGGAACTGGCTTGTGTCAAAAGCTTTTAAGTATCATGACGTCCTATTGGTTCTAGGGGTTGAACAGTAAAGCCTATAAACGTGCTTGCTTAACCTCACTCTCTCGCTTACCAAACTAATGAATGACCATCTCACACCATGAACTGAAAAGGACACCACAATGAAGAGCACAGCTCGGCAGCCATATTGAGACAGGCATGCGGCTGTTCTAAAGAAAGCTGAACGCCAATGATGCCTTACCTAGAGACATTTTAGGTAACAAACAAGTCTGTGTGCCGCCTGAAACTACACATCAACATTCATCAGGTAGCCAATATTCAAATGTACTTTGCATATTGTTATTATTTATTAATATTATCAATAATACATTGTTTAAATTGTAACTTTACTCCTGCTTGTCTTTTACTACACCTAATTGCCTGAGGTTATAGATGCAGAAGGGAAGGTGGGGAGAAGTTATAAAGTACAATACCTTAGAAACAGTGGTAAGTCTGTGAGATTTGAGGCATTCTGACAAAGGCTACATATTAATAATACAAAAGGGGAAAGTAGAGTAATATATTACTCTGCCAAGACAAAACGCATGTGAAGCATTGATGTGTGCAGTATGCAATCAGGTTCACCTTTTTTGTAAAACAACGAGCGTTTTCTTGCAGTGCTGTTGCCATTACTTTTAGAAATGGATGCTCATAGGAAAAGAGCAGAAATGTATGTGAAATTGTGGAAGGTTCTGCTGTGGAGTCTACAAAGTTTAGAGAGTGTGAAAGATGCCCGGACACAGACAGACACGGAGACAGCCAGATGTCCAAAAGCACACATGTTTATTTCACACAATACTACACAGCACAAATACAGCTCCTTTTCTCCTCACTCTGTTGCCAACTCCACTCCACTCCTCGCAAGCTCTGTCCTCTTCCACCCGACTCCGGCTCTCTGAATGGAGTGAGGCGGCCCCTTTTATAATGCACCTGGATGTGCTCCAGGTGCTCCCTGCAGCACTTCCTGGTGTGGTGGAAGTGCTGCGGCCCAAGGCTCCTTAGTCCTTCAGGCGCCCCCTGTGGCGTGGTGGCCATGGATCCCCTCAGGGTTGAGCCTTCCAGTTCCGTGGCTCCCACACAATCCAGGATGGCTGCCCTCTTGCGTCCTGGGGAAGGAATTGCCCCTCTCCCGGTCCCCTGCTTGTCCAGGCCTCCCGGAGGGGTCAGATCCCTGGCCGTCTATCACAAGAGGAACAACTGTTTTCACTTTTATGATAGCAATTGCTTGTTGCAAAACAGACGTATTACCAAGGCATTCCATCAGTAGTGTTCCTCTGTACCAGCCACTCCAGTATCCTCACCAAGGCAGAAATGACCTGTGCCTCAGAATGCCCAACTCCTGTCTTCACAGCCACATCCTCTACGACATTGGTTGCCAACTCCGGTCCTGGAGGACCACCATGCCTGCAGGTTTTCATTCTAACCCTTTTCTTAATGAGTGACCTGTTTTTGGTGCTAATTAACTTCTTTTGAATTAATTTTGCTTGACTTGCTTTTGAAGACTCAGACCCCTTAATTGTTTCTTTTTCCTTAATTAGCAGCCAAACAGTAATGAGATACAAAATGAGCCAAAACAACTGGTGTCCATCATACAATATCTGAAAATAAAGAATGATGAAGGTCTCAGGAATGTCAGTCTGCTTCTCCCGGGAATGAATGTTGGTCTGCTCATGTCCCCAAAACCTTTTAATAGAGCTTTTAGAAAGAGAAAATTAACAATTTCAGAAATGTCTGCTAATGCACCACGAGAGCAGCAGCAAGCCACAGAATTAAACAAAGAGTTTAATTAGCAACAAGACTCTGCGCCTAATGAAGCAACTGGTTGGAGTTTGAGGCCCTGACTTAGTTGATCTTCTGTTGGCTTCCTCACTTCACATTTCATTTCTGTTTGGGTGCCATTTAAGGAAAGAAATGAAACAATTGAGAGGAACAATGAAGATATTCAGGGGAGCAAATCTTAAAAAAGCAATTCAATTAAAATGAAAGACGTTAAAAGGGTTGGAAGAAGCCATTAAGAAGGCTAACAAAATGTTAGGTTATATAGCACGATGTGTGGAGTACAAGTTCAAGGAGGTTGTGCTCAACCTTTATAATGCACTGGTGAGGCCTCATCTTGAGTACTGTGTGCAGTTTTGGTCTCCAGGATACAAAAAGGACATAGCAGCACTAGAAAAGGTCCAGAGAAGATCGACTAGGCTGATTCAAGGCTACAGGGGATGAGTTATGAGGAAAGATTAAAAGAGCTGAGCCTTTACAGTTTAAACAAAAGAAAAGTAAAAGGTGACCTGATTGAAGTGTTTAAAATTATGAAGAGAGTTAGTCCAGTGGATTGAGACTGTTATTTTAAAATGAATTCATCAAGAACACGGGGACACAGTTGGAAACTTAAGGGTAAATTTCGCACAAACATTAGGAAGTTTTTCTTTACACAAAGAATGATAGACACTTGGAATAAGCGACCAAGTAGTGTGGTAGACAGTAGGACATTGGGAACTTTCAAAACTTGACTTGATGTTTTTTTTTTAATGAAAACCTGCAGCCACGGTGGTTCTCCAGGACCGGAGTTAGCAAACCTTGCTCTACAAGACACAGAGTGGGCAGCAGAAGTGATTCAAAGACATTGACCCTAACCATAGAACATCTTAAATGACAACACATGATTTATTAACCTAGGGCTTTCGGAACTGGGCCTCCTATATGCACCCACCTATGGTTTTTTGCTTAAGAATTGGATTCTTAAACCATCTAATGTCATATACAGTATTTTACCCAGACTGGCCTTATTCTCATTTTGAGCGACCACCAAGAAATAGGCAGACTAAGAGAGTTAGTGAGTGAGTGTTGATCTTTGTGGACGATGGTTGTCATTGCTAGCTGACACGCTTATTTTAATCTCTCTTACTGTTATACCAGAACCACAGTGTTGGTGGCTTGGTTGCTACAATTGTTCCATTACAGGCAGAAGCTCAGAGAACTTAAGCCAAATGACCCCTTTTATTGGCTAACTAGAAAGATTACAATATTGCCTGAAGAAGGGGCCTGAGTTGCTTCAAAAGCTTGCATATTGTAATCTTTCTAGTTAGCCAATTAAAGGGGTCATTTGGCTTAACTTCTCACTACATCCATAATGGCTAACACGGTACAACGCCCTAGTACTACAGATAGGAGCTCTGAAAAACTGTGAGTACATTGGTTTCATCAAACATGAGATATGGTACTAGTGTACTTGCCACAGAGTAGAAATGGAAGAAATTACTGTGGTGCTGCTTATTTTCCACCTTTTGCAACGTGGTGTTTGGTTTTGACTCTTTTTCCTCAGCTCTGTGTAAAATGCTACTTTCTGCAACCTTCTTTGACATTTGCCTATATCTTGCACTTTTCTTATAAACCAAAATTCAGAAGTTGTCATTCTTATACAGTACTCTATTTATGATTCAATAACTGAAATTAGTGCAGAAAAAAAAGCAGAAGAGGATTTAAACATGGTATGAAAGTAGACGCTGTATAGCACCCGACCCGGCATAGACTCACACAGAGGCACGTGTACAAATAACACAAAAGTTTTATTTTTCTTCTTCAGCTGGAGGGCACGTCTTCCCCGTGAACCCTCCAGCCACAACACAGTTCCAAAAGCACAACTCACAAACCTCACTCTTCCTCTGGCACCACCACTCCTTCCAGGCAATCTCGTCCTCTTCCTCCCGATTCTGGCCCTGGGTGGTGGTTGCTGGTTCCTTTTATGGCCCACCTGGAAGTGTTCCAGGTGCTCGATCACCTCTTTCCAATTGCACTCCCGCGTGGGGCTGAAGATTAGTCCTGCTGGGCTCAGGGGCCCATGCCGCGCCCCCCTGGCAGCCACCCTAGATCCTCACAGGGTTGTGGAGAGCTCCATCTCCCATGGAACCCTGCGGGAAACTGAGACACCATCGTCAACCAGGGAGGCTGCCACCAAGCGTCCCGGGGGAGATACTGAGGAGCCCATGGCTGCTCCCCTGGAACATAAGCAGAAGGGGCGTCCTGGCTGGGCATGGGACCCCCGGCCACCTGCCACAATGGAAAATAACCTAATTATTAGTGTTTTTTTATTTAGTTAAAGCCGTTATCGAACGCCGGTTAAAAAAGTAAAAACCATAACACAGCTGAGTGATTCAAAAGGACAAGGTTAGCAAGCAGTAGAGAGCATAATTTAAAGTATGCCCCAGTTTGTGCCAAGGCTAGATTTACACGATGACACAGACTGAACCTATGACCATGACATCACCATAGCCTTGCTGGGACAGTTCCAGGTGGATTCTGGCTCTACACACCGAGCAGTGCCAAGAAATTTCACTGTTTGCTTTCTTAATGTCCAGAAAAGCGTCATTGAAACCCAACTCTTCTTGGTTGTTAACTTTATAGGAAAAGTAGCATGAATTTGGAGTTCTGGCTGGAATTAAATTAGTCAATACAGTAGTAGTCGTAGCAGCAGTAATGTCACATGGAGTGAGTACATTGAAAATTTCTGAAATGCTATGTTGTAGCCTTATGCTAAAATTGTTTACATTTTCCCCTCTTCAAGCAACACTTGATGTTCCAGAAAGACAAAGTAAAAATGGGACATTCTTGCAAATTTACTAAAAAAAAACAAAAAACAAATTTAACCCAAGTGTTCAGACCCTTTGCTATGACAATGTGGCTCTTTTGCATCCTATTCTATTGATCATCATTAAGATGTTTCTACACCTTGTTTGGAGTCCATCATAAATTCACAACTCACCTGTCTATAGAAGGTCCACAGGTGAGCAGAACCTAAGCCATGAGGACAGTGGAATTGCCTGCAGACCTTCAATGCAATTAAAGATTCTGGGAGCACAGAAATACGTTAGTAACAAGCTGAACTCTTTCTAGCGCTGGCTGCCTGGCCGAGCTGAGCAACTTGGGGAGAAGAGTCTTGGTAAGTGAGAGATGACCAAGAACCCCAGTGGTCTCTCTGAATGATCTCCAGAGAGCCTGTGTGGATATGTCAGAAACTTCCAGAAGGATAACCACCACTGCAACACGTCACTAGTAGTAACACAACTAGGCACTGGGCTGTATTCTTACATCAGAGAAGTACAGAGTGGTCCAGGTCTAATTATGCAATTATGAAAAGGCGAACACATCGCACCCGCTGCTTGACTGACAACCGTCTCCCCGCCATTTTGGAATGCAGGGCAGGTGCTGCCATCTATCAGCAACAAAAATAAGTTTTTGTGAATTCTTTATGTAATAAACTTAATACGTTATAGCGTAATGAAAACTGCATAATTAGATCTGGACCACCCTATACTTAATTAGGACTATTGTTTGTGAAATGGGACATTTGAACTTGCTGTATTTATTTTTCATTAAAATTTAAATTTATTAGGACTCTGAGTCGGTACATTTTTGCCGACTCCGACCCCGACTCCAGGTACCCAAAATTGTCTCCGACTCCACAGCCCTGCTTTTCAGCGCCAAGGAACATGTTTGTTTGGCAGGATCTCAGGTCTCACCTTGGCCCCTGTGTGAACCCTGGGCTGTGCCATGTGAGAGTCTGCTCTGCCGAATCGAAGTTATTCATGTGTTTAATGGGCTGTCTGACTCTTGTGTGGCCAAAAGGGAAAAACAAAATGTCATGCTTTATATTCTGCAAATACTGTCTTTAAGAAGGGGCGTCTAGGCATATATTTAGTGTGTAGATATATAAAGTGTCATATTTCTTTTCAGTGTTGTGCCGATGATATACAGGTTTATATTCCTGTTTGTAATTAATCAGCTGCACAATAGTCTGTTTGAACTAAGATCCTGGAGGGCTGACTGTTTTCTTGATCTCAATCAAAATGAAACAGAAGTGCTGAAGGCTGGTCCCCCTGCCAAAGCTTAAATTAGTTTCAATCTTCTCGTCTCTTTCGCCGACTTTTACAAACCTCAAGTCCATAATCTTGGTGTCATTTTTGACTGTCACTTCTCTTTTGAGAAACTTATTCACTCTCTAGTAAAGAGTTGCTTTTTCCAGCTTTGTTTTTTTTAGCTAAGTTCAAACCTTTAGGGATCTTGAGAACACTCCTCACGCTTTTATCTTTTCTCGACTTGATTACTGCGACCCGTCATATTCTGGGATCATCCATCCATTATCCAACCCGCTATATCCTAACTACAAGCCAATCCCAGCACAAGGCGCAAGGCAGGAAACAAACCCCGGGCAGGGCGCACACACCCACCCACACACCAAGCACACACAAGGGACAATTTCGATTCGCCAATGCACCTAACCCTGCATGTCTTTGGACTGTGGGAGGAAACCGGAGTACCTGGAGGAAACCCACACAGACATGGGGAGAACATGCAAACTCCACACAGGGAGGACCTGGGAAGTGAACCCGGGTCTCCTAACTGCGAGACAGCAGCGTTACCCACTGTGCCACCATGCTGCCCATATTCTGGGATCAGCAAATTCCTGATGTGCAGGTTGTATTTGGTTCAGAATGCTGCTGCCCGTATTTTTTTGGTTCTGTTTCTCCAATATTAGCTTCTTTACACTGGCTGCCTGTTAGTTTCATGGGGGGGGGGGGGGTGTCAGCTCCTGCCTGTTTATCTGAGTTGTGTGTTTAACACTTCGCCATCCAGAGAGCTTTGATCGATCTACAGGTCAGTTGTCTCTTATGGTTCCTCACACCAAAGTGTAAAACTAAGTGGGACAGCTGCTGCACCTCATTGCATTAAGGTGTCACCCTCGACTGAGCTGTTTAAAGTGACATTGAAGACCCATTTCTGTTCTCTAGCTTCCAGTGGCCTTCACTGGTACTGATGGATTCCCTACTCTTAGTCATCTTTCCTTTCTTTAACTTGCTGCTGGCTGTATTTCACTTTATTGTACTTTATTTCTATTTGTGATCATTGTCATTGATTATCATATGTCATGGGGTTTCTGGAAAGAGGTGTGTGGTGCTCCTGATATCTCTGCAGAAGAGCGAAGGTCCAAGTCTTTAGAGTCCTGGTGCTTCCTGTTTGTGAGACATGGATGCTATCCAGTGACCTGAGATGAAGACTCAACCTGTTGGTGTCTCTTCAGGGAGTCCTTGGGTGCCGCTGGTTTGACTTTGTGTTTCTTAGCTGATCGGAGTGGAGCCTGGTGTGGTCTTCTGCTTTTGTAGCCCATCTCTTCAAGGTTTTGGCTTGTTGTGAATTCTGAGATGCTTTTCTGCCCACCACATTTGCACAGAGCGGTTGTCTGCGTTACTGTAGCCTTTTTGTGAGCTTGAGCCAGTCTGGCCATTCTCCTGTGTCCTGTCACATTAACAAGGCTAAGTATAAAGTGACATTTTCCTGTCTGTCTCTGTAACTTGGTTAAACTTGTCACTTTTTACAGCTACCTGTGTGCATCTTTTTTGTATGTCACATCTCTGCCTGGATAATTTTATATAACATCTTTTATAGTCTGTCTGAAGTTTACATAACACTTATTGTCTGCTTCTGTGAATCCTTATGATACCTCAGCTTTCACATCTGTCTGTCTCACTTTTAACCCTTTGTGTCTTACATCGATCTGCCCTGCTGAATTACAGTATGTCTGTTTCTATAATATTTTATCTTACAGTCTGTCGGCTCTCTTAAACTATTAGATAGATAGATAGATACTTTATTAATCCCAAGGGGAAATTCACATAATCCAGCAGCAGTATACTGATACAAAAAAAAAACCAATATTAAATTAAAGAGTAATAAAATGCATGTAAAAACAGACAGTAACTTTGAATAATGTTAGCATTATATAGCAACTTTTATATTTGTCCCTCCTAATCTTTATTATGGAGCATGTTTTATATAAATCTGTCTTGCTGATTCCTTAAAATATGGTGCCTTTAATGTCTGCTATTCTGATTCTTTACTAAAGAGGGCAGTGTTTCCCACAAAAAAATCTGAACTAGCAGCTGGGGCACCCAAGTTTGGGGGGAATGGGGGGTCTAATGTCTCCCTTGGTCTAATGTCACTGTTTTGTTCGCATGACCATGTCTGTTATATGTTGGTGTTTTAAAGTTACATTTTTTTGTGGGTTAATTTGTGCATATATCTAAATTAGCCATGTAATGGCTATGATTAGTTAACTACTGTTTTAAATAGTGCTGATCTAGGTAATTAAAATTGATTATTTAAAATTATTTAAAAATATATATTTTTCAATTGAAAAGTTTATCTGAATAAATCCAAGTATTTAAACAGCAAAATATAGTAAAGAAAAAAATACTGAAAGTATCCACTTTAATAAAAAGGTAAGTGTCTGTTTATCTGTGTTCCCACCTGGTTAAAATATCAGATGGTGCACCACAAACCTTTGTAGTATTTGCATTTGTCATTTCAACAGATGGCGCATCACAAACATTAACACAGTTCATACAAATCCCACACCAAATGGCATATAACAGAGACATATGCGTGGTTGGTGTATCACAAAAATTTGCAGTACTGCATTTTTTACTACAGATGTTTGAGATGTGCCATCTGTTGAAATGAGAAATACAATACCTTTCATTACTACATGCACACAGCCGTTGCTGTATGGATGCTTTCTAGGCACCGCTGGCCTTTGCTCCTCCTTTTTTCAAGGGATATAAAACACAAAACATCAGCCAGACAAGCCTGTCTTCTTTTTTGGTGGTCCAATTCACTTGTTGTTCTGCATTATAAGTTTTGTAGACTGAATGCTCATTGGTTTTTAAACACAGAACCCTATGATTTAAGACAAAATTGAATCGCAGAATGGTTGGACTGAGTCGCTAGGTATGTCGTGGGTGTGGGTGCTGCCTCAAACTCACTAAAATTATTTAAATGAAGTGTGTGACGGAAAAGTCATGTAACCTGTTTAAAAAAAGTCAGTTATTAGACAGTATCCATCCATATAGTATACTGCTAGTATAAGACAGCCATACACAGTCTTTGTGAATGGTAACACTGTGATTATTGTATCTCAGTTTAAGAAATTAGAAATAGCCTTTTGCTTAAGTAAAATTTGTAGAGTGACTGAGTATTTATATTTGTCTCAAGTAAATCATGTTTTTCTCAGTTAATTTTTAAGATAAGCATTCCTGACATTTGTTCTGAACTGTAGATAATTTACATGATAAAACGCAGAGTGCCTTTTTTTTTTTTTTTTTTTTTTTTTAAATTATGTTTTGTGCCGTGAATGATGAGTCCATTCTGGGTTACTAAATGCAAAGAGTTTAGCAGTGACACCTAGTGGTGAAAATCGATCACTTTTTTAAAGCTGATTTTTTTTTTTTCTTCCCCCTCCTTCTTGTTTTCATGTTAACTTAGACCACCCAACGCTGGAGCCAAGACACTTTGTTGATGAGAAGAGTGTAAATGAGAACCACAGCGATTACATGTTTCTAGAGTGCATCAAGTTCATTAATGAGGTGAGGAACTTGTGAAGATTTTAAGTTTATTTCGCATTGTCCGATACAAAAATGGCTATCGGCTTCAAAGTGGCTTGAAGTTCTCTGTAGTTTGAGCAAAAGTTGCTCATCATTGTTAGTAAAACTCATATATGTCACTGGTGTGCATGTAAACAATCGAGATGGAGCCAGTTGTGGAAGGTAGGAACCAGATATGGGAAGGGCCCACACGTGCACACATCCTGGCTCAGTTTTGAGATGCCAGTAAATCTAGAGTTGTAGCCTTTGGGATGTGGGAAGAAAGCCCATGCAGATTGGGAGAAAACTTGCAAACTGCACAGAGCATACTTGTATAACTACAGGATGAGCCAAAAAAAAGTACCACATTTCAAACATTTATTCTACAAAAACAATACAAGATAAAATCCATTGCATTATATCACAAGAAAGGCTTTATGAAATAGATTATTTTCACTGTGTTTCAAAATTGATGTCTTCAAGGTGGTGGTCATCATTAGTGATACACTCTTTAAGATGATTTCTGAATGCTCACATGTCTCGTTCGGCGATTTCGCGGCGTAGTGTCCTTGAGGGCTTCAAGGTTTTTCAGGTCGGTGTGTGTAGACCTTCGACTTGAGATAGAAATCACACAGAGTGAGATCAAGCCAACGTGAAGGCCACCTGACATCGCCGAAGATGAGCTTCCCCAGAAACATCACCCGCAAAATTTGCATGGATCTCCATGCCGTATGAGCTGTTGTTCCATCCTGTTGACACCAGGCATCCACCACATCCATTTCTTCCAGTTGGGGCTGCAAAAAGTCTCAGTGTAACATTCTGAAGTGACGCTGGCCGTTGTCTATTCAAAAAGTAAGGACCTACAATGCCAAATTCTGCAACGGCACACCAAAGTGTTACACGCTGACTGTGCAGCGGTCTCTGATAAAGTTCACGAGGGTTGGTTTCAGCCCAATATCAACAGTTTTGCTTATTTACGCAACCATTCAAGTGGAAATGTGTCTCGTGGCTGCACATGACAATGACATCTCGATGAACGGTCTGCAGAATGTTGGCGCACAGCCCTCTACGGCTCTCCCATTCTCTCTCAGCGAGTTCCTGAACTACCACCATTTTGTACGGCTGGAAATTAAGGTCCTCGTGAAAAATCAAAGACGTGTTAGAAATAATAATAATAATAATAGTACATGTTGTTTATATAGCGCCTTTCCCACGCTCAAGGCCTAAGGCAAAAGCAGGTTTGTGTGCTGAACATCTAGGAGAATACGGAATCGATGCCTTTACAGCTTTTCAGGCATTCTCAGTGTCCGAGGACGGCCTGGAGATTTTCTGTTCAATGTTGTTACCTCCCTGTCTAAATTTAGCCATCTAATGCACTGAACTACACGTGTTAAATTATAGTTGGATATATCACAAGATTATGTATCATTCATCTTTTTAAGCTACATAGTTCATTATAGAGTCCCCCTTGGCAGCATAAGACACAAACAAACTAAATGGTAAGTCAATCCATTGAAGGGCCCACTCACGCACAATCCAGCATGGTACAGTCAACTGAACATGAATGTTTTGAGGGATTTGAGAGGAAATCCCATACAGGGGCACAGAACATGCAGACCCCACGCAGACAGCCACCTGGCATAGATAGATGGGATTCAAGTTGATGGATCCGTAAGGCAGCTTTTCCTAGGCCACGTACCACCTACTCCTGTCTCATCTGTAATTCATATCGTCCATAAATACTGAAATGATGGAGCCAAACATGGACTGAACCATAAATGTAAGCTTACACTTTAAAGGCAAGATGGCAAGAAGTATCACAGTTTTATGTATTGATTTGAAGCTTTAGCCGACGACCGTGTTACAAGCAGACTGAGTCTCTCCTGGTTGCATCAGGCAGAACATCTCCTAAGTGAGGCACCAGTCTATTTCTGGACCCACTCATTCACACACCCAGACTGCAACAGTTTGGAATTGCCATTTAACCAGGTTGCAGTTTACTGTAAATAACAACATGTTGCTTTGTTAAATAAAGCTATGAATTAAACTGCCTCAAGTGTCAAGGCGTCATGCTGGGCTTGACCCTAAACTGTGGTATTTTCAGTTATAAGCTGTGGACCACCAGGGCGCGTACAGCTGCCCTAACCTGACACTGACAGACACGAGTTTGCCACCCAACTCACCTTTTATTTTAAGTGGGGCAGCCATTTTTCTTTGCTTCCCACTATAAATCACTGTACAAAGTACCAGCATGCAATGCTCAGTCCATTCTTTCTCCTTCCTTCTCTGTTTCTTAGACGACTCCACTCCTCTCCTCTCCCAGCAAGCGTCATCTTCCTTCCAAACCTCCCTCCCGACTCTGGCTCCCCGAATGAAGTGAGGCGGCTCCTTTTATGCAGGTCCTGGGTGTGTTCCAGGTGGCTCCACCAGTATTACTGGGAATCACTCCCAGGCATGCTGGAGGTCCACTATAGGGCTTTGCAGCTCCCCCTGGTGGCCCCCACGGAACCCAACAGGGCTGCACCAAAATTCCAGCTCCTGGAAATTCCCTGCGGGAATCCGTGGTGCCACAGCCACCCAATTGGACAGCCCTTCTATGTCCCTGGGGGGGACATATTGCCTCACCTGGTGCACTCTCTCCTGGTCCTTCCATCCAGGTGGCATCCCGGCTGGGTAATGGCTGAGGTTGGTCGTCACAAAGCAAACACCATGATTACTGCTTTCCTTAATGTTCATTCTTTGCCTTATCTTCTTCTTCTATAATATGCTATCGTGGCTGTTCGTTTGTCTGTCCTGGATTTTAAATCACCTGTCGCTTGCAAACCGTTTGACCTACTGACCTGAAATTTGGTACACATGTACTACGTGACGTCTACTATCCGCTTTCGGGGTGATGATTGACCTCCAGGATTATTCCTCTTTTTATTTTATTTTATTGTAGAATCAACTCTCGGCAGCGGCCAGCAGGGCGGCCGTGCGGCGCATACGTACGGGCGCCATTCTCATTCCATACCACTTTCGCTATCACCTCCCCTACATCTTCATATTTTAAATCATTCTTGAGGCAGATTGAAGACTTAAGTGAAAAAATAAGGAAGACGTACTAAGTAATTGCAACACAAACACGGACTTAATAAGTTTGAACGCGAAAAGATGCTGATGAAAGAAGAGAAGAAGCGGGTGGAGAAAAGAAGAGCTGATCAGGAAGCAACAAGCGCATCAACCTCTGAGCAAACAAATGATAAACGTACAGTGAAATAGTATGAAATGTTTTAGTCAAGTGTATTCACTGCACGTTATTGTTATAGCAGTGCGCCATTACTGGTTTTACATACTTACCTATATTTGGGTGGAGTGGTGGCTCTGAGGCTACGGCTCTGCACTGGTATCCAGAAGGTTGCTGGTTTGAATCCCCGTTACTGGCAAAAGAGATCCTACTCTGCTGGGCCCTTGAGCAAGGCCCATAACCTGAAATTGCTCCAGGGCCTCAGTACACAGGCCAACCCTGCATTCTGACCCCCAGGGGTATGCGAAAAATAATAAATTCCAAATACACAAAATTTGTATAAGGTGAAATAAATAATAACAAATTTGAACAACAAGAAGAAGTGTGAATAGTTCTCATTCTTACTATTTACCACAATTAAAACAAGACTCCTTTAACAAGCTCTTATGAAGCAATGAGAAAACAGGCAAGTCCTGTGACCTGCTCGGGGAGTTTATGCCTTTTAACCACTGCATTTACTTTGTGCCTTTTGACTTGTCACACAATAAACATTTCTCATGAAAATCCCCTGGCAGACTCGTTTATTTATAAAGCTTGCGAAAATGAAAGCAAAAGCAGAGAATTGTGAAATCTTTCCAGCGTGCCTCTCTGCCTGTTTGTGATGATGCAGTTATTCCTTTCACTTTAAAGGAAACAGGGGTGAATAAACTGAGGCCTCTCGCACATCAAACAAAAAAGGTGGCATCTGAGGGCAGATGTCGGTACACACTCCCTTTGTGGAAAAGCGAGATGACATTTGAAACCTATCAAGTTTAAACCCTGTTAATCTGATTCAGGAACACGGAGGGCTGGAGACTATAGTAGCAGCATCATTAGAACACTCCAGACGAGAACATGCCATTCAGCCCAACAAAGCTCGCCAGTCCTATCCACTTATTTCTTCCAAAAAAACATCAAGTCGAGTTTTGAAAGTCCCTAAAGTCCTACTGTCAACCACACTACTTGGTCGCTTATTCCAAGTGTCTATTGTTCTTTGTGTAAAGAAAAACTTCCTAATGTTTGTGTGAAATTTACCCTTAATAAGTTTCCAACTGTGTCCCCGTGTTCTTGAGCTCATTTTAAAATAACAGTCTTGGTCCATTGGGCTAATTCCCTTCATAATTTTAAACACTTAAGTCAGGTCTCCTCTTAATCTTCTTTTGCCTAAACTGTAAAGTCTCAGCTCTTTTAATCGTTCCTCGTAATTTATCCCCTGTAGCCCTGGAATCAGCCTCATCGCTCTTCTCTGGACCTTCTCTAGTGCTGTTATGTCCTTTTTGTAGTCTGGAGACCAAAACTGCACCCAGTACTCCATATAAGGCCCCACCAGTGTGTTACAAAGCTTGAGCAGAACCTCCTGTGACTTGTACTACACACTTCAAGGCGCTATATAACCTGACATTCTGTTTGCCTTCTGAACACTGTCAGGAAGTCAGTAGCTTAGAGTCCACTCCTAAATCCTTCTCTTAAGGTGTCCTCTCGATTTTCTGACCACCCATTGTGTATTCCAACCTTACATTTTGACTTCCTATGTGTAATTCTTTACATTTACTAACATTAAATTTCATCTGCCCAGCCCTGTATGCTGCCCATGTCCTTCTGTAATAATATAATGGATTTCAAATTTTCTGCTAATCCACCTATCTTGGTATCATCTGCAAAACTTAACCAGCTTGTTACTTATTTTTCTATCATGTATAAGGATGGAACGAAGTGGCTCTGGGCAGAGGCATTCACAGGGCGCACACACACCCAAACTTCCTCTCATTGAGCCAATTTGGAATCCACAATTAACCCAATCTACACATTTTGGGGACGTGGGAAGAAAACCCTCAGACATTTTGAGAACATGCTAACTTCATACAGACAACAGCTGGGTTAGGATTCATAAGAACGTAAGAAATTTGACCCATGCGAGGAGAAGATTCAGTCCCATCAAGCACGTTTGTTTAGCTGATAGCTAAGCTGTTCATCCAGATGCTTCTTAAAGGTTGTCAAGGTTTCTGCTTCAACTCCATGTCTTGGTAGTTTGTTTCTGTTTCCCACAACTCTCTGTGTAAAGAAGTGCTTCCAGGCTTCAGTCTGAAATGCACCTTCCCTTAATTTCAACTGGTGTTCTTGTGTGCCTTGAACTCGTGTCCCACGCCTGTCTGTGTTGGGGCGGGGTGGCAGTGCGCCCCCGGCATTCCACAAGTTCAAGGCAGACATGTCCCCAAGCACAGCACAATACAGATCTCTTCTTTTTTTCTCTCTTTCTTTCTCTTTGCTCCACTCCTCCTGGCAAGCTTTGTCTTCTCCTACCTGACTCTGGCTCTTGGAGTAGTGGCAGCTGGCTCCTTTTATAAGGCACCTGGAAGTTATCCCAGGTGCTTGTTGACCTTCTTCTGGATGTGGCAGAAGAACTGCCCATACGGGCTCAGCAACAGCTGCAGCACCCCCTGGCGGCGCTCATGGATCCCCACAAGTCTGTATCAAACTCCAACTCCCATGGAACCCTGTGGGAGTCTGAGGCACCGCTGCCGAGTGAGGAAATGCTCTGGATATGCTCCCTCCCCCTGTCCTGGCCATATGCCTCACCCTTAATATGAAGGAATTCTGCTGGATCTGCTTTATCAGTGCCTTTGAGGATTTTAAATACCAGGATTAGGTCCTCACATAGTCTCCTCTGCTCGAGGCTAAACAGGTTTAATCGTCTGAGCCCGTCAGAGTGTAACACTTCCTTAAATCCTGGAATGCACTTGGTTGTTCTTCTCTGCACAGCTTCAAGTGCTGTTATGTCTTTTGTAATGTGGTGACCTGAACTGCACACAGTACTCCAGGTATGGTCTCACTAGTCCATTACACAAAATCCCTTGATTGATATTCAACACTTTTAATGTTATTTGCTCCCCACTATAGAACACAGTACAAAGTACCAGGACGAAATGCTCAGTCCCTTCTTTCTCCTTCTTCCTTCTCTGTTTCTTAGCCGCCTCCACTCTTCTCCCAGCAAGTGTTGTCTTCCTTCCTTCCTTCCTTCCTCCCTCCCTCCCTCCCTCCCTCCCTCCCGACTCTGGCTCCCCGAATGCAGTGAGGCGGCTCATCAGTATTACTGAGAATCACTCCCAGGTGTGCTGGAGGTCTGCAATGTAATGTGGTGACCTGAACTGCACACAGTACTCCAGATGTGGTCTCACTAGTCCATCACACACAATCCCTTGATTGATATTCAACACTTTTAATGATATAACCTATTCTGTGTTTTCAGAGGCTGCTTCCTGTGGGTCGTTGTCTCCCATCTTGTGTTTATGTGACATTCCTGTTGTCCATGTTGTAGCACTTTTTTGTTCTTTTTTTCGCCTTATACAATTTTCCGTATTAGGAATTTGTTAGTTTTCGCATACCCCTTGGGGTCAGAGCGCAGGGTCAACCATTGTACAGCGCCCCCTGGAGCAATTGAAGGTTAAGGGCCTTGCTCAAGGGCTCTTTTGGCAGTGGCGGGGATTCAAACCGCCAACCTTCGGGATACCAGTGCAGATCCTTAGTCTCAGAGCCACCACTCCGCCCTTTCGCACTTTTTCTCACCCATGAATGCTGTTAACCACTTTGGGTCATATTGCCCTTGCCCAAAGAAGATATGCTTAATCACCAGTGCTCAATAAATTAAAAAAAAAAAAAAAGAAAAGAAAAATCAAAAATTGAAATTTAATAAATCTGTCTACCCTTAGCGTTGTATGCAAGAAAGGCAGCACCCTTATCCATCTCAGTGCCCACTCACACACACACACACACACACACACATCAAATTTTGAGTCGGCCGTTCATATTATGAAAATACACAGTGGTGCAAAAACTCCCCAAGATTATATGTGATAAATATGTGAATACTGAATTTGGTTCCTTTCTTCTGCATTGTGTGTTACAGGCTTTTATTTAGCCATTCGTACACAAAGAAAACAGTCATTCAGTCATTACCCAACCCGCTATATCCTAACACAGGGTCACGGGGGTCTGCTGGAGGCAATCCCAGCCAACACAGGGTGCAAGGCAGGAACAAATCCCGGGCAAGGCACCAGCCCACCGCAGGGCACACACACACCAGGAACAATGTAGGATCGCCAATGCACCTAACCTGCATGTCTTTGGACTGTGGGAGGAAATCCACGCAGACACGGGGAGAACATGCAAACTCCATGCCGGGAGGACCCGGGAAGCGAACCCAGGTCTCCTTACTGCGAGGCACAAAGAAAACATGATTTTTTTTTGACAAGATAAAAAAAAGGATAATTAAGACAATAGATTTAAAACATGATAACTTTGTTGAAATAATGATGCCTACATCATGAGAAAAGCATATTCATCATTCTCATGAACACGGTAATCTTTATTTAAAAATTAATTGAAGACGCGCTCAGCTCGCAATGTTCAAACCTATTTTTTTTCTCGCAGGCACATGTGGAGGATATTGCAGCAGTTCAGCTTTCTATATTTGTCAGCAGGATGGAGGAGGGGGGTGCGGCAAAGCTCAGTTCAAGAGAACCCGGGGGAGGGCGTTTGCGGGAAGGAGGTGGGGGCTGTCTCTTTAATTCACAGTCAGAGAGAGAGAGAGAGAGGAGATACAAAGGGTGACTCTCTGTTGCGAGCAGGGAGGTATGAGTGCAGGGCTGTGAGTCATTTCCTTCCCAACATGGCACAGTGAATCACTCCACCCCCAGGGGACCCTGCTGGCCTCAGCCTGTCCTGTTCAAGGCAGAGCTCAGCCAAATGCTGTTCTCACGCAAGATGCTGAATGTGAGAAGGGAGGAAGAAAAAAAAAAAAAAAAAAAAAGACTTGGATTTTTAGAGTCGCTTAATTCTGCTCTCAGCTCTCTTTTTAAGAATATTGGTTGATTCCACTGATTGGGTATGCAGCTAAAAGCAAAGATTGGAGGTGTGATTTGCCAGGCAGCGCCAACTGATATAACCTTAGGATCACATCAGAAAGAGAGGCATTCTACATTAAATGCTGCATGCTTAGATAGAGTAGGTGTTCAGAACCAATATGTGGGCGTCTGATCCTTCACTTAAACTGCCCCTGCTCACTCTGATTGTAAGGAGCTATTGCCACACATGCAGTAAAGGGGGTAACCTTTAATATATTACACATATGAAAGACTAGTAGTAGACAATCAAATCCTATTATGTTATAATGTCTACTGTTGAATTCTGCTCTGTACTTGTAATATTTCTATTGCACTATTAGATTGTATTGTGTTGTATTGACCCCCTTTTTTGACATATTACACATATGAAAGACTAGTAGTAGACAATCAAATCCTATTATATCTATTATACTATTCTGTTGTATTGATGATTACTTGTATTCTGTTCTGTGCATTGTATTGTATTGACCCCCTTTTTTTGACACCCACTGCACACCCAACCTACCTGGAAAAATGGGGGTGTCTCTCTTTGAACTGCCTTTTCCAAGGTTTCTTCCCTTTTTTTTCTTTTTTTTCCTTTTCCCTACATGGGTTTTTTTTGGGAGTTTTTCCTTGTCTTCTTAGAGAGTCAAGGTTGGGGGGCTGTCAAAAGGTAAGGCCAGTTAAAGCCCATTGCAGCACTTCTTTTGTGATCTTGGGCTGTACAAGAAATAAATTGTGTTGTATTGTACTATATTGTAGTAGGGTCACAAACATTAAGTATGTTGGTAAATAACTGCAGACAAAAATTTAAAAAAAAAAGACATTCTTAAATGTTTTTTGTTTTTACACTACAGGATGCATTCTAATAATATGCCTGTTAGATTAACTGGACCCTGAATTGGCCTGCGTGAATACTTGTTGGGTGGGTTTGTGAATGTGTCCCTAGCCTGTTTTGTTTCAGATCTTGTCAGAATAGGCTCTTAGCCCCACATTGCCTCAGTTTGGTTAAAATAGCTACACTTTAAAAAAAAAACATAATGTTAAATTTACTGTAAAGTACTGGCAGCTGGGTTGCCAGAATTTTACCATAAAAAAAGTGACAATATTTTTAGGTGTATTAAAATGTAATTTTTATGATAAAAAACTGGCAGCTGGGTTGCCAGTATTTTATTGTAATAAATAAGGTGACAATATTTCTAGGTTTGCGGCATAACTTTGTAATAAATAACTGCTTTTTCTTTACAACACATTCCAAAAGAACATAATGTTTAACCATAACCAGAAATCCATGCTCTGTAGTAAATATGCCAATCAATAAACCATTAGAAGTTGTTGTCAGGATAAAACTCCAGTACGCAGTTTGCATCAGTAAAGCAACAACAACCACCAATAGCAAACATTCACCATTTAATTGAACTCAGTGTTTAAGGAAGTTACGGCACATTGTCTGGTGAAGAAGTAAAGTTTGCTTTTGTGGTGTATGGTGTCCCACAGGTGTGCAAGCTTATCGAATACAACCCACCATAAATCACCGCAAAAAACATTCAGCATGCGGGGAAAAATAACTGTGCCAACTCTGTTTGTTTTTTTTTTTTTCCCCTACTGTTCAAAGACATGCGGTTGCCCAGGAACGATATTGTAAAAGGGGGCGTGTCCTTACGCAAATATCGTAACTTCGGTGTTACTGAAGCAGCGCTTTACCGTTTCACATTTTCCAGTTATTTACCTTCGCTATTTAACAGTTTTACACCGTAGAATTAGAGATTTTGTTCAGTGTATTTGTAATGTACAGTATCAGTAAACGTTATGTAGCATATTTTGAAGGTAGAAAAATATTGATTTTACAGAATTTGGCTGTAAAAAATAATGTATTGTTTAAAATATACAGGTCATTTTCAGTATAACATAAGGTAACTTTCCTTTTTTTCAGTAAACATATTTTATTTTCACCAGTTACGTATTTTTACAGTTACATTTACTGACATGTTTTACAGTGTGGATGGTACATGCACTATATGCAGAAAGCTCAGCAGGTTTACTTTTATTGAAGTCACCATTACTGACAACCTGGAAGTGGATACGCCACATCTTGGCTATTGTCTTCAAGGGCTCACTGTCTTCTGTGGAAAGTCTGTATGTCTCCATCTGTGCCCCTAAACTTCTGGAGGTGCTCAATGGGTTTCAATACAGCTTGGCCTGGCGTATACTCAGATCAGCACCACATGCTAGAGAGGGTGGTGAAATCAGCTCAGAATAATACTGGCGCACAGCTGCCTCCTTTTGAGGACATACTGTGTATAACACACACTGCTTTAAGAAAGGAAAGGATTATTAAAGACCTCCGCTCTCCTGCAACTCAATTTTCTTTCTCCTTGATTTAAAACTTCATTTTGAAATTCTCAGCTGATTCTCCACTAATGGGGAGCATTGATAAGGAAGATGAGACAGAGCACAGCAGTCAAGCAGAGAGCTTTGTTTTTCGGTGCAGCAACTTAAACATCAGCAAAACCAGGGAACTGGCTATTGACTTTGGCCACACCAATAAGCCTCTGCGCCCGTTTACTTTTCAAGGAGTGGATGTGGAGTTTGTGCATTGCTACAAGTACTTGGGGGGGGGGGGTCCACATCAATGACAGGCTGGAATGATTAATTAAGAAAGAGGAGCTGTTTGAGAAAGTGCCGAGCATGCTCTCTTTTCTTCAAGGACTCTGCTCCTTAAATGTTTTTAGTGAAATCGTCTGTATGTTCTACAACTCTGTGATGGCCATTGTGGTGTGCGGGGTCAGTAACATCAATTCAAGAGAGGCCCAGTGAATTAACAAGCTAATTTAAAAAAAGGCAAAGTCAGTTTGGAGACATACTATCAATGTAATGGGTGATGGCGCGAGGAACCTCATCAGAATTGGCTGATGTTAAGAGTGGTGTTCCACAAAAGGGTCAGTGTTAGGGACGCTTGTATTTCTCTCTATTATAAAAAAAAAAAAAAAAAATCTTGGGGAGGCAGAGTAGAGAAACGAGACGTGATCTTGTCAGAAGACAATTTGAAGTCCCGCGAAAGACACTTTAACTTGCTTCCAGCTCTTAAAACAATGACAAGCGACAAGCAAAACACGCAGCTCGCAGCAGATGATCCGACCACATCTCCTTGCATGCGTTCAGCCACCTTAAACCCCCCCCCCCAATGCGAGCAGCAGAGACACGAAGTCGCAAAAAGGACAGCGGCTGCACAGGCTTCAAAATGATCGACGTTGCCCCCCCCCCCTTTCACAATGCGAGCAGCGTTATACGTCCTGCAAGAAAGAGATGTGACCATGCCCAGGGCCGGAAATAAAGGACAAGTATTGTTTTCACAACGTCACGCAAGACAAGGCAGCGAGCCATCATTTTAAAACCAGTCAACGGACATCTAACCTAGCAGTTGTTGGATTGCTTTTGGCAGACACGCATCATGTGCTCCCAGCTCTTTAAACAACGACATGCGACAAGCAGAACAGGCAGCTCGCCAGCAGCAGAAAGACAGTAAGTGATCCGACAGCATCTCCTTAGCGTGCGTTCAGCCGCACCCCCTTTACGACGCGAGCAGCGTTATACATCCTGCGAGAAAGAGATGTAACCATGCCCGGGGCTGGAAATAAAGGGCAAGTATTGTTTTTACAAAAGTTTTTAAAGTAAAAGTGAAAATAATGCATATGTAACAATTCCCATGAAAATAACAATCTCTTTAAATTGTATATCTGGTAAACCAAACCCGGGGGTGGGCGAGCGAAGCAAGCAGGGGGCGGACCCCCATAGTTTATATATAAATGATTTCGATAGGAATATAAGTAACAAGCTGGTTAAGTTTGGAGATGATACCATGATATGTGGATTAGCAGATAATTTGGAATCCACTGGAAGGGGAACCGGGGGAAAGCGTTTCCCACGATCTCCATGAGGAAACATCAAAAAATGTGTGGCTTGAACTTGAAACCCGACACAGACAGGCGTGGAACACAAAGTTCAAGGCACACAGGGACACCAGTTGAAATTTAGGGAAGGTGCATTTCAGACTGAAGCCTGTAAGCACTTCTTTACACAGAGAGTTGTGGGAAACAGAAACAAACTACCAAGACATGGAGTTGAAGCAGAAACCTTGACAACCTGTAAGAAGCATCTGGATGAACAGCTTAGCTATCAGCTAAACAAACGTGCTTGATGGGACTAAATCGTCTCCTCACATGTGTCAAATTTCTTACGTTCTTATGAATCCTAACCCAGCTGTTGTCTGTATGAAGTTAGCATGTTCTCAAAATGTCTGAGGGTTTTCTTTCCACATCCCCGAAATGTGTACTGTATATTAGGTTAATTGTAGATTCAAAATTGGCTCAATGAGAGGAAGTTTGGGTGTGTGTGTTCCCTGTGAATGCCTCTGCCCAGAGCCACTTCGTTCCATCCTTATACATGATAGGAAAATAAGTAACAAGCTGGTTAAGTTTTGCAGATGATACCAAGATAGGTGGATTAGTAAATAATTTGGAATCCGTTATATCATTACAGAAGGACTTGGAAAGCAGACAGGCTTGGGCAGATTTGTGGCAGATGAAATTTAATGTCAGTAAATGTAAAGAATTACACATTGGAAGTCAATATGTGAGGTTTGAATACACAATGGGTGGTCGGAAAATCGAGAGGACACCTTATGAGAAGGATTTAGGAGTCATCGTGGACTCTAAGCTATTGACTGCCAGACAGTGTTTAGAAGCCATTAAGAAGGCTAACAGATTGTCAGGTTATATAGCTCCTTGACGTGTGGAGTACAAGTCACAGGAGGTTCTGCTCAGCTTTTTAACACACTGGTGAGGCCTCATCTGGAGTCCTGTGTGTAGTTTGGGTCTCCAGGCTACAACAAGGACATAACGGCACTAGAAAAGGCCCAGAAAAGAGCGACTAGGCTGATTCGGGGGCTACAGGGGATGAGTTATGAGGAAAAATTAAAAGAGCTGAGCTTTTTAAGGAGATGAAGATGAGACCTGACTGAAGTGTTTAAAGTGATGAAGGGAGTTAGTCCAGAGGATCGAGACTGTTATTTTTAAATGAGTTTATCAAGAACACGGGGACACAGTTGGAAACTTGTGAAGGGTAAATTTCGCACAAACATTAGGAAATTTTCTTTACACAAAGAATGACAGACACATGGAGTAAGTGACCAAGTAGTGTGGTGGACAGTAAGACTTTAGGAACTTTCAAAACTCAATGTTTTTTTGGAAGAAATAAGTGGACAGGGCTGGCGAGCTTTGTAGGGCTGAATGGCCTGTTCTTGTCTAGATTGTTCTAATGTAGTAGCGAGGAGATAATAATGAAAATAAACCCGAGTGCCACTGTGAACAATGCAGCTCATCCTCCCTTTGACACAGTAGTGTTGAAGACTTTCAGCCAATGAAATATTCAGCTGGAGTACCGTGATACCTTGGTATATGACCGCTTTGGAATAAGTCCAACTTGGTATACGTCCTGTTTGGACATGAAAAATTTTGCTTGGTATACGACCTTTGTTTGGAATACGACTCGCATGCTACCCTTGTTTACCTCTCTCTCAAGACAAAGCCACGACTGCCCACGAGCGTCAGTACGGCGGTTGCTAGCATTCAGTGAACAACCTGCATGCTGCCTATTATATATGATTGTTCAATGATGCTTTTGTGCATTGCTTTAAGTTCGGGTGTTGATTGCTATGGTCTGCGTCTTTTGAGACGTATGACTGCCAGAGGGAAGGGTGTGGTTTAGAAGGCACGCTGTATGGAGAGTTGGTTAAACATGATTCAAAATAAACAGCATTCGAAGCGTTATTCTGAGTGTGTTGCTACTTCAATCTAGAGAACACTACACTCACTACTCTTGTTTACCTCTCTCGAGACAAAGCCACAACTGCCCACGAGCGTCAGTACGCCAGTTGCTAGCATTCAGTAAACAACCCGCGCTATAACTCTTAGAATTTTCACGTGATTTTGTGTTTTTTCGCGTAAATTTGAATCGATTGTTGAAAAGTATGAAGGTGGCATGCGTATCCGGGACATGGCTGCTGCATACCGTATGCCGAGAACGACAGTATCTACGATTGTGAAAAACAAAGACGTTATTGAAAAGTAAAATTTTCATTTATTTCATCTAATTGCTTTTGTAATTATGTATTTTAGTATTAAGCGGTGTTTAAATTATTTTATACAACCCCATCAATGTATAATTTGCCAATAAAAATAGCATTTTTTTCATGGGAACGGATTAATCATTTTCCCTTTATTTCTTATGGAAAAAATTTGTTTGGTATACGTCCTGTTTGGTATAAGTCAAAGGATCTGGAACGGATTAAGAACATATACCGAGGTACCACTGTATGTCAATTATACCAATGGCTGTAAGCTTTTATAATGTCTCACTGTGACTTCCCTATTTTCTTTAGCTAATTTAGAAGTTTTCTTTCCTTTTAGTAATTCTGGGGCGTGTTTGTTATAATATTTATTTTTGTATTCATTTGTCAATCTTTTGTAAAAAGCCAGATTACCCTCTTTTACAAATAAATTTCTATCTGCATTTTGATAGATAGATAGATATAGTGCCTTTCATATCTGTCTATCTTTGCATTCATCCATCCCTCCTTTACAGCTTTAAGAATCTATTCACATCTTCAGCTTTTCACTGTGTAACCAATGATCAACCCAGAACTGGTAATTCAGCTATAATCTCCATTAAGACTAAAGTATACCATTTTCATGAAGTCACAATAAGCTGCTGTTGTCCAACAACATCCAGATGTTTGTTCATAATTCTGCTTTCTGAAAGACAAAGTTTCTCATCATTTTGTAGTTAAAACATCACAACAAAGAGATGGTTGTAGTGCCATGTTTTGTGTACATCAGGGTAAAAATGGCCTTTAACACTGATGTAAGTATGAATTCTGCTCTATTATCGGATGATTCTTCAGTGGAACATCTGGCCCTTCATCTGTAGGCTGCTGTGTAAGAACTCACTGATATGAAACACTCAGATTCGTGTGAATGATCTTGTCAGACACAGTTCCTGCACTCTCAGCTCCAAGCGAGGTCAGAAATAAAAGACAAAGAGTAGAAGACAAAGTTGAAACACTCAGACAAGTCTATAGAGTATCTCAGTGGTTGGTGGAAAAGAAAGTTAAAACTTTTGAAACTGCCTGACTGAATTCCAGACGTAAACTCAACTGAATTGTAGGGGCGAATCTGGAACACGTGGTTCATACTGGAAAAACCCACAAATGGTGAAGTGAAGAAGCTCTACAAGAGCGAGTGGGGTATAATCCCTGTGCAGTGCTGTAGGAGAGATTAATTAATAGTGACAGGAAAAAACAGTTATAGTTATTGTCGATAAAATGGCCAATTGCTTATACACACAGTGCACTGAGTATTGCATTCAGTACATGAGTCTTTTGATATTTTCATGTTATTTGTATGCTCAGTGTGTCCTGTTTATCTAATCATAGGTTGTGATTGAACATCTGAGCAAATTCATAGTGAAATGTATGCATAAATCCAACAATTATGGAAAGGTTAACCCTTAAACCGCCACATACTTGGGGGTTAGTGTACCCCTCGACGCCAAATACTTTTTTGCCGCACTTTTTAAGTAAATGTCACAATTCACCAGGAAGATATGAAATTTTAATGGAACACATTTTTTTTTCTTGCAAAGAGCATCACAATTACTGCAACACGGATCATTTTACATACTGTCAATGAACTGTAAAAACTATAAAAAAAAACTAAAAAAAAACTACTGCAACAATCTTTTATTATATGTACAAAGTGCAACTGACGCCATTGATGAAATTGAGTAAATCACTGAGCCAACTGCGCTTGAACTGGCTGCACACAGAGGCCAATGCTGAGGCTGGCAGGCGACAGTGACGCTGGAGTGCTGCGGGGGCGCCAGTGGTCATGAGCAGGCTGCTCAACGAATGTACGCCACTGTCTGATCAGCTCCGGCGTGCTGGCAAATTGCTCTGTGAAGCAACTATAGCCAGTTGTGGCATTCAATGAATGTACGTCGCTGAATATACTCAGCTCCAGCGTGCTTCGAAATTGCACTGGAAACCGACTTTGGCCGGTTGCGTCGTTCAACGAATGTACTTTGCCGAATATACTCGGCTCCGACGTGCTGGCAAATTGCTGACTATAGCTGGTTCCGACGGTTTAAGGGTTAATGTTTCGTAACGCTGAAAATACCTTAGACTGTTATGCATTATACATGGAAGGCGGAGTGGTGGCTCTGAGGCTAGGGAACTGCACTGGCAATCGGAAGGTTGCCGGTTCGAATCCCGTAAATGCCAAAAGGAACTCTGCTCTGTTGGGCCCTTGGGCAAGACCCTTAACGTGTAATTTCTGAGCGCTTTGATTAGTCATGAAAGCGCTATATAAATACAAAGAATTACTATTATTATTATAATACAAGTGATTTTTATTGCCCTCTCATAGTTTAAAAAAAAAACCCAAAAACATTCTCAACCTGTTCAGTCTAATTCAAAGACAGGGAGCCATGTGATTACATTAAGCAAAATCCAAGAACTAACTCTGGAGATGGCCTTACAGGGCTCACACACTTAAACTCACATTGGTCTAATTTAGAACTGGTGTCTATTTTTTATTTTTTTTTTCTCTCTTTCAGATCACAGGGTATTTCTCAATGGCTTCTCTCCCTCTGTGCCTGTATTAAATAGTTGTGTGAGATCGATTGTATTTAACTTCTTGACGTGGTAGGCCAAAACTTACGCTCAAACACTTGGACACCCACTCTTCTTTTTAACACTTGGACACCCACTCTTCTTTTTATTTGGTATCCACATTTGTAAAGGGATGACAATTACTAACAACACACCAAGTTAACAGGATGCTTTCGTTGTTTTATGTAGGAAACGTTATGTGCCTGGAACCTAAAAGGTCTCGGGTTCAGAATACAAAACAGCAATACAATACAATACAATTCTATTTATTTTTCTACAGCCCAAAATCACACAAGGAGGGCTGCAATGGGCTTTAACAGGCCCTGACTTTTGACAGCCCCCCAGCCTTGACTCTCGAAGAAGAGAAGGGAAAAACTCACAAAAAAATGAAACCCCTTGGGAAGAAACCTTCGAGAAAGGCATTTCAAAGAGAGACCCCCTTTTCAGGTAGGTTGGGCATACAGTGGGTGTCAAAGAAAGGGGAGGTCAATACAACACAATACACAGAACAAAACACAAGTCATCTTCATTACAATACAATAGTGCAATAGAAATATTACAAGTACAGAGCAGAATGTAACAGTAGATGATATCACGTACTACAATTTGGATTTGTTCAGAGTTACGGAGACCTCGGCCATCAAGCTCCCTCCCATTATTGGCCATTCCACAGCTGAGTCAGTGCTGGGCCAGCCAATCTGATGAAAGGACCCTTCTACTTGACGATTCCAGTGCTCCTCTATCAGATATGACTTTACCTTAGGGAGGTGGGCAGTGGCACCAAGTGCCACATTTGAGTACTGAGAAGAGAAACAGAATAAGTGAGGGTTAGTAACAAATCATAACTATACAGCCAGATGCCTCCTTGACGTTCGAGTGACCTAAACAAACTTTGCATTTCTGCTGAAATTTTAAGGAATGAGTTTAAAAGCAGGTTTTCCGTATGTCGTTTTGAGTTTCATCATGATGGTGCTGTACAAGTCTCTTCACTTTGTTTGTTTTTTTTTGTAGTTCTGAATATCTGAGAGTTCAGCATTTGCTACACTCTTTGCTAAAGCTCTCTTTTCAAAATTATTGTATTTAAGGAATGAGGAGAAGTCCCAAGATGACTAGTTCAGTTATCTAGGGGTCCTGTTCATCAGTTCGTATTGAGGGGATTATGCAACAGGTACTCCTCAATTTAGATTTGTATTAATTTGTGGTCCCAGGCTTATGGTGGTAACGGAAGAAATGAGGTTTGAAGTACAAGTGGTCAACATAAATTTCCTATATGGTTGCTCATGTTCAGTGTGTGTGATACAGTGAGGGGCTCAGAGTAGCACTGCTGCCTCTCTTTTGGGCATGTAGGAAGGTAGACATTTCCCAGCCGAGAGAGACGACCAAGGGGCAGATCCAAAGACATGTGGGAAGAATTATGTCTCCCGACTGGCTTGGGAGGGTCTGGAATTTCCCCAGGAGTAGCTAGGCAAAGTTGCTGAGAATAGCATAGCATGGCTTGGCCGGTCTGGAGAGCCATGTTTCCACTGCAGCTCTCGCCAGAATAACTAGAGTGAGAGTCAAGCAGAGGTTATTATGCATAAAAATACATACATTCTTAAACACGCTTAATCCAAATCAGAGGCACGGTGGGCCAGTGTGAGGACTGAATTCCAGTTAGAGGAGGTCTGCACCAGGGAACTCTTTGACGTTCCTACCTCTTAGATATGGTGGTGGATCTGCTGAGGCGTGGGGTAAAAGATCAATCCCCCGGTGCAGGCTTCGTGCTGATGAAATTGTGTTATGTAGCACCAGAAAAGTTAGAAGAGTGGAAAAGGCCTTTTAAGATAGAGGATTGAAGATAAATAGGAAGAAGAGAGAATATATGAGGTTTATTGATGATCAGGATTCAAAAGTTAGCCTGCAGGGAGAGGTACTGAAAAGACTGGATACATTTAGGGTCCATGGTAGCCCAAGATGGAAAATTAGATGTGGAGATAACCCACAGAGTGCAGTATGGATGGAACAATTGGAAGAAGGTGTCGGGAGTATTGTGTGATCGAAGTATTATGCAAAGATTAAAGGTAAGGGTTTTAAGACTGTGGCGTGGAGCAGTAAAGGGAGTGCAGGAGCAGAAGTTGGAAGGGGCGGAAATGAATGTGTGAAGTTATAAAAAAAAAAGGACAGAATAAAAATTGAAACAATCGGAGGAGCAACAAAACTGGGAGAGATATCTAAGAAAGTACTGGAAAGCAGATTGAAGTGGTGTGGACATGTGATGAGGAGAGACCATGGATGGAGATGGAAGTACAGGGGAATAAAGAGTGATGGAGACCAGTGTGGAGGTTGATGGATAAACTTAAAGAAGATCTGAAGGAAAAGGGCCTGACTGGTGCGGAGGTGCAGGACCAAGCTGTATGGAGGAGCACATCAGCCCCACATAGATTTGAGAAACGTTGAAGAGAAATTAGCTGGCGGCACTGACCATGACTGTGTGGCAGGAAGCCTGCATGTATGGGGTGAAAGCCCAGCACACACACATCTCACACTGGCACACTTACTGCAAGTCCATATGGCACATATGTGTTTGAAGGTCAGTCAGTCAGTCATTAGCCAACCCGCTATATCCTAACACAGGGTCACAGGGGGTCTGCTGGAGCCAATCCTAGCCAACACAAGGCACAAGGCAGGAAACAAATCCCGGGCAGGGTGCCAGCCCACCGCAAGGCACACACACACACAATTCAGGATCGCCAATGCACCTAACCTGCATGTCTTTGGACTGTGGGAGGAAACCCATGCAGACACGTGAAGAACATGCAAACTCCCCGCAGGGAGGACCCCGGAAGCGAACCACCCAGGTCTCCTTACTGTGAGGCAGCAGCGCTACCACTGCGCCACCGTGCCTCCCGTGGGTGAATATGGCATGGGTGAATATACAAACACCACACCGATGACAACCAAATGTAACATATGACGTAGACCACTGAGTCCATGATAGTACACCAAAGTTTTACCCCAGTAAAAGAAAAATGGCATTGTCGTGTTTGTAAACAGATTAAAAAAAACAGGAATTATTATCAAGGTGTACCCAATATGCTACAGTAGTGTTTTTTATTCACTAGAATTATATCCCACATGATTATTCCCAGTACATTCTTAAATCTAAAAACCTTACGCAAGCATAAATGTGGAAATTGTCTGAAGATGTGTGGAAATTCGGCTCGAAATCCAGTAGCACTTTAGCAGTTGGTTCCACCAATCTGCACGAGTAACTGAAGGGGTCACCTCTAAAAGCTGTTTATATGTGATTTGAAGGGAGCCCCCCCGCTCTCCCTCCTAGGAAGAGCTCCTTGTCCCTGAGGTGTCCGTACACTAATAGGAATATTAGTATTGCTGCCTCTAAACTAACCGCGATGAAATGTGGATCATTTTCTAGGTTACAGTGATCTATCACTGGGATGACGGTGGCTATGTGAATTTTTTTTTGTCTTCTTCAGGTGCTGCTTTACTGAGAGCTGCTAGCTTCAAATTGATTAATCTTTCAGTGCAGTACATCTGACACCCAGCAGCTTTGTTGTGGTGGGTGGGGGGGGGGGCATCAGCTTATGGAGCTAAACGCATCACTTTATTTATGCTACTCTCTTCGTAAATAGTGTATCCTCGAAAGCACTTGATACTGCACAAGTTTGCCAGTGACATCAAGTAAGAGAGGGAAACATAAACTCAAAATTAGATTTGTATTATTTACGTTAAGGGCTTTCCTCACTGGGGAACAGCTTTGTGTGTGAAATATAGCAGAATCAAATTGCTGAGGGTCCAAAACCCCAGCCAGCTGCAGAAGAAGGGCCTCAGGGGACCCTGTGGAGTTGGAGTGGAGCTGCCGGGGGAAGGGTGAGAAAGCCAGGCGCATTCTGCTTTGTTTCACTCGTGGAGATTTTTCCTTGGAGAGGCACTCCGGGGACCCTTGAAGATCTTGCTCTGTGTTTGTTTCTGTTTATTTGCCCCTCTAGAGCTTTTTTTTTTTTTTTTTTTGATAGGTTCACTGTCATCTATCATTTGAACTGATGTAAGGTTGGAAGAGCGCTGAATGGCGTGGATAATGCTAAGGTGGTCAGATCTTTGCCAACTGACAAAAATAAGGCCTTTGCAAAGAATTGGCGTCTCTATTGTAAAACACTTTGTAATACAGGGTGGGGCATAAAGATCTCCCACATTTTGGAGGAAGAACTGTGTGGGCTGTAATGGGGGTAGAGAGGGTGGGGTAAGGTATCATTCGGTAGGTTAGACTCTACCGTTTTCAGTACCCATCATGCATTGGACCGGTTTGTTGTTCAAGCGTATTATGAGAACAAGATCGGAAAACAATTTTGCTATGGATTTCTAACCTTCGGGCAACTGGGTCCACATTGAAAAGAAATTTACCTGGCAGAACTTGGACCGTCAGAAAATGTGGAAGCAGTAAGAGCATCCATTCAGCAATCGCCAAGGCGTTCTGCTCGTAAGCACGCCATGGCACTGAGATTATCGAGTCGTGAGTTTGAGGAGGAGTCTGCATGCTGGTTTAAAACTGCATCCTTACAAAATCATGTTCACTGAAGAATTAAGTTAGCGCAGAACCCTAAGTGTGGAAATTCTTGAATGGGTTTCCGCTGCATCTGTTCTTCTGAGTAGCGATGAGGCTCACTTCCATATCAGTGGAGCCATAAACGAGCAGAATTTTCACTACTGGGCTGAACATAATCCTCATGAACTCCACAAATGACCGCTCCACTCTCCAAGGATAACTGTTTGGTGTGCAGTTGCCGACTTTTGGTGTGGTCGGCCCATACTTTTTTTGAAGAAGCTGGTGCAACAGTAACTGTGACCTCTGACTGGTACGTTCAAATGTTAGAGACCTTCCTGCACCCCAAACTGGACGATGTAGATACAGAACATGTGTGGTTTCAACAGGACGGAGCCACAGCTCACACAGCACGACGTTCGCTCAGAGTGTTGAGGAAAATGTTCCCTGGGCATTTGATCTCTTTAAGGGGAGACATAGGGTGGCTGGCATGGTCACCAGATTTAAGCCCTTGTGACTTTTTCCTTTGGGGATACCTAAAGGAAAAGGTTTTCAAACATTGTCCTCGATCTTTTGAGGATCTGAAGGAAAGGATCAGACAGGAAATTGACGCCATTCCGCCTGTGATGACCCAGAGAGTAATGGAGAACTTCCAGGAACATCTTCAGCAATGTATTGCCAACGACAGCCGGCATTTGTCTGATTAAAACAAAACTGTTTTTATGTACTTTTCATATACAGTGGTACATCGGTCTACGTCCGCTTTGGAATAAGTCCAACTTGGTATACGTCCTGTTTGGACGCAAAAAATTTTGCTTCGTATATGACCTTTGTTTGGAATACGACTCCCGTGCTAGAACACCACTCACTACCCTTGTTTACCTCTCTCGAGACAAAGCCACGACTGCCCCTGAGCGTCAGTACGCCAGTTGCTAGCATTCAGTGAACAACCTGCGCTATAACTCTGTGAATTTTCACGTGATTTTGTGTTTTTCATGTAAATTTGAATTGATTGTTGAAAGTATAAAGGTGGCACGCGTATCCGGGACTTGGCTGCTGCATACCGTATGCCGAAAACGACGGTATCTACGATTGTGAAAAACAAAGATGTTATTAAAAGGTAAAGTGAGGTTACATTTTCATTTATTTCATCTAATTGCTTTTGTATTTATGTATTTTAGTATTAAGCGGAGTTTAAATTATTTTATACAACCCCATCAATGTATAATATGCCAATAACAATAGGATTATTTTTTCATGGGAGCGGATTAATCATTTTCCCTTTATTTCTTATGGGAAAAATTCGTTTGGTATACGTCCTGTTTGGTATAAGTCAAAGGATCTGGAACGGATTAAGAATGTATACCGAGGTACCACTTTATATATACAATTTATTTTTAGATAGCTTTGTTCATTTTTTGTACCCCTTCAAAATGTGGGAGATCTTTATGCCCCACTCTGTATTATATTAGAAACTAGCCAAGCAGCCTTTTGAAGACAGGTAATAGCAAATATCATTTAATTATTATTTCTCTTCCCCAATGTGTACCTTCAACATAGAATATTTATTGAAAAACTAGGGGGCTTCTCTCGCCAACCCACCGGCCTGTGCCCTGCGCCAGCTTCTTCGCGTCTCTGCCCCTCTCGTATGTGGATTTCAGTTTCAACAAACAACAAATCTTTTAATTCTCGCGGATACACCTCTTCATTAGAAAGAAACAGTACTTTTCCCTGATGACAACATGAAATAGACGATCTACAAGTCTCTTGACTTAAAGTTTAAAGCCGAACAATCTCTACATACTTACTGTCATATCATCTATGTCTATATATTCGATCTCTTTTTGCTGTTCGGTTATTTCACTGAGTAATAATTTCCGTGTGTTAGCACTCATGCGATCTTTACTGTTTTTTGAGACTTTCAAATTTTAGTACTTTCATAATCTCAAACCTGCTCTGCATGTGTATCGCGCCAACGTTTTTGAACCTCTTTACGAAGTTCTACTTTGTCTTTTATTTGAGACCCTGCTTGGAGCTGAGAGCGCAGGAACTGTGTCTGACAATAGCATTCACACAAATGAGAAGTGATTGGACTGTGGGCGTGGCTCTAAATGTTTGAGAGAAGGGCAGGAGTTGCCAAAAATCTTGTCTCGCGGAATCTGAAATTATCTCTCGCCGGAGTTGCAATTGTCTCAGAGAAAGTCTCATCCCAGGATTTTCTTTTATAATAGAGACGTTGCCTGTTGAAGACAAGTAATACGAAATATTCAGTTATTATTCCTGTTGCCCTACATGTACCTTCCAACACCTTTCATCTGTATCCGCACGTGTCTGAACCTCTCATCGCCAGCACCTCTTTTTCTCGAGCACATTCCCGTAAAGCCTGCTTCTCAGACTCCATTATTTTAGAGGTGCCTTTCTCACCACCTGTTTTGTTTTATACTTTTCTTCTTTGAAGGGGACTCTCTCAGCGTGCCTTCTATGCCTTTACTAATGTCTCTTCACTGGCGCTCCCCCTGTCGAGTGCTTTCCTGTAAAACCTTCTTCTCGGACTCTGTCATTATTTTCTGAGGCGCCTTTCTTGCCTCTAGTCCGCTCTTATGCTTCCTGTCTTTGAAGGAGACTGTTTCAGCGCACTTCCGGTGCTGTTTCTCCTCCCTGTGTCACTAACACTCACGCTTCCTCATTCAATTGCATCACCAAAGCCAAACTGACCTATCAGATTGCTCTATGGGAAAAGGTACACACACACACACACACCCCTTAATGTTTTATTATAGAGTAGATAATTATTCAAGTAATGAAATGGGAACTACAGTACATTCAATTTAGTGTAAACAATATGTTTCATTACTTTGTCATGTAATAATGGGATGCAAGTGTTGAGAATTTTTTTTATATACATATATTTTTACTAGCGACTGGGAGCCCGATCGAATGGGGCTACAAATTCTACGTTTGTGAAATCCATACTTTCTCTGCAAAGAATTACTTGTTTTTTTAAGTCCTTGAAATGATTTTGTTGTCATGGCACTGATTTGTGCTTAAAATAGACCTTTTCGGCCGATGTAATGAAGAGCTTCCTGTTTAAACGGGGCTGCGAGACGTGAACTCAGCTCTTCGGTGCACCTCATTTGATTTTTTCCGGCAAACCGTATTTTACGACTCTAATCGGAGTCGGAGTAATAATTATGTTGGCGTGGTCATTTTAGATCTGAGATCGGCTAAAATTTAGACAATGACCGTTGTTAATACCCAGCCGTCATTACTCCGTTTGCCAATAGATGTCAGAAGGACGGATGCCAAAACCGAACTGCCCAATGATAGATTTCGACATACCAAGCAAATGGCGATACGTTCTAAATTACTTATGACGATGTTAGTCCTGGAAAGTACGCCCCACCAAACCAACGTTCCAAAAACCAACCGAACTTACTGTTATCTGCTCGAACCAACACCGACTTACTATACTCGGCCGTCCAATGGCATCACTGACGCATTTGAACATTCTTAGCCAATCATGCAATACTGCATCCGCGTTTGCCATGTTATGTTCTAACTACAGAGGCAGAGTCCCATTGCATGGTTCTAACTTGTATTGAGTTGAGGTATTGACGTGAACACCATACATACGGATAGTATCAAATTATATATAAGGATATACATGTCCCGTCAAATGAAATATACAGAATATGTTTGAAGATTTTTTTTCACCCATTTTGAATATCTTTAAATATGTATTTTTTCCTCCAACTTCCGCAAGCATGTGCTAATCATATTTATTAGTGATTCTAAATAGGCCCCTTTGTGAGTGAGTGGGGCCTGTGACATTTGCATTTGCCCCATTCCAGGGTTGATTCCTGACTTGTTCTTAGTATTGCTGGGATAGGCGTCATTCTTCCACGATCCTGAATTGGAGTAAGCAGGTATGAGAAGAGTGCCATCTATCTATCTATCTATCTATCTATCTATCTATCTATCTATCTATCTATCTATCTATCTATCTATCTATCTGTCTATATATTATATAGTGCCTATCTATCTATCTATCTATCTATCTATCTATCTATCTATCTATCTATCTATCTATCTATCTATGATCAGACAGATAAACCCATCTGTTGATTGTCATGTCCAAAACACCCGCATTTCTTATTCCATTGTACTTCCAGGTGAGCGAATGCTCATTGGTTGCCAGCACGCACAAGGCCCATCCCAGTGGCTTAAGATAGGGGCGAGTCACAAACTAGTTGGACTGAGTCGCTGAAATGTCACACTACACAACTCTCTCTGACTTGCTGAGATTATGTAAATCAAGTCTGTGACAGAAAATCTCGGAAAAAGGGATGTCAAGTGGCATGGCCTTAAGACGTGCTTGTGCTGTGGCTATGTTTATGGCTACAGAAAGGCAAGAAAAAAGTGCAAAGGTGCTGCATGTTCTTGTTCAGGAGCAGCCGAAAGAAGAAGATAACGCAGATGACTCATGCACAAATGTATCAATGTGCGCATGCATGGTGTTTCAGGAGACGGGCGCATTTACATTACAGTTAGATATTGCAGGTCACCTGTATTTATGTGAACCGTCAAGATAGGCAAATCAGATCTTAGGAAAAAATTGAAATTGAGCGACAAGGCTTATAATGTGAATGTTATTTTGATTAACCAATTTCAAAGTAGGAGCATTATTAATTTGTATTTATTTCATCAAAGATAGAAGTTACATTTTGTTTGCTAAATATTTTGTTATAACAGTTGTTAAAAAATAGCACTGGTAATAGAACTTTTAATGTAATAGAATTACATGCATTAGTAGAGTTTGTAAAATGCATTTCTTTTAATGGAATTTTACTATATCATCTCTATATATAATCTTCATTTGGATCTTGATCTTTGTCCGCGAATGAATTAGAAGAAGAAGCAATAGATGGCAGTAGAGAGACAGCTAAAACATAGGCATTGCATTAAGAATCTCCTCCAGGCTTAGACTACTGAAGACTGTAGCACTCCAGTCACACCTCAAAACACAGACATTCAAACTAAACAAATCGTTGTGTTTTAAATTAACTAAAGAGATCTTCATTTAGATCTTGATCTTTGTTTGTCCGCGAATTCCACGTATGCGTAGACCACCTTCCAGTTTACAACAACAACAACATTTATTTATATAGCACATTTTCATACAACAAAATGTAGCTCAAAGTGCTTTACAAAATGAAGAATAGAAAAATAGAAGACACAATAAAAAATAAAAATAAGTCAACATTAATTAACATAGAATAAGTAAGGTCCAATGGCCAGGGTGGACAGAAAAAACAAAAAAAATCTCCAGGGCTGGAGAGAAAAAATAAAATCTGTAGGGATTCCAGACCAAGAGACTGCCCAGTCCCCTCTGGGCAATCTACCTAACATAAATCAAACAGTCCTCTTTGTATTTAGGGTTCTCATGGAAGGACTTGATGATGATGTTCACGTAGACTTCTGGCTTTCAGTCCATCAATGTTGGAGTATCATGATGCTTTGAGTAGGTGGTGGTGGCATAGGCCGCCACCTCAAAGAAACCGGAAAAAGAAACAGAAGAGAGAGTTGGGGTCAGTACGTATTTTGGAGCCACTATGAATAGTTATTATGATGAATTGAACATACAGAGTATCAGGATTAAGTTAAAGTGAAGTTAGGAGAAAGCCATGTTAAAGTAATGTGTTTTCAGCAGTTTTTTTAAAGTGCTCTACTGTATTAGCCTGGCGAATTCCTATTGGCAGGCTATTCCACATTTTAGGTGCATAACAGCAGAAGGCTGCCTCACCACTTCTTTTAAGTTTAGCTTTTGGAATTCTAAGGAGACACTCATTTGAGGATATAAGGTTACGATTTGGAATACAGGGTGTCTAACATTCCGATATATAAGATGGAGCGAGATTATTTAAGACTTTATAAACCATAAGCAATATTTTAAAGTCAATCCTGAATGACACAGGCAACCAGTGTAGGGACATCAAAACTGGAGAAATGTGTTCGGATTTTCTTTTCCTAGTTAGGATTCTAGCAGCTGCATTCTGTACTCGTTGCAAGTGATTTATGTCTTTTTTGGGTAGTCCTGAGAGGAGTGCGTTACAGTAATCTAGTCGACTGAAAACAAAAGCGTGAATTAATTTCTCAGCATCTTTCAATGATATAAGAGGTCTAACTTTTGCTATGTTTCTTAAGTGAAAAAATGCTGTCCTAGTGGTCTGATGAATATGCGATTTAAAATTCAGATTACAGTCAAGTTACCCCTAAGTTTTTTTACTTCCGTCTTAACTTTTAATCCTAATGCATCAAGTTTATTTCAGATAACCTCATTGAATCCATTATTGCCAATATTGTATTGTTTAGTACGATGTTGTTACTCACGGATGTCAACAATGTGCCGGAATAACGAAAGGGGTGGTGGACAGTGTTACGCTGGTTAGCTCTTGAGGCCTGGTTAGAGAATGAGATTGCTGAAGATAAAAGGTACGTGCCTACGTAACATATGAATGAAAGAAAGACAGTAGGTAAAATGAATGACAACGTAACAGCACGTTCCGGAAATTATTATTGTTACGTTGTAGCCGGCGAGTGCTGCGCATCTCACAGTTGTACCGTGGCTTGCTCACATGTCAGTGAAGTGATCCCTATTTATGCTTTAAAGAGCCTGGATACCTATGTGTCCCCCTTTTATAACCATTGCTCCGTGTATATTGCCTTACTCTTTGGATTGCCACAAAGCAACCTGCGAGATTGGAGAAAGGTTGAGAAGACATCGTGAGAGGAAACGCTAGCGTCGTGAAAACGAGACGGACTGTGAACAGACAGAAGCAGAAATGCTCCTACACCACCACATAATTACAATTCGGACAGTGATTCTGAGTAGGCCATTCCTATCAAATCAATATCCAAGGGTTTTCTTTTGTAATTTTGTTTCCCTTATAAAAAATCATAATGCTGTGCGACGAAGGGCCCAGTTCACGACTGGCAGCCGCGTTTAAACAGGGAGCCCTTCACAGACAACTTTAACAAGTGCAACGTAGTTGGGCACACATGGCTAGTTTAGTTTAAAAATCAAACACAAATAGGCTTGTGGTGACAGAAATGGCATTCATAGATGACATATTCAGGGCGAGTATAAAACATGACTGTTGTTAGTTGTAGAGAGTCCAAGGCTAATTATAGTTTATTTTACTTACTAGCTGTGTACCAGGCTTTGCCCGGTAAATTTCCTAAGACAGTGGCCTCGGTTATAAAGCTAAGGCTTAATGAGATGTATCAGATATACTATGTATTTACACCTGGGGCTAATATGATTAGGTCACTGGAGCTCCTTACTCTTGAACCTGCTGCATACATTTCCACACGAGCAGAACATTCCTGCCGTAGATCAAGTCTTGTTTTTGTTGGTGGTCATTGCAAAACACAATTTTAGCAGAAATTGTATTTGTTTGAATCCAAACAGGTAATTATTAGGAATAATGGGAATTTGGGGTACAAATATAATTTCACCCTGTAGCAGATCCTACAAAAATTATAGCTTCAGTCAGATCTGAATATAATGCTTTGATCTGTAATCTTGTACCGTTACCAAGTTTTACAGGCTTTAGATGAAAAGCAATATACAGTACACTGAATTGTGGTTTCCTTTAATTGACAACAACAACATCATTTATTTCTATAGCATATTTTCATACAAATTATGGAGCTCAAAGTGCTTTACATGATGAAGAAGGAGAAAAAAAGACAAAATAAATAAGAATTAAAATAAGGGAACACTAATTAGCATAGAATAAAAGTAAGGTCCAATGGACAGGGAGGACAGAAAAAACAAAAACTCCAGACGGCTGGAGAAAAAAATAAAATCTGCAGGGGTTCTGAGACCACGAGACCGCCCAGCCCCCTCAAGGCATTCTACCTAACATAAATGACCTCAATCAGTCCTCATGGTATTCAGGGCTCACATGGAAGAACTTGATGATGATGGTCATGTGGACTTCTGGCCTTTATTCCATCAATATAGGGACATGACGGTGCTTTGATTAGGTGGTGGTGACACTGATCACCATCGCAGAAAACTGGAAAAAAAAACAGAAGAGAAAGTAGGGGTTAGTATGGATTTTGAAGCCACCATGAATAATAATGATAATTAATTGAATATACAGAGCATCAGGATTAAACTAAAATGAAGTTATGAGAATTCCATGTTAAAATAATGTGTTTTCAGCAGTGTTTTGAAGTACTCCACCGTATTAGTTTGGTGAATTCCTATTGACAAGCTATTCCAGATTTGAGGTACATAACAGCAGAAGGCTGCCTCACCACTTCTTTTAAGTTTAGCTCTTGGAATTCTAAGTAGACACTCATTTGAAGATCTAAGGTTACGATTTGGAGTGTAAGATGTAAGACATTCTGAAATATGAGATTATTTAAGGCTTTGCAAACCACAACCAGTATTTTGAAGTCAATTCTAAATGACATAGGTAGCCAATGTAGTGGCATCAAAACTGGAGAAATGTGCTTGGATTTTCTTTTCCTGAACATTTATGTGGTCCAATTATGTGGCCTATGTAATGGAACTGAACGTTGTAAGCATTGTACAGATAAGAACTGGTAAAAAGAAATAATATCATGAACTATCTACAGTCTCCACCACTTCCCCTATGTTCTGTCCATGGGGGACACTTTTACTGGGCTGTGCAAGCATTTAAACTGACCAAGACATGTCGCTACTGCTCACCGCTTGTATTGTACCCAAATTGTGAAGTGAGTTGGCATTTCAGAGCAGTAGTTTGCTTTTTCTGTTTTGTGAACTGGAGCATAGCGGCACATCACAGTCTGACCTTCAATGGTACACCTTAGTTCTCTGCAATACTGCATGTATTTTACAATCACCACCCCAACCCCAGGTTCTTTAAAGTTGATGTACATAAGAGCGTTCTACATTCCAGTCTGTATTTTACCACATCGTATGGATCAGGAAGAAGCCGATAAAATAGGAAGCACTCTGTATGCCCAAGGAGGTTTACTTGCTAACTACGTCGTCTTCGAGTTTCGCCTAACTTCGTCCACTTTACATCTGATTTTTTTCACACAGCTTGCCATCCGGTCTCTTTTTCCTGTGCAGGGCAGCTGCCCTTCCTCAATTGTCACCAACCCAATTGTCTGTGTGATCACACTGTTGCTTTCTTGTTTTGTGCAGAAAGCACATAAGAGATTTTTTTTTTAAATAATAAACCACACACTGAGTGATGTTTTGTGCTTATTGGTCATACATAGCACATGTGCGTTTATATAGTCCCCAAAAAATATGGTTTCAATTCATGTAGAGATTAATGCCTCTGTATGTTTTTGTAAACACAGTGCCTTGTACTTTTATACAGATGCAATATACATCTTAAAACCAATACAAGTCGAATTAGAAGCCAGGTACTACATATTTGATACATGTTTATTTGAATTCATGTTTAATATCTAATTAACTCATTTACTTCTCCAGGAAATCCTGAAGAGTTGAAGCAGCTAAGGTCTGACCTTCAAAGGGACACCTTAGTTCTCTGCAGTATTTCATGTATTTTATAATTGAGCCACCCACCACCCCAACCCCAGGTTCTTTAAAGCTGATGTACATAAGAGCGTTGCACAATCCAGTCTGTATTTTACCACATTGTGTGGATCAATAAGAAGCTGATAGAATAGGGACCACTGCGTATGCCCAAGGAGGTCACTTGCTAACTACGTCGTCTTCGAGTTTCTCCTAACTTTGTCCACTTTACATCTGATTTTTTCAAACAGTTTGCCATCCGGTCTCTTTTTCCTGTGCAGGACAGCTGCCCTTCCTCAATTGTCACCAATTTGTCTCTGTGATCACATCATTGCTTTCTCGTTTCGTGCAAAAGTTTTTGAAGCATTTTATGGTTTTTATAAGTACTAGGGTGTTGTACCGTGTTAGCCATTATGAATGTAGTGAGAAGTCAAGCAAAATGACCCCTTTTATTGGCTAACTAAAAACATTACAATATGCAAGCTTTTGAGGCAGCTCAGGCCCATTCCTCATGCAAGATCTTGCATTGTAATCTTTTTAGTTAGCCAATAAAAGGTGTCATTTTGCTTGACTTTTCACTATGTTTATTTTAAGTAATTGGACCAAACAGGCCATGTTTACTAGGATAGTGTTAAATTTCAGCCCCAATCTAGGAATCCCGACGTATTTTTAAAAAAGAAAATCCCGCATTTGTCCCTTATTTGAGATATTTCAAATATCTCGCTCAATTAACTTGGTCAGATATCTGACCATTGGGCAAAATCTGACCAATCGTACGTCGTACAGTCATATGATAAAGTCTGGGAACCCCTCTCAGCCTGTTTAATAATTGACTCTCCTTTTAACAAAAAAGATAACCGTGGGTATGTCTTTCATTTCCTAGGAACATCTCAGTACTGGGATGTTTTCCGAACAAAGATTTTTAGTGAAGCAGTATTTAGTTGTATGAAATTAAATCAAATGTGAAAAACTGGATGTGCAAAAATGTGGGTCCCCTTGTCATTTCGCTGATTTGAATGCCTGTTACTGCTCAATGCTGATTACTTGCAACACTAAATTGGTTGGATGAGCTTGTCAAGCCTCAAACTTCATAGACAGAAGTGTCCAATCATGAGTGGTAAAAGGTATTTAAGGTGGTCAATTGCAAGTTGTGCTTCCTTTCCTTTGACTGACAGCATGGGATCCTCAAAGCAACTCTCAAAGGATCTGAAAACAAAGATTGTTGAGTCTCATGGTTTAGGGGAAGGCTACAAAAAGCTATCTCAGAGGTTTAAACCGTCAGTTTCAACTGTAAGGAATGGAAGCAGGAAATGGAAGGCCACAGGCACAGTTGCTGTTAAACCCAGCAGATCTGGCAGGCCAAGAAAAATACAGGAGCGGCACATGTGCAGGATTGTGAGAATGGTTACAGACAACCCACAGATCACCTCCAAAATCCTGCAAGAACATCTCACTGCAGATGGTGTATCTGTACATCGTTTTACAATTCAGCACAATTTGCACAAAGAAATCTGTATGGCAGGGTGATGAGAAAGAAGTCCTTTCTGCACTCACGCCACAAACAGAGTATGTAAATGCTCATTTAGACAAGCCAGATTCATTTTGGAACAAAGTGCTTTGGACTGATGAGACAAAAATTGAGTTATTTGGTCAGAACAAAAGGCGCTTTGCATGGCGGAAGAACAACACCTGCTACCTACTGTCAAATTTGGTGGAGGTTCCATCATGCTGTGGGGCTGTGTGGCTAGTTCAGGGGCTGGGGCCCTTGTTAAAATCGAGGGTCGGATGAATTCAACCCAATATCAACAAATTCCTCAGGATAATGTTCAAGCATCAGTTACAAAGTTGAAGTTACGCAGGGGTTGGATATTCCAACAAGACAATGACCCAAAACACAGTTGGAAATCTACAAAGGCATTCATGCAGAGGGAGAAGTACAATGTTCAGGAATGGCCGTCACAGTCCACTGACTTGAATATCATCGAATATCAATGGGATGATTTGAAGCAGGCTGTCCATGCTTGGCAGCCATCAAATTGAACTGAACTGGAGAGATTTTGTAATGAAGAATAGTCAGAAATACCTCCATCCAGAATCCAGACACTCATCAAAGGCTATAGGAGGCGTCTAGAGGCTGTTATATGTGCAAAAGGAGGCTCAACTAAGTATTGATGTCATATCTCTGTTGCGGAGCCCAAATTTATGCACCTGTCTAATTTTGTTATGTTAAATTGCATATTTTCTGTTAATCCAATAAATTTAATGCCACTGCTGAAATACTACTGTTTACATAAGGCATGTCGTATATTAAAAGGAAGTTTCTACTTTGAAAGCTCAGCCAATGATAAACAAAATTACAAAGAATTTAGAGGGGTTCCCAAACTTTTTCATATGACTGTATCATGTAAAAATTTGCACTGGCAAGACCTCTAACTTTAGCATCCTGTGAATAAGCGGAAAGTACATACTGAGAACAACCCTGCTTTAAATATGAAATTTGGCTCTCTGATAGAAAACAAGCAGCTGAGCACCTCCAGCTAAGAAAGAACGTTTTAAAATTCTAGCATTGTGAATAAGAGTGCAGCCTTCGGTAACTTTTTGGACTCCTGGTTTTGATTTTTAAGTTTGTATGCGTGTCATTTTACAAGCAGTTGAAATACTCAGTATAAGTGTATAGGACTTTACGCTACTGGGAGTGATGCATGTGTGAGCAGTTTTAAATGAGTGAAAGATAATTGTGTGTCTTCTAGTACCACAATTATCTCAGGATATACAGAAATATGAAATGGAAAATCAATTACACATATAAATCTTTATAAGTCAGCTAGCTGATCATCACTTTCATGCTTGCAGCATCCCACCCCAGTCCCTTATTCTTGGTTCTGAAGGAATCTTTTCACCCAGTTGTAAGACCTTTTGTCTTTTATTTGATACTGTAATACACCAAATGTCTGATCATAGAGCTTCTTACATGCTTCTCTTCCCTTTTCACAGCTATTTTAAAATTCCTATCACCAACACGCCAAGCTTTGAAAATGAACCCCCTAGAGTTCCAGTCAGTCAATCAATGAAGCTTTATCTTTGCAAGAGCTTGAAATGCATATAGGATCACAAAAACAAGTTGTAAGTAGGCACACACAACTCTTCACAAATAGTACAATTTGAATCTGAATAGTAAAAACGTCACTAAATAGGCAGCATAAAATAAAAGGAGTATGACTTGTTGCTGACAATTGCAGCATAGAAAGCCCTATTGAAATAAAGGTGGGCTTCCCTGTCTTGTTAGACTGACGTGGCGATCTTTTGGCAAAATCTTGAAAGTCTGCGTGACGCAGATGTGCTGTCAGAAGGTCTTGCAAATTCTTTTCAGATGCAGGGCTGCATGGGGGCACTATGGGTAGCAATGCCACCTTATGGCCATAGTGTCCTGGGTTCCAGTATTTGGAGTTTATTATATGATCTCCCTGTGTCTGCTTAGGTCTTTTTTTCCTGATATCCAAAAGACATTTTAAAAAATAGAAAGATTTGAAAAATGCCAAACAGAATAGATAGATTATTTATTGAAATGTATTTATGGAGTTCTGGAGTGTTATAACAACCTACAAGTATTAATCACAGTGTTTAATCACATTAATCACAGAGTTCCCAGTCAAAATCTGAAGTCAGATATGCAAACAGTACACTGACATTCAAACAGCAGTTTCTTAAGACTTGTGTGGTTTAGGGCAGGGGTCCTCAATCAAGGTCCTGGTTGGCCGCAGTGGCTGCAGGTTTTTACTCCGATCCAGTTGCTTAATAAGAAGCCCGTATTGCACCAGTGACACATCTGCTTCACTTTTAGTTGTCTCACTCGTTAAGAGTTTAAACCCGTATTGCTTATTTTAGTCTTAAACAGCTGTATTCTTGGTTTTTAATGGCTCCTAATTAGCAATAACATGCACATGACACAAGAGACCAGCATTTCTCCATTTAGCTTGTTACCATTGACACCCGTGTGTATTTATCATGCACTGTTGGGTTTAATTGGAAGGAAAGTGAAAAGAAAAAAGTGAAGGACTGAGAACTACTCCTCCATTTTAGCTTTCAAATCATTTGGATATTATACTTGGAAAGGGGAAGAAATTCTAGGATATGAGAATGACCTGACATAGCAGAGTTAAAGTACAAACAAGCCTTGAAATGAAATTATTGGCAAGAATTTCTTTTTTAATTAAGCAACTGGGTTTGAACAAAATCCTGCAGCCACTGCAGCCCTCCAGGACTGTAATTGAGGACCCCTGGTTTAGGGAGTTGAGGGACATCGGTAGATTTGTACTGTTGCAATTAAAGAGCACATAAGGCAGGTGATTTGTGTTTTCTATTAATGGAAATGAAGTGGAGTCTTTTAATACATGGTGCTGAAAAGTGGTGTCATGGTGCTCAGACATGTGCATGTGACAATAGTGCTACATGTGGTGGTAGGCAGGGATGTGCGGGTCAGGGGAGGCAGAGCATGAAAAGTAAAAAAAAAAAAAAAAAAAAAACTAATAATGATAACATAAAATAAATACATCCACTGGTCTGTGCTAAATTTGTTTTCTGTATGATTCCAATAATTTTGCTAATTTTTATAGTCAAAATCATTGAATTTACGTATTTCCTGTTCAAATACAGGGGAGCGATGAGCCTCACCTCACCTCAGACCGTGCTCTCCCTCACACACTGGGTTGACGTCTGCAATTGCCACATGCCCGCTGCTGTCTCTCTGTATGTCACCGATATAATGTTTGTAGACACATTTATTATACACCCTGACTTTCCACAGTCTGGCTAATATCTTTAATGAATGTGTGTGACATATTTAGTCTTGCTGATCGGACAGTGAAAAGGCACAAGGTGAGGCAGACAGTACCGTGCTGCCCTGAAGGGGGCTCATGTGAGCCCAACAGGAGCTCGTTGCTGCTGTTCTTCTACACAGAGGCGCCGATAAGTTAGTGACATCAGAAAGTCAAGTGCACTGCAGCGCTTATTTTTTTAGTTTTATTTTTTTGTTCCGACTGACTGCCAAAACAGAAGATTAAGATTTTTAAAACTAAAGGAAAATAAGGAGAACTTTTGTAAGAAAGTGACGGAGATATTCATGGAGAAGGATAAGCGCATGGAGTTCATTTACAAATAAAGGTAAGACCACAAACGGTTTCACATTTTATAAAACAAAATGGGATCAGACTAAGAAAAAAAAAATCCAATATTTAAAAACAAAATTCTGACCTTAAATAAAATATTTTTTTGTTTTTCTTGTTATGCTTTTGTTGAACAGTCTGTATTTAAAATTTATTACAGCATCAGAATTAAAAGCTTTTAAAAACAATTAAATATTTCAATTAAGGTCAAAATTGAAATCCGTTTTTTTACACCAGTCTATACTTTAATTTGTACTGAATGAGTATCAATTGTGGAATTGCAAATTTAGAACACGTGGAAGGTGAGGAGCAAATGCGCCCTCTCTGTAAATGTAACGTTCTTTCTTAGCCAAATATGCGCCTTACCTGTGTTTGTAAAGAATGCTGATGAGATATGAAACATAACCAGTAGTCGATGTGCATTCTGCCAATTGAATAGTGAATAAGCTCCTCTTTTGGGTTCATATATTTCTAAATCTCACTCTGAAGCAGTCACCAGCCATGAACCTCACCGCACGTAACTGGTGGTAGGTCACCTGCATAAGTCTGGGTGGGTGTGAGTTTGCATGGACCCTCTGATTAACTTGCGTCTCTTATCCAGAGATGGTTCTTTGTCCCTTTTATACTCTGGCACAGGCAGCTGCAGACAGGTTAACACATAAGAGGATGCACACTCTGGTCTGTGTATAGGTCAAGTGAAGACTGTGCGCTAGCGGAATCTTCACAGCTTTTCCTCTTGAAGTTTTTTCTTTGTCTTTACATATCGATCTTGCAGATATTTCCGCTTCTGCCTTTAGAAACTTCCATCTCTGCCCGGGTTTTCTTCATGAATTTGGGCACATTTGGCTAATATTTTGTTTGCTTTTAATTTTGGATTGTATAGATGCAGGTACACAACTGTGTCTTGAATTAGCTCACATTTTCTAATCTGGAGCATGCACGGCTGACGTGCATAGGTGCAGACATGTTGGCGATGCATATGTGCACATGCCAGGACTGCTGATGAAATTTTCATCACAGTGCAAAACAGATAATGTTGACCACAAGGGATGGGAGATTCAGGCTATCAGAGTTGTTTGTTGAATGGTCTCTGGCAAATGTCACCTCAAACCGCGATAAATGGGTGGGTGTGAGAGCACAGTGGCGACTTTGGAGGCCGTCATTGCAGTGCGAAAGAAAACAGAGCAAATGCTATGCAAATTTAACACGCCAATTAGCCAGCTTCTGAGAAAAGCGCTCCCCTTTCTGGAACTCTCCTGTACTCCAGCAAAACAAACAAACATGGCAGTGGCTAACATTCAGATGATGGTACACCTCACACTCTGACACAGTATAAAGGTATGTCTGTAATAAATTCAGTCCTGGATGGAGATTTGACTGCTGGTTTTTGTTGCAAACAATTTCTTCTTTGAATCTGATTTTCTTTCTTTTTTCAACAAGCTACTGCTTACCATTTTGTGCCTGTATTTAGTTTAGACAGTCAACTTGTTAAATCATAGTCAAGAGAAAAAAAAAAGTCCATGTACAGTATGGTTTCCTTATCGCAAAATGTAGTAATTTTTCCTGCTGTATATATTTTGATATCATTAGGATATTTAAGCCATTGTTTGCTAACCAGCACACAACCCTTTATTTTAGGAAGGTAATTTCTTTAACAAACACCTTTCCAAGTTACTGTCTAAGCACAAACCCATAGTTGCAACTGTTTCCGTACTGTTTTTATTCCAGTTAGAACACAGTTGAGTTCAGTAATTTGATCAGAGTCACATTTTTATTTTGAGATATAAATTGATTCCACAATTGTATGGTCTGTGTTCAGTTCCTATCCGATACGCCAGATATTGTCTAGTTACAAGTGAATACGGGCCTGGAATAGCCGCTTCTCTTTAGCCTTCATGGTCGTTTGCACCTCAGCGCTCTCTCACTATTTCGATCCCATTAAGCGAAAAAAAAGAACATAAACTCTAATAATGTTGAAATTTAAAGAGAAAAATCTATGTATGTGTTTGCTGGTCTGCAATAACTTTGTCCCCTGTATGGCAGGGTCTTTTTTTTTATTTTTTTGTCTAATAGACTGATAAAGGAGTACTTGGAGGTAGATTATTGATGACATTACATATCATCTGTTGACTCCACGTCTGGAAATGAGCAATAGTGTGCAAAATGAAGCAGCCCTTATAATCTTCCCCCAATTCATTCTCATGTCATAACATGTTGACATGTTTGACATACAGTATGAATGTATATACAGTATATGTGTGTGTCTCTCTCTTTATTTATATATATATGTGTGTGTGTGTGTGTGTGTATGTATGTATGTATATATGTGTATATGTATATACACACACGTGGACAAAATTGTTGGTACCCTTCAGTCAATGAAAGAAAAACTCA
>JANRMT010062802.1:9603706-9622278 GCA_026402145.1 Polypterus bichir lapradei | reverse complement strand
GAGTGGAACCTTGGATTGCGAGCGTAATTCATTCCGGATTCATGCTCTCAATCCAAAGCACTCGTATATCAAAGCGAATTTCCCCATAAGAAATAATGGAAACTCAGATGATTCGTTCCACAACCCAAAACTATCCATACAAAAATGATTAATACAAAATATAAATTAAAAAATACATAAAATAAATTAACCTGCACTTTACCTTTGGAAAGAATCATGGATGGTGTGAGGGAGACAAGAGAGAGGAGGATTCTTGTGTAGGACGACTTTCACTCTGACTAACGGAATCCCTGCTATCTGTTGGCTCACTGGAATCTTCCTCTTTTTTTGCGACTTTAACAAGGAAACTCATCCAATGACAGTTGCTTTTGCCTGAAAAGTCACTACACTTGGACACAAAATAAAAAAAAATGTTTTACGCACCACAAGGTTTCTAAACTCTTTTGGGATTCCACCCAGCAGGACGACACATGGAAGATCATCCCGAAGCAGCCGCAGGCTCCCAGCACTTGTATCAGTTTGCTGTAAAAGTGAATCCGAAAAGATCCCGGACATGCTATAATCACCTGCCGTTGATGGGTGATACAAGGAAAATTATAAATTCAAGGCACAGTATTACTTGGCCACTAACCTGGCCATAACCCTGCCTGACTGCTGTGTCTGTATATAGGAAAGCGGCAGATCTCGCTGCAATAAATAACTGCGTTGTTCCCGTTTCACGTTGAATAAAGCTGGTGTTGCTAAAGTACTGTGACTCAGCTTTGTGTTTTGGGGTACAAGACAGGGACTCACACGTCACAGCACACACACACGGTCACAATGTTATAGTAAACATTGTAGTAAAAGTATAGTATAAGTACAGGGGGTCCTTGGGTTATGACACAGTTCCGTTATTACAACATTGATGTAACCCGAATTTTGGTGTAAGTCGAAACACACTCTAGCCTAAGTCACTTACCTATCTTAACACATTTGCAAAATCATAATCTAGAACATAAAAACACAAAATCTAAGCCTGAGATAAAAGAAAAGGACATAAATATACTGTACTGTACACTGTACTGTAGTAACAGAAAAAATGAGTGTAAAAAAAATGCTTACCTTTATTCCTTCTCATGTCTCAATTTTTTTAAGTTTTTATGGGAGTGAGTGTTGTAAACTCGAAACGTTGTATGTCGAAACGTTGTAACCCGAGGACCCCCTGTATAGTAAAACATGCTCGTACGGATGTTGACTATACAAGTGAGGCACGCCGACTGAGACCTAGAGTGAGAGACAATTACCCACAATCCCGCAGCAAGAGAAAGAGAAAAGAACCATCAGCCCAGTTGTGATAGTGTGATGCTCGGCAGACAACGCGTATATGGACTACTTGTATTGCAAGACCTTGCTTGTTTATCAAGTTAAAATTTATTAAAAATTTTAGCTCTTCTTGCAAAACACTCTCAGACCAAGTTACTCGCAACCCAACGTTCCACTGAATGTATATGTGTAATATATATATATATGTGTGTGTGTGTGTTGAAAAACTAAACTAAAACTAAACTAAAAAATTCCAGTAACCATTTTGTAGGATCTGTTCTTTACTCTTGTCAGCCTCATTAAAAAAAAAAAAATAATAATACTGCTTCTTTCCTAATGAGTTTACTTTTTCTCCCTTCAAATAGGGTTCGCTACCGTCTTTGTTTTACCTGAAAACCTTTTTAGTAAGAGTTTTAATAACGTTTAAGTTAAAGTTGTAAAGAATTTTCTTCCGTCAAGTCTGAATCATTGTTTTATGTATTTATCCTGAATCTCTTTTGTTTCAGATGAAAACGGGTCCATTTGCAGAGCACTCCAATCAACTGTGGAACATCAGTGCAGTCCCAACCTGGTCCAAAGTCAATCAAGGACTTGTCCGAATGTACAAAGCCGAGGTATGTGACTTCACAAGGATGCCTTCTGTTTGTTTTGGGTAACTCACCGGTGAATCAGAATATATTAGTCATAATCTGCTTGAGATATGCAGTGTTGTAACCTTTTTAACACTGGCCACCAATGCACCATGATGACTCAGCAGCCACATTTGCCTTTGGGTTATCTAAACTATTAGGAAGAAGCCCACACTAATCCAACGTGTTCCACAACACTAAAGTATCGTAGCAAAGTGAACTATGGTAGGGTTGCATTTGTTTGTGGTAGGTAGTGTGCAGTAAAGGCTGTGACACTCGACTGTGAAATCACATGATCGCTGGCTCAGTTACTTTTATTCTTCTTCTTCTTTGTGCTGAATTTGATCTGTTCCAGATTGCAAAGTAAATGGTCTGCTCAGACCGATTCCCAGCACAAACCCTGGATTTCCTTGATCATTCCTCCTAGTAGAATTAAAAAAACACAATCTATATAGCTATGTGGTTTCATACAACTTGTCACAATTAGCACATAAACCAGTGAGTTGACAAATAAGCAGGTAGCATTTATTAAAGAGTTGGCTGATTTCTTTGAAGTTCAATTTGTTCTGATGTGCGGTATGCTCCCCTCCATGTCTGTCACAACATATTACTCCCATATTATGGAGTATGCATGTTTACTAATCTTTATTAAAGTAGGGAAGTAAGCTGGGAATCAATTCTCGTTTTTAATGGTGTCGTGGCATAAATGCCTAGTACACTAAAAACAAAGTTATAAATACAAACACGATTAAGTAATATAAAATCCAGTTCAGGTTTACAGGGTCTGAAGCTTATCCCGTTAGCATTAGGAAACAATGCAGAAGCCAATCCTGCATGGGGTGCAACTCAACTGCTCACCAACACCCACACATTAATCTAGAGCCCAGTTAACCTAACCGGCATCTCTTTCTGGGGAAGGGGGAATAGGCTCCAGACCCCCACGACCTAAATTGGATTAAGCTGATTTGATTCTGTTAATAGAAAACAGCACTAAGAGATACTTTAAGAATTAACAGCCTTCTACATTTTTAGAATTGTTTTATTTTTCAATTTCGGAGAAAGCTCAGATTTAGAGTAAGTTTTCTTCATGCCAAAATTGTTCAACTGTTCAGGCAAAATAGAAAATTTAAAATGCAAAAAATAGAGAGTGGTCTCCCCTTGACTTTCTCATATACTCAGATATAAGGATGGATTTTTGAGGAGTAAACTGCAAGACGATGATTATATTTTTATATTATGTACATTAAAGAACCATCAACATCAAATCAAATTAATAATAGATTGAACAATTATCATAAAAGTAAAGTTGAATAAATCGGACCCTGCAGTTTGTCTTGAATTTAAAAAAACAAAAAAAAAAAATCGAGTATGTGTTCAGGTAAAGTACCACTTCCGGTTAGTAGAAATAGTCGAAAAGTTGATAGAAATCTGTGTTTTGTACCTAATAATTGTATGCAAAATTTGGTTAACCTAAGTAGTACTAGGGTGTTGTACCGTGTTAGAAATTATGAATGTAGTGAGAAGTCAAGTAAAATGACACCTTTCATTCGCTGTCTAAAAAGATTATAACTCAGGCCCCTTCTTCAGGCAAAATGTAATGAAAGCGTACACAAGTTATTTTATTTACATACACACAGACACACACACACAGGTATAATTCCAAAAATGGTATTTTTAGACTCAGGTTGGTCTAAAATGTTGAGCTTCATTAAAATCTCAAAATTGAATTTTTGGAGGATTCCAATACTTTCCCTATACTTCGTATACGATCTATAACGTTGACATTCATTGAAATTGAATTTTTGGACAATTCCAGTACTTTCCTTATATTCCGTATACAATCTAAAATGTTGAGATTCATCAAAATCTCAACATCGATTTTTTGGACGATTCCAATACTTTCAATATACTTCGTATACGATCTAAAACGTTGAGATTCGTCAAAATCTCGACATTGAATTTTTGGACGATTCCAATACTTTAAATATACTTCGTATACGATCTAAAACGTTGACATTCATCGAAATCTCGACATCAAATTTTTGGACGATTCTAATACTTTCCCTATACTTAGTCTATGAGAAAGTAAAAATAATTCTCATTTCTCGTAAATGCAGTTTTATGAAAAGGAAAGGAACACTGCCTCAAAGTGGCTATTTAAATAAACATAAGCCAGTCAGTAAATCGACACATAGACTGAGGAGACCAGCCCAAATTCATATCAACACTGTAGTGTTCACCGCAGACTTTACAGTTAGTAAGGCTTTTTTTTTATATGATTAATTTCATATCATTATTTGGATCAACACTTAAGTATGTTTTATCACATTGTATGTATGCTGTAAATAAAAGCTTAGTCCGTATAGTAATTGCAGCATAAATACAGCTACTGTAACTCTAATGTAATGAGATTTACTTTTAGTATAAAGTGTTGCCCGTGCAAACAGAAAAAAGCTCAGTATTGAAGTTAAAATACACATAATTTAAAGGCACATGCAAAAAAAATGACAAATGTTTAAGTCATACCCAAGGCTTATTGTCAGTAGGGAGGAGGGCAAAAAAAAAATCGCACACGATTTGAATCCAGGAGGAAAACAAAAAAGGTTTGTGCTGCCCTATTCTTGTTAAAGAAAGAATCGCACATTTTCATTGGACTCTTTGATGCACAGCCTTCCTCCCGAAGCAGAAGAACGGTGCTCAAGACAGAATTGTTCAGGCAATCACCCAAGAAAATCTGGTGGTGACAGAAGAAATGGTTGAGTTGGTTCTCTTCTGAGGTCAGGCACTTGTTGTCCCTTCCTTGTTTGAAGTGGTTTTATTGTCCTGTGGTTAAGGGAATTAATTCGGTTAAAGATTGAAGTTGTACCCAGAAGACTTTAAAAAACAAAAAAACAAAAGAGATGCACTTAAACTCAAATGACATGATAGTCAAAGCCTGTAATATTGTAGATGTTAAATGTTAAAGTGTCATGCACTGTAATTACTGCAGCTAATTTTGAATCTCAGTATGCCATGGGAAACGCTTTCCAGCATGTGCAGTCTCAGAGCATAGGGTTTCATATACTGGTTAACACCATGGTCTAGCTGACAAGAAGAATGTAGTTGCTTTTTAACCACGAATGTCAATCAGATGTACCATGAAAGGCATGTTTTTGGCATATTTGCATATCTAAGTAATGTGTGCCAATTTATTACAAAAATAAAGTGTGAAACACTTAGTATGTGAAAACCACAGCAGCTCCTGCTCATGCTGCTATTTCCCTTGTCAGTGAGCTTGCCCAGGTACGGCAGAGGCAAGTAATGAAAAATCCCAGATTGAGACATATCTTTATGTTAAGCATAATCTATAGAAAACAGAATATACAATAATCAAAAATCTACTTTTTAAATAAAATCCAAAACCAGTGTATTTTTACAGTGGAAAGTATTAAGCTTTTATGTATCACACTATCTTGATTACGTATTAGATATTACCTAATATGTAATATGAAATAGGAGCTTCCCAAAGGGAAATGTCATTTGAACACCACTCCAAGTGACAGCTCCCAAGGGACAATTCGGAGCTAAATCTCTTACCTGAATTTACTCAGTTGTGACATGATTCTGACCTGCCACCTCATTCCATTATATAAAATAAATAATATTTACAAGCTCAGCAGGAAATGACATTTGTGTGGCTGCATTCTGTTTAGGGTGAAGTGATACACACTTAATACATTTACTTTGCTTTTTAATTTTATTGAAACAGATCGTTTTTAATTGTATTTGTATGTGAAATGAGCAGAAAGGCAACATTGATGCTGTGTTTTTTTTCTCAAGTGGTGATCGCAAGATTGCATGAACAGGACAAATTGGAAAGGATACAAATCACAAGCAGTAACTCTGGAATGTAGTAATACAGAGTTAGCCATGTTTTTCTTTAGCCAAGCTGTGACGTCTCTCCAGCCAGGCAATACATAAAGACCTCCCAAAAAACGTGAACTAAGCCAATAATTGAAGGTTTTGTAGGTGAATGTGCCATATAAAATAACTAGCTGTGTTACCTGGCATCGCCCAGAAAATTTTATAAGGGGGGGCCCTCAGTTATAGTGCCCTCAGTTAATCGAGTGTTAATCAGAAATACTTTGTAGCCAACTAAGTGCTTTTTTGTGCACGATATTTGTAGATTTAATGGTTTGTAATATTGGGAGGCAGTGTGGGAGGCAGGGAGAAGCACTTTGAGTGCTTGTATGAAAATGTGCTATATAAATAAATGTTGTTGTTGTTGTGATGGTAGTTGTTAAAGCTTTGGACCAATGTCTTTAAATCCTGTGGCTGTGGGTTTAAATTTTGCTATATATGTGTATATACAGTATATTTATATTATGTATACAGTATATATATGTTTTATATACATATCATGTATATTATGTATGTGTATATATATATATATATATATATATATATATATAATTATATATAGATTTGTTTGTTGGAGTAACTGTGGTGAGCTGGCTGAACATTGTACATATGTCTCTCTGTTATAAAAGAAAATCTTAAGATGAGACTAGTGCAAAGAGACTTATTGAAATCCCGCCCTCCTCTCCACCATTTCCAGTTAACGGCCCATGCCCATGGTCCTCTCACCTCTCATTTGTCTGAATGTTTTTGTCAGACACAGTTCCTGCACTCTCAGCTCTTATAAATTTTAATGTTTTCCTCACTTTAAGTTGCCAATAAAAGAAGACTTATGTCAAAATCTTATTGAAGAATTTCATCCCGAAGGGTTATAAACAGAAGAAATGAGTACACGGGAAATCCTAGCACCAAGAAATGATGAAGTCAAACAAATTTACGCAAGAATTGTCGATCGGTTACACAGCAAATTAAAGGTTAAATGCGTATCAATAAACTATGCTGAAACAGTTGGTGGTGATGGTGCGGAAGATGAAAACATCAACTTACAATATCCTGAAGAATATCTACAACCGTTAACACCGTCCGGTGTTCCGCCGGCCAAACTACTGCTGAACGAAGGATGTATCGTAATGTTATTGCATAATTTATGTCTGAGTGATGGGCTATACCATAGGACAAGATTAGTTGTATTTAAAATTGGTCGAACAATTCTGACATATCAAATATTAACAGGTATCAAGAATGGTAATGTAGTAATGGGGATAACATGAGACACCAAAGGAGATCTTGATATGACATTTGTATTAAAATGTTTACAGTTTCCCATTAGAATAGCTTTTGCTATGCCAATTAATAAATCTCAGAGCCAAACATTCGAAAAAGTCGGTTTATTTATTAGAGAGAAAGAAACGAAATTCACTCACAGGTAGTTATACGATGAGTTGTCTTAATTACTTGCTGTAATGTAAAATAGTGAGTTCTATTATGCATATGGAACAATTCCCATGAAAATAACAATCTATGTAAATTGTACATCTGCCTCCGCAAGCGGCAGATCCATGAAGTGGCTAGCGCCGCACGGAGGTTGGCGAGTGAAGCAAGCAGGGGACAGAGCCCCCTAGTGTGTGTGTGGGGGGGTTAGGCCAATTTGACCAGGGTCCCTAATTTTAATCAGTAGATGGGGCTCTAAATAAAGTTTAAGGGAGTCTCATCTTAAGATTGCACCTGGTTTTTTGTATGTTCCTGTTTTATAACCCTAAAAAATCCCTATTTTAGCCCTAGTTAGCATATAGTTTTATAACCCTAGGGTATTGTTTTTAAAGCTTTGTGATACAGTATTTTACCTCTATTTATTACTTTTTAGATTATATATATACACACACACACACACACACACAAAACATATATATACAAGCTGTGTAAGCCAGTGCTGTAAAAAGCCTGGGGTCTTAGAAATCATCAGGAAAAAAAAGCTGTAATGTAGAGATGTCAGGTAATGTAAAGGAATGACTCTGGGCATCTCTCTTCTAGGAGGTTTCATGTTGCCAACATGCTCGCCTCACTTGTGCATTAGTGGCGAAGCGAGTGTCTTTCTTTGGAGGTTTCGTTTCTCCGACGTGCTGGCTTTGCTTGCATATCCTCAGAGGTGGAGAGAACAATTGAATTCAACTTTGTTTGATATTCAAAATAAAGTGTTACTTAGGTCTTGATGAGTTTGAGTCCGGATATTCTCTTTAAGTGTTTGCCACATTGTAAAGATAGATTGCAATTCAGATTGTGGATTTGATATGATTTTTTGGGAAGATCGCCCACCCCTAATTTGACTAATCAAGTTTTCAAATTTATGTAGGATTTGATTAATCCTTTGGTGAGCTACTTGGAAAGGGGACTCATGTTAGAGACCCCTGCACTAAAAAGACGGTATCCTCTCGTTACGAGGGCAGTGACTTGCACGGTTGTTGGTAAATCCTAACTAAAGAAAAGAAAATTTCATATAAAGCAAAAATGATATCCATAATAGTTAAGTTTATAAAGTCTTGCACAGTTGTTTGGAGCCTTTTTCATCCAGCTGCAGATGCAGCGAGTTAAGTCGTCCACGGTCATGTTTGCTTGTGGCGCAGAGTGAAAAATTTTGCTTGGCAGTTAAATGAATCAACTTATATAACGCGTCTGCTCAGCTACTTTTATTTGCAAAATGCTGCCTTAATAAATATTGATTCACATAGTTCTTAGAAGTAGTAAAGAATGGGGAGTGGGGATTGTCAATTATAACGTTCAAGTTATCAAGGAGCGCCAGTGGGTCAGTAAGTGGCCCTTTTTGAGACCAGTTCCTAAAGTTAGTTATGTGCTGTCTGTTTGTCTGTTTCGTCAAGCTGTCGTATTCTTCCTCGTTTTCGTGTCTTGAAATTGGGTGGCTGTATGTATCTTGCAAAGCAGAATATGTTTTGTTCTGTTCAGGTTTAAGCTCCAGATTTTCTGTGTTTCTGTTACATTTGTGATATAATTTTTTTATTTAGTAATTTATTTATTTTTAATCCCATTTTTAGTTTTCACCCAAATGAGGTAAGGGTGGGGATAGGAGGCCCTGAGATGTCATAGCCCAGGGCACCTGATTAGATTAATCTGGCCATGGTGTTATGCTAAATTATAGAAGATGATGACAAAAGTTGTTTGTCACTGGAACTGCCTAATGTACCCAATGAGTTAAACGTTCCTCTGCATACCGTTGACAGCACAGCACATGGTTTTGAAACATAAATCACTGTTGTTAGTTTCATTACAGGCACGCCATGGCCACAGGTATGTGGCAGAGCCACTCCAGCCTGCTTTGTAGTCATGTGTAACATGTACCCAAAAGGCTGTGAGAGAAATAGGACAGCATAATACTAGAAAGACGCCTATGAAAAATGACAGAGGTCCTGCTTTGTTCCACAGTGTAAGCCTTGTGTTTGACACAGGAGCCTAGCGGCAGGGCTATACAAAGTTATGCTGCTCAGAGAAATGAAAGGAAGAATTTTTTAATCAAAATATAACATCAAGTCAATGAGACTTCTGGCCTATTGATCTGATCAGTTAAGTAGCACGGGGGGCTTGTTCATCAGTTTCAGCTGCTTTGGTGCACTAGAGGGGCATCAATGAGACGACCCCCAAAACAGAAATGAATGGTTTAACAGGTGGAAGGAGGCCACTGACATTTTTCCCTCCTCATCTGTCTTGTCACTCGTTTTCCATTTTGCTACAGTCAGTGTCACTACTGGTAGCATGAGGCCATACCTGGACCCTACAGAGGTGGCACAGTTAGTCCAACTTCTCCAGGATGGCACATCAATACGTGCCTGTCATTGCCAGAAGGTTTGCAGTGTCTCCCAACACAGTCTCAAGGGCATGGAGGAGATTCCAGATTCCTTGTAGAAGGTCCTTAACCCATCAGCGGGACCCACCAGTATCAGCTCCTTTGGGGAAATAAGAAGGAACAGAATGAGCACTACCAGAGCCTACAAAATAACCTCCAGCAAGCAGGCAGGCCACTGGTGTGAATGTCTCTGACCAAACAATCAGAAATGGACTTTATAAGGGTGGCCTGAGGGCCCGACGTCCTCTAGTGGGCACCGTGTAGCTCGATTGGCATTTGCCATAGAATATCAGAATTGGCAGGTCCACCACTGGCGAGTGCCCTGTGCTTTCACAGATGAGAGCAGGTTCACCCTGAGCACATGTGACAGACGTGAAAGGGTCTGGAGAAGATGTGGAGAATGTTATGCTGCCTGTGACATCGTTCAGCATGACCGGTTTGGTGCTGGGTCAGTGATGGTATATCTGGGGAGGCATATCCATGGAGGGACACACAGACCTCTACGTGCTTGAAAATGGCACCTTGACTGCCATTAGGTATCAGGATGAAATCCTTGGACCCATTGTCAGACCCTATGCTGGTGCAGTGGCTCCTGGGTTCCTCCTGGTGCACGATAATGCCCGGCCTCATGTGGTGAGAGGATGAAGGAATCGATACCATTGACTGCCAACCCTTTTGCTCACTCGCCTGACCTCAATCCAATAGGACACCTCTGGGTGGGAAATTATGTTTTTGGTCCATCTAACACCACAGCCTGTCCAGGAGCTCAGTGATGCCCTGGTCCAAATCTGGGAGGAGATCCCCCAGGACACCATCAGTTGTCTCATTAGGACGTTGTCAGGCATTGGGGGGGGGTTTAGGTTTTCTGTAGGTTGCTCATTTTCATTTCCATCCTTTCGTTCCTCACACTTCACCATATTAGTCCATAGCAGTACTGGTAGCCAGCAGGATTTCAATTCCCATTGAGATCTGGTTTGTTTTCAAATTGTTCCTTTAATTTTTTTTTGAGCAGTTTATACAGAGGAGCGGGTTTTAAATAAGAAATATGCTACAAAATCTTTCACTTATCAAAATGGAATCATTCTGGTGGCTCGTAACTCAGCAATTATAAATGCATATACAAGTTCCACATTTCTCACAACTAACTTTCCTGAATGCTGTCCGAGTGTCTCTTTCGTCTGCATATTGTTCCACTTTCCGTGGCCTTTCTGCCCTGAAGTGCTTCCTTATTTCCATCTTCATTGCAGTTCCCCTTGACATGAGAGCACATATTAGAGACTGTGTCTTACTGTGCAACTGGATGAATTTCCATTTCGATTCCTTTGAGAATTCTAGTTCTAAATCTGCTGGCTTTGTTCAAGAAAGGAGAGGTTCGGTGAGAGTAGGTCACATCCAGGAATGCGTTTTTTGTTTTTGTTTTTTCTTATTCTCTTGTGTTGAAATGGCATGTTTTACTGTGTTAATTACAAATACATAAAGGAATCCAAATGTGCTGCATATAGTTTGAGCAGAATGTTTGTTGATTTGTCTTCTATCCATTTATTATGTGGGATTGTGGAGGGCAGAAGCCTATTGCAGCATCATTGGGCACATAGGAGAAACCAGTCCTGCACAGTGGCAGTCAATCGTAGGCCACATTTGACAGTAGCAGCTCTCTGTTATTCAAGCCAGAGGTTTTTATGTGTTTTTATTTGTTTTAGAGCTACTATAAAATTAATAATGTGATCTCCACTTAGGAACAAATATCTATGCACTAGTGCCAAAACCTTTAGAACACGTCAGTTTTTATGGAACTTAACACGGTTTAATGTTTTAATGTTCCATGAAATCAAGGCATAGAGCAAATAACCAATGGGGAAAAAAATTAAGTTAAAGAATCGTTAAGTGTTCAAAGTTTTATTCATATGTTTGATTCATCTTTGTAGCCTGCACCTTTTGCTGATAAAACAGCCACACTATGGTAGCCCTTTTGATTCAGAATGCCAGTCACTCTGTGCAGGTCACCAACTCTGCCACCAGACCATCACACTTCCTCCTCCATGTTTGACAGTTGGTGTCACACGCTGAGGAACCTTTCTTTCACCAACTCGATGGCATCCAAACACCCTGTTTGATGAACCGAAGATTTCAAAGTTTGATTCATCGGTCCATGAGATTTTCTTACAGTCTTCAGTAGTCCACATCCGCTATTTCAAGGCCCTATTTTCACCTTTTAAGGAATGGCTTTCTTCCTGCCACTCACTATGTAAAGATATGTACACTGGAAGTGTGACCGTGGTGAGATCTGCGGTGGGAGTGACGGAGGTGGGATTACATCAGGGATCGGCTCTGAGACCTTTCTTATTTGTAATGGTGATGGACAGATTGACAGATTAGGCAGGAGTCCCCATGGACTGAGATGTTTCCTGATGACATTGTGATCTGTAGCGATAGTAGGAGACCCTGGAAAGGTGGAGGTCTGCTCTAGAGAGGAGAGGAATGAAGGTCAGTAGGACCACCAAGACAGAATACATGTGTTTAAATGAGAGGAGGTCAGTGGAATGGTGAGGATGAGGGGAGTAGAGTTGGCGAAGGTGGAGGAGTTTAAATACTTGGGATCAACAGTACAGAGTAACGGGAAATGTGGGAGAGAGGTGAAGAAGAGAGTGCAGGCAGGGTGGAGTGGGTGGAAAAGAGTGTCAGGAGTGACTTGTGACAGACGGGTATCAGCAAGAGTGAAATGGAAGGTCTACAGGACGGTAGTGAGACCAGCTATGTGATATGGGCTGGAGACGGTGGCACAGGAGACAGAGCTGGAGGTGGCAGAGTTAAAGATGCTAAGATTTGCATTGGGTGTGACGAGGATGGACAGGATTAGAAATGAGGACATTAGGGGGTCAGTGCAAGTTGGACGGGTGGGAGACAAAATCAGAGAGGCGAGATTGCATTGGTTTGGACATGTGCACGGGAGACATGCTGAGTATATTGGGAGAAGGATGTTAAAGATAGAGCTGATAGGCAAGAGAAGAGGAGGAAGGCCTAAGAGAAGGTTTATGGATGTGCTGAGGTGGAGGGTGTGACAGAGCAAGATGATGAGGACAGGAAGAGATGGAACAAGATGATCCGCTGTGGCAACCCCTAACGGGAGCAGCTGAAAGAAGAAGAAGACGACTCACTCTGTAAAGCCGGCAGCGCAAAGTCTACTCTTCACAGTACAAACTGACACTTGCTTTATTTTGACCTGCACTGTTAAGCTGTGCTCAAAGCTTTTGTGCCGTGAGGGGTCTGTGAACACGCAAGCTGGTGACCCTCAGAAACTTGTCTTCTGACTGGCTTGGGACTTTGGATCTGCAAGATCTCTTCCTGTCAGAGTTTCTTCCAGTTTCCAGTTGCCTTTGGGTTGTGTAGGATACCACTAGACTCACTGACACTTTTATATATTTATTTTTTGCACTTTCTCTAAATGAAAGGCCTACACATCTAAGGGTAGTAATAAGGGTTTGTTAAATGCTGTTGTCTTGCCATCATCACTGCAATTTACAACTTTCTACAGTGTAATATTGCCCAAGTCGTACTTCAGAGGGTCTAGTAACGCAATCTGTTTCAACTAAGACACACAGAGGAGGCGGTTTAAATAATCGACAGAACTTGGGACACCTGTGCAAATTGTTTACAAGGCTTAATTTGCTTGAATTGTTGCAGAACATCTGCAGGTTGTGACCCATTAGTTGTTCCCTGAAGAAGGCCCATTTGTAATATTCTGAAATGTTCTTTTTTTCAGTTTTTACTAACCTAAACATTCAATTGAAACATCTGGCAGTATACTGCTTAACTTTTCACCTTTTTAGGTCATTCATTGCATTTCAGCTGATTAAGTTTGCAGAAAAACTGAGGCGCTCTTAAACTTTTGACTAGTAGTGAGTGTGTCTGTCTGTCTGTCTGTCTGTCTGTCCATCTGTCTACTAAAATAGAGGGATACACATTTTTTAAGAAGGATAGACAGAACTGATAAAGAGGTGGTGTTGCTGTTTATGTCAAACAGAATTTAAATGTCTTCTGTTGGACGATGTGCCCCATCTTAGTGAGGACATGTGGCTTTGCCTGGAAAATATTAGGGAAAGAGGTCTTATTTTAGGAGTGTGTTGTAGACCACCCAATTCAGCCAGTAATGTCAGTGCACATCTTTTTAGTAATATCAAAGAAGCAAGTTTACAGAGAGGTGATATAGTCATGGGGGCCTTTAATTATCCAAATATTAACTGGGATAAGCTTGCAGATGGAGGAGCACAAGTTTTTAGAAGAAATCAGTGACTGTTTTTTTTAACTCAGCATGTTAAACACCAACACGGAGTGAAGCCTGTCTGGATTTAGTATTCTGTAATATTCAAGATAGAATTGAGGGTGTAGCGGTGATTGGACCACTAGAGTCAAGTGATCATAATATAATAAAGTTCTCAGTATTTTGAAAGAGTGAAAATGTAAAGACTAAAATTATTAAGTTGGTAGGACAAATTTTGAGCAAATGCGACAAAGTCTAAATGGGATAGACTGGGATAAGCTTTTTAGTGTGGAGACAGTCAAGGAACAGTGGAACAGGTTTAAAAATGTTTAACATGTAATGCAGGACAGATACATACCTAAATTTGCAATTAATAAGAAATTAAAGAAAAAACTCCACAGTGGATTAATAAAGATTTTTTTATTAGCTGCAGAAGAATAAACTTCTTTATAAGGCATATAAGACTAATGACTGCAAAGTGAATCATAGAGTGTATGAGCACATGAGAGCAACCATTAAGAAGGATATCAAGGAGACTAAAAGACAGTTGGAGGGGAATATAGCAGATAAGGCGAAAGACGACCCTAAGAGATTCTTTCAGTATTTTAGTAGTAAAAGAACAGTCAAGGAGCAGGTGAAGGGAATTAAAAGATAGAATGAAATAGCGCACACACTAAACTTATATTTTTCTGAGGTCTTCACAAGTGAACAAATTGATAACCGCCAAGAGGTAACAGGGACTACTAAGGAGGTGCTGAGAGGAGGGACTACTAAGGAGGTGCTGGATTTGGAAATTGTAGAGAGAGAAGAGCTGATCAGATTAAATAGGCTAAAATCAAACAAATCACCAGCAGCAGATCATATTCACCCTTGAGTTCTTATGGGAGCTAGAGAGTACAGATAGAAACCCTTGACACATATTTTTAGGAAGTTACTGTGCACTGGAGGGATTCCGAAAGACTCGAAAAAGGCAAATATCATTCCCGTTATATAAAAAGGGTGACAGGGCAGATCCAAGCAATAATCCAATAATAATAATAATAAAAGATCCAGTAAGCGTAACATGAATCATAAGAAAATTAATGGAAGGAATTATTAAGGATAAGATTAAGCAACTCCTGGCAAGGACAGGAATTATTAGGAACAGTCACCATTGGTCAGAAGAGGGAGGTCGTGTTTTACTAACATGCTGGAATTCTATGAGGAAGCAAGAAGGGGATACGATCAAAGTGGAGCAGATGATATTATTTATCTTGACTTTCAGGAAGCATTTAATGAGGTGCCAAATGAGAGGGTGGGCATCAAATTAAAAGAAGTGGCAGTTCAGGGTGATGTTTGTAGGTGGGTGCAGAATTGGATCAGACACAGGAAGCAGAGGGCGATGGTGCGAGGAACCTCATAAGAATTGGCCGATGTTAAGAGTGGTGACCAGCAGGGGTCAGTGCGGGGGCCGCTGCTATTTTTAATAGAAATGATTTGGATAGGAATATAAGTACCAAGCTGGTTAAGTTTGTAGATGATACCAAGATAGGTGGATTAGCAGATAATTTGGAATCTGTTGAATCATTACAGAAGGACTTGGATAGCAAACAGCCTTGGGCAGATTTGTGGACGATGAAATTTAATGTCAGTAAATATAAAAAATTACACATAGGAAGTCAAAATGTGAGGTTTGAATACACAACGAGAGGTCTGAAAATCAAAAGTCCACCTTATGAGAAGGATTTAGGAGTCATAGTCATATCGACTTCCAGACGGTGTTTAGAAGCCATTAAGAAGGCTAACAGACTGTCAGGTTATATAGCGCCTTGATGTGTGGAGTACAAGTCACAGGAGGTTCTGTTCAGCTTTATAACACACTAGTGAGGCCTCATTAACAGCACTAGAGAAGGTCCTGAGAAGAACGATGAGGCTGATTCCAGGGCTACAGGGGATGAATTATGAGGAATGATTAAAAGAGCTGAGCCTTCACGTTTAAGCAGAAGAAGATAAAGAGGTGACCTGACTGAAGTGTTTAAAATTATGAAGGGAATTAGTGCAGTGGATTGAGACTGTTATTTTAAAATGAGTTCGTCAAGAACACGGGGACACAGTTGGATACTTGCTCAGGGTAAATTTCACACAAACATTAGGAAGTTTTTCTTTACACAAAGAACAATAGACACTTGGAATAAGTGACCAAGTAGTGTGGTAGACAGTAAGACTTTCAAAAGTCGACTTCATGTTTTTTGGATGAAATAAGTGGAGAGGACTGGCGAGCTTTGTTGGGCTGAATGGCCTGTTCTCGTCTGGAGTGTTCTAATGTTCTTCTTCACAGATTGTCTTGGCTGCAATTCTAAAACAATCCTGAAAGCGAATTAGCCAACCTCAGCTGGCAGTAAAATCTTCGTGTCCCAAGGAGACAGACAGTGACTTTGCTTTGTATTGGACTGGCGAGCTTTGTTGGGCTGAATGGCCTCTATTGTTCTGAAATAACATACATGTCTTCACGGGTTTGTTTTTTTAAATAAAATGTACCCTAACTTTTTATTTGCCTAGTAAAATAGGATGTTTTTCCAATATACATTCTTGATAATTTTAATTTGCACACTTTGATTTTTGTAGCTTTTTGTTACCCGTTTTGAATTTCTGATTATAACAATAGTAATTGCAAATGTATTTTAAGTCTATTTTTAAATGGTGGTCTTTAAAGATTGCACTATCATAAAGTTTTGTCTTCTGTAACACTTATAAGCCATAATGCCATACTTTGCAATTCGCACACCAATGTGGATTTAATAACAAGCAATATGAAAAACGTAGACCCACGAAGTGTAACAATTTACGGGCCCTGTCATGTGACACAACTTTTCCAGCTATTTTCAGTCACAGACTTCATTTACAAAAGTTTAACGAGTTGCAGGCAGGCGTGTAGTCTGACATTCCCAGAACACTCAGCTCAGTTAGTCTTGTAAGGGCGGGCTTGTGTGTACGTGTACAATAGCGATGAGGAATAAGGAATGCGGGTGTTATGGACCTCACAAAGAGAAGCCAGTCTGCTCTGTCTGATATCTTGAGTCTTGCATACCACAACAGAATGGAGGAGTGGGAGGCTGAGATTGTGGCTGAACTTAGCGTACCAGAAAAGTATTTGTACACCACTAGCTTTGTCAGCCAGCATGTTGATTAAAGTATTGCAAAGTCACATTTTTTTTTTTTTTTTACTTATGTCACCTTTATCTAAATACTAGCAAAATACCCGCGCTTCGCAGTGGCGAAGTACTGCCTTAAAATTTTTATTAAGAAGAAAATTAAACCTTTTTAAACTGAGGGAAAATATACCAATAATTATTTGTTAAGGATCTCTTTGTATACCACGTTGTCAGTTCGGCCCTCTGGTTGTAACATGACCAAGCTGTGCGCTGAGCTTACTCTTGAGCATGCAACGTACAGTTGGCCATGTGAAAAGTAATCTTGTCTCAAATCTCACAGCTTGGATTGCTGCTGTCATAATCAGTTTGCGTTTCATGATTTGTTTCAATTACGACAGCATTTGCAGGACTTGTGTTGAAGAGACATTCGGCATCTGTCAAGCGTTGTAAGCATACAACCGGTTTCATCGATAACTTCACATCCAGCTTTTGAGAGTTTAAACATTCATAAACATCAAAGTGTCCACTACTGAAATCGTCACCTGTGAACATAAGATGAGTTCAACGTGGTGGACGTTGTCGACCGTTATGACCGTCATGCGTAGAATTTCGAAATGAAACCTTCTTAACTTTTGTAAGTAAGCTGTAAGGAATGAGCCTGCCAAAATCAGCCTTCTACCTACACGGGAATTTGGAGAATTAGTGATGAGTGAGTGAGTGAGTGAGTCAGTGAGGGCTTTGCCTTTTATTAGTATAGATACTGTTTTAATTTTTTTAAATCTTGATATGTCCACATATGTTAGAAAAGAATGCACTTTTGTAGCGGGGCTACATAGTAATAATGTATTCGATGTGTGTGCTGAGTGTGTGTTATTTCCATCGTCCCGTTTACTGTTCGTTAAGTGTATGTCAGTGAATGTTGTCCCCGTAAGTGCAGAGGGGATGGATGAGGGAGAGAGACCGCAGTCCCAGGATGGAAAGCACCTGTTCACATTCAGTTACATCCAGCTCTTTACTATTTAAATGATCAGAAGGGAAAGAAAAGAGGAGGAAGGAGAAAGACGGAGATTTCATTTAATGACAGCGAACCATAATTTCCTGCTATTTTTCACATCGCGCTTTGTATCCAGTTTGTTTCTCATTCCGCCGGATTCATTTCAGCTCAGTCATCGGCAGAAACCACGGGGTTAAACTTCATTATCCACCATACGCGGAGGAAACACGGTGAGATTGTTCCATTTTTCCAGGAGATTCAAACGCATCCATTCTTTGTTGATCAGTCATCTGTATTCAGGACAGTAATATACCCGGACTCAAGTTCACGATCATTGCCATTTCAGTATTCATTCATTATTGTTATTTGTGTTTTGTGTTTGTTATACGTTACAGGGGCAAGGGAGGGTTTGTTATTGTATATATGGTGTTTTCACTATATATATATATATATATATATATATATATATATATATATATATATATATATTTTCTATGTGTGGAATTTG
>JANRMT010062802.1:9568021-9581474 GCA_026402145.1 Polypterus bichir lapradei | reverse complement strand
AACTATGTTTTCTATCATTTAGAACTGTTTTCACATTAGTATTTTGATGGGGCACTGAGTTATACTTGAATGTAGCTATAGAGTTGAAAAGCACTGCAAATGTTAGTTACAGGGTGAAACAATGACACTGGAACTCCACAATTCCATCTACTCGGCTTCCAAGCTTTTCTCCCTTTATGTAGACAGTGACTGACAGAGGAAGGCACAGTTTGGAACATCGATTTTACTTTTGATTTCCTTGCTAAATGTCTTAGGCTTATTGTTGGCCTAAGTGGTTATGATACAAGAACAGAGTGGTTCAAACAGTGCAATGAAATTCTTACTTTGCTAAGTCTCCCTTACACCAAGCAATAAATTAGATAGGAATTAATCTAAAAGTAATAATTAAGTAGAAATCAGAAAATAATCAGAAAAATAAAAAGTAAAATAAAGTACTCTGTGCCTCGTGCTACATACAGAAAGGGAAACGATCAATGGAACTGATGGAAAGTGGAGGGAGCAGTGATGAATGTATTATTCATGAGTCTGATGGTCTGTGGGTAGAAGCTACTTGTGAGTCTTGTTGTCCTTGATTTCACACTCCTGATGGCAGACGTGTGGAGATATCATGTTGTGGGTGCGTACCGTCCTTAACTCTTTCAGGGCTGATGTCGACTTTTGTCAACCGCAGGGGTTGAGCGTGGTAGATAACTTGTAAACGATGACAAAACCTGCCTCATACATTTTAGTTTGACTCGCTTTGCTAGAATGAAAGTTAGTTTTGTTGGTTTGACCTGAGATTCTCTGCGCTCGAGTGAGTAGTGAAGAGCAAACAACGTCAAGAATGGCATCGACATCTGCTGAGAGATCGAAGCAAATGCACAAAGCAAAATACCCCATTGACGACGTTTTACTTTATTTTTGGACTCTGACTTGTCAAATTCCCATTTTGATGCATGTGATCTGGAGATCGTGCTCGAAAATGAAAGTGAGGTACTGGCATCAGCTGATCGGGGTGCTGAACACGTTTGTTTCAGTGACGCGCCTATGGTAATGTTCACCTGAGTGGACCGCCACTTACAATGATGAGAGATACAAACCTGATTGCGTTGCACTGCGCTTGGAAGCCATTCTGCAATGCATTCCTGGCAGCTGTCATGTTGCCCGTGAGTGGCTCGAGACACAAGAGACGGCAAACTGGCGGCCACAGCATCCCGTAACAGATGTTTAATGTTGATTTATGTGTGAAGCGATCTCTCTGTGTGCTTTTCAGAAAACTGAGTTTTTTAGAAAAAAAAAATATTCAGCCCCCAAAGAGTTAATAATATGGTGGGCCCTCCTGATGACCCTGGAGTGATGGGAAGACCGTTCTAGAGATGAACTGTGCCATTTTTATCCTTCGTGTCCTGTGCGGAGCAGCTTCCATACCACACTGTGACTGAACTAGTGATAACACTCCCCACTGTACATCTGTAAAAGGTGCGGAGGATTTTGGTTGACGTGCCAAATCTCCTCGGCCTTCTCCAGACGTCCAGTCTCTGCTGTGATTTCTTTAGAAGCTGGCGAGTGTTGTGGGACCAGGTGGGATCCACACTGATGTAAGTTTCAAGAAATTGAAAGGTTTTCACCCTCTCCACCGATGGATATTGGGGTATGCTGATCCTTTCTCTTCCTCCTCCTAGGATCAATAATCCTCTCTTTGGTCTTATCTTCATTTACGGAGAGATTCTTTTCATGACACCAGGCCACCAGTCCCGCCACCTCTCTTCTGTATGCGGCCTCCATTCCCCCAAGTGATTAGTCCAATAACTTGTGGTGTCATCTGCAAACTTTATGATGCTGGTCTTGGTCTGGGAGGCCACACAGTCATAAGTAAAGAGAGTACACAACAAGGGACTCAACACGCAACCCTGAGGGGTCCCTGTGCTCAAAGTTCTAATGTCTGAGGTCCGATTTCCAAATGTCTGTGGTCTGTCTGACTGGAAGTTTGGCCACCCAGTTGCAGAGGGAGGTTGTCAGTCCAAGGGCGAGGAGGTTAGGTGCATACACTGATACAGCGCATTGCCGCATCCACCACATGACAAACCAACTGAAGATCCCAAAGTGGGTTCTGAGTGTAGCCATGAAACGTGTGACCCCACACAAGTTCAGATGGAATGAAGCCAGTGTGTGTTTTTTTTTATGGTGGCCGGAGTGCCAATTCTGCCACCAACCCCGAGGTTTTTCCATAGCAGGGCTGAATGCAGATTAACGTCATACCCAGGATGGAGCAATTGCAGGTTAAGGGCTTTGCCTGAGGGCCCAGTGAAGTAGAATCACTTTTGGCGTTGACGGGATTCGAACCAGCAACCTTCCAATCAGAGCCACAACTCCGCCCACAAAGGAGCTTCTCACAAACTGGAATTCAACTGTGTTGAATACTGAACTGTAATCAATAAATAATGTGATGAACTGGAAAACAAAAAAATAACCTATGCAGTTTCCATCATTGTGTTAAACTAAAGAGTTCACTTAAAAAAATTTTTTTTTTTTTTGGCTTTCCATCCATCCATTATCCAACCCGCTATATCCTAACTACAGGGTCACGGGGGGGTCTGCTGGAGCCAATCCCAGCTAACACAGGGGGCAAGGCAGGAAACACACCCCGGGCAGGGCGCCAGCCCACCGCAGGGCACACACGCACACACACTAGGGACAATTTACGATCGCCAATGCACCTAACAAGCATATCTTTGGACTGTGGGAGGAAACCCACGCAGACACGGGGAGAACATGCAAACTCCACGCAGGGTGGACCCGGGAAGCGAACCGAGGTCTCCTAACTGCGAGGCAGTAGTGCTACCAACTGCACTACTGTGCCGCCCCAATTATAGATAGATAGAGAGATAGATAGATACTTTATTAATCCCAAGGGGAAATTCACATAATCCAGCAGCAGTATACTGATACAAAGAAACAATATTAAATTAAATAGTAATAAAAATGAAAAAAAATGTATATATCCTGATGCAAAAAAAAGAAATTTGTTTGAAAAAGTGTGAATAGTAGCAACAGCCAGCCTGACACGGATACTCATTTCTAAGTTTTGTGGAGAGTGAAACCTGATATAGGAAGAGACTTTACCGACCAGAAAAGAGAAAGCATTTAATGATGGTCAAAAATGTCCTGCATATAAACCTGTGATTTATGCAGCAACGTACTGGTGTCAGTCAGTCATTATCCAACCCGCCATATCCTAACACAGGGTCACAGAGGTCTGCTGGAACCAGTCCCAGCTAGCACAGGGCGCAAGGCAGGAACAAAATCCCGGGCAGGGTGCTAGCCCACCTCAGGGCACACACTAGGGACAATTTAGAATCGCCAATGCACCTAACTTGCATGTCTTTGGACTGTGGGAGGAAACCCACGCAGATACGGGGAGAACATGCAACCTCCACGCAGGGAGGACTCAGGAAGTGAACCCGGGTCTCCTAACTGCGAGGCAGCAGCGCTACCCACTGTGCCACCCTTTTTTGGCTTTAATTTGGGCTAAATAAATCTGAATATTCTTGTCTGCATTCCTGTAGCCAGTGTGCAAAAAGTAAAAATGGGAAAATATACAGAGAAGTTCACATTGCGGCCTTTTTCTCGTTTTCAACATCTGCAGCCTTTAACTCGTATGTTTTTCATTCTGACCCCACTAGAGAAAGGGGAACTGCGTTGGGATGGGCGTTGGGTATTTTTTTTTTTAAGTGTTCGTTTGCTTCTTTTCTCGGGGTATCGGGTGGTGTCTGCCCCACGCACTCCGCCTTTTGAGGAAGCGCCAGCGGCGTGCAAAGGGTTAAGTCGTTTTCAGTGGGCTGGCCCCGCCCCATCCCACATCCTGTGTTTACAGACTGACTGCATGCCTTCTCAGAGTGCAGCTGAGCGCGGAGCTGTCTCTTCCAAGCGCATTCTCTCCCGCTCCCTCGCTCCTCTGCCCCACCCTAAACGGTTTGCAGCTTGCCGAGTGCACATTGCTGACAGCCAAACAGTCACATTTGGAAATCTTTTTGCGTTTTAAAAAAAACATTGCTTGAGAGGATGCAATCTGAAATTTGTGTTCATGGAAATGTGCCCCGTCACTGTGTCTGTTCACCTTTTTTCATTTTTTTTTCTTATCTCTCTCAGTCTCTCCCTCTCTCTATCTCTCAGTGTGATCCCCCCCCCAAAAAAAAAAAAAGACTTAGTTCTTTCTTTCGCTCGGGCCTCCGGCCAACACAGACTCGGAAACCCCCACGTGGAATGAAGCCAGAGAGTTTACAGGCCAGTCCGATATGCCGCCCTCCTTGATTTCAGTTGTGCTCAACTGAGTAGGTTGCATACTTTTTTTCAAATTCAAGCAGATTGTTGCTCATGATAATGAGAACACATTGCAAAATAAGTGAAATCAAAAGAGTACAGTGTTCAATGTAATAATTAGGAAATCAGCACATTCCAAAATGGTTTATGTATTGTAAGGCACAGAACGCCTTGTTACACATGCAAATAAATAGTTACAGTGGGTATAGAAAAGATTCACCTCCTTCGGAATATAATCCCATTTTTTTTTTGCTTTACAGCCTTAAATGAAAGCACAAAAAAAAAAAAATTCCCCTCCAGGAGGCGTTCTCTCTTGAAGCACTTCTAAGTCACAGGCCCACTCCACCACGGTGTGCTAAGAAGCAGCTCTGGGGGTCTTGTCAGGCGATTCACTACTTCCTCCGGACATTTCAGACTAAATGCTGATTCTCTTCAAGTTCATTTTGTAATTTCGGCACAGTACATGTTTATTATTTATTGATTGATCGATCGATTGTATGATTTGTAAAGTGAGTCTGTATCTTTGTTTTTATGTTTCTGCTGCTGTATGTGTTTACAGTGGGTAAAGAAAAGAATCCCCCCCCCTTGAAATATTCCCATTTTTTTGCTTTACAGCCTTAAATGAAAACACACACAAAAATATTTCTTCCCAGTTTTACTTACGCAATGTAACCTTTACATCCAAGTGAAAGACATCACAGCTACAGTTCAGAAAAATGATAAAAAATCAAAAACAAGACCTACTGAGATTAATAAAGGCTCACCCCCATTAATGTCAGTGTCATTTTATTGACCCACCTTTTGCTTTAATGCCAGCCTTGAGTCTTTTGGTATACTCCTCTATCAGCTTTGCACACCTAGATTGAGCCCACTCAATATTTGTCCCCCACTCTTCTTTACAGTTTACCTGTTCAAGTTCGGTCAGATTGGACGGTGAGTGTTGGTGGTCTGCTATCTTCAGATCTTTCCACAGAATTTCAGTGTGATTTAGGTCTGGGTTCTGACTGGCCACACCAGGACATTCACTTTTTACTGTGTGGTCAGTTTTGCTGTGTGCTTCAGGTTGTTGTCGTGTTGCACATCTTCAACTTTCTGGCAGAGAGCAGCAGAATTTCCTCAAGAATTTTATGGTATTTTTCCCCATCCATTTTTCCTTCTAACCTAACGAGAGCCCCAGGCCCCCCATAACAGGATGCTGCCCCTTCCATGCTTTACTGTAGGTATGGTGTGTTGTGGATGGTGAGCTGCATTGGTGTACCATTTGGTATTGAGGCCAAATAGTTCGATTTTGGTCTCATCTGACACTAAGACCTTTTTCCACTTGGCATCAGAATCTTCAAGGTGCATTCTGGCAAAGCTCAAACGAGCCTTAATGTGGCCTTTCTTGAGAAGTGCGACCCTCCAGAAGAAGTCACAATTGTGGAGCGCTTGTGAAATTGTTGTCACATGCACACCATTAATGACCACTCTTTGCCATCAAATCCTGGAACTCCTTCAAAGTGGCCATTGGCCTCTCGGTAGCCTCTCTTACCAGTTTCCTGCTTGCTCTTCCATCCAGTTTGGAGAGTCCAGGGAGGGTCCTAGTAGTACCAAACACTTGCCACTTCTTTATGATGGACTTTACTGAGCTCCTTGGGATTGGTAAAGCCTTTGAGATTTTTTTTGTCTCCATCTCCTGCCTTATGTCTGTTCACAACTCTACCCCTGATATCTTTGAAAGTGGCTTCCCACCCATAGTCAGTTGTTTGCTGTCAGTTGCATACCAAGCAAGGGAATGAATGGACCAGGAACAGCTTCACTGATCACACTCATTACAACTGAGCACAGGTGGAAGGAAGCCAGTAACCGCAATGGAAATGGTGGGCATTGACACCTGAGTGAGTTTAACGCGGGGGGGAGGGGGGGTCCCTTATTAATCTCAGTATTTCTTGTTTTTTATTTTTTAAAATTCTTCTGAACTGTAGCTGTGATATCTTTCACTTGGATGTTATAGATTGCATTGAGTAAGTAAAGCTGGCAAAAATATTCATTTGTGTGTTTTAATTTAAGGCTGTAAAGCAAAATAAATGGGAATATTTCAAAGGGTGGGATTCTTTTCTATACCCACTGTATATCAAAAATTACTAGTTTTACCAAAAAGTGCATGCCAAATGGGAAAAACATACAAACTCCATGCTTAACAAATCTTGCCAGTTTCATTAGCTTCTTTGACGTAAAGTATGCAGTATGAAGCCTGTTTAGTACATTTCAGGGTCAAGGGGCCAGGGCCTATTTCTGCAGTAACCCACCCTGGATGAAATGCCAGTTACTTCCAAATGTGAAACTTTCTCAAACCTGCTTAATCCAATCCAGAGACACCGGGAGTGGAGCCTGTTTTAACAGTAATGGGGGCCTGGCTTGAGTGGGACGCAATTCCATATACCGTGGTGTGAATAAGTATTTGATTCCCCTGCTGAATTTGTAAGTTTGCTCACTTAAAAAGAAATGGACATGAAATTTTTATGGTAGTTTCATTTTAATGGAGAGAGACAGAATATCAACCCAAAATCCAGAAAAAAAACACATTATATAAACATTATAAATTGATTTACATGTCATTAAGTGAAATAAGGATTTGATTCCCTACAACCCAGCCAGAATTCTGACTCCCAAACATCAATCAATCACAGAGACTCCTGACCTCAACTCGTGATGTGTATAAAGCACACCTGTCCACAGAATCAATTTCTTCCATTTCAACCTCTCCACCACCATGGGCAACACCAAAGAGCTGTCTAAGGACGTCAGGGACAAGACCTGCACAAGATCATTAACAATCTCTTCCCATGTAGTTTTGGGCTGATCCCTCAACTTTCTCATCATGATCATCCTCGCCCCATTAGGTGAGATCTTGCATGGAGCTCCAGGCCGAGGGCGATTGATGGTCATTTTATATTTATCTTCCATTTCCGAATAATCACACCAACAGTTGTCACCTTCTCTCCAAGCTTCTTGCTGATGGTCTTGTACCCCATTCCAGCCTTGTGCGGGTCAACGGTCTTGTCCCTGATGTCTTTTGAGTGCTCTTTGGCGTTGCCCATGGTGATGGAGAGGTTGGAATGAAAGAAATTGATTCTGTGGACAGGTGTGCTTTATACACATCACGAGTTGAGGTCAGGAGTCTCTGTGATTGATTGACTGATTGATTGATTGTAATCTGTGTGCCATGTGGGCACACAGCCAATCTGTGGGAGCCAGAATTCTGGCTGGGTAATAGGGGATCAAATCTTTATTTCTCTCAATGATATACAAATCAATTTATGACTTTTATGTATTGTGTGTTTTCTGGATTTTTAATTAATATTCTGTCTCTCTCCATTAAAATAAAACTTATCATCAAAATTAGAGACTGTTCATTTCTTTGTAAGTGAGCAAACTTACAAATTCAGCAGGGGGTCAAATACTTATTTCCCCCTATTGTCAGGGCCGGATTAAGGTGGGTGCTATTGATGCCGCAGCATTAGGCCCATTCCTGAAATAGGCCCAGATGAAAACAGATGAGAATTTTCCGGAAGCTGAACAGTTTTCCTTTGCTATATTAACCTCAAAATAATTCTTAGAATGAAATTTGGAGTCCGACTTTCGGACTCCTAGACACAGCGTTACTTATTATACAGTTACTATTGTTCTTTGCGCTGTGACGTAACTATAACGTCGTTGTGTTTATTGTTAACCCAAGATTTCAAGTTAATGCTATCAATTTTACGTTAAACAGTTTATTTAGTAATTTAGCTGTGTTTTTTGCAATATCTTGGGGATTCTTGCCACTTTATTATTGTTCAGTAAGTGCCACGTAGTAAATTTTTCACCTTGAAAGTTTGTTGTACAGTAAAAATCGATGGCTATTTAAATGGTTATCTGTAAAGGTAAAACTAAAAGTCGGCCCGCGGATCAAGGATTCTGGTCTATTATGAAATTTAAATCGTGGACAAATTTTTACCCTCGAGCCTAAACTGAGTCACTTTGACCCAATGTCTCTGCAAATTCATTTTTTCTTGTCGAATGCACAGGCACCAATGCTGAGAAAAAATAGGCCTTTATTGCACTGCAGCATCAGGCCCAATTTCTTCTTAATCTGGCCCTGCCCATTGTGCATAATGTTCTGAATCTGGATTAATCCATTTCAGAGTTGTATGTGTCTCCGCCTGCAATCCACAGCATAAGAGGCAAGGTAAGAAAAGAATCGACCCCGGATGGGCCGTTATCCATTTCCAAGTACAGAACATTCCTAAGCCTGCACCAAAGGTGGTGTGTGCCAGGGCCTACAAAGCCAGCATTGGGTACAAAGTAAGAACCAAGCATGGATGTGCCCGTTGGTCTGTCACATGACTTACTCGTGCACGCATTCACATAGGGCTAATTTAGGCTTGGCATTTATTCTAACAAAAGCAGATCTTTATGGTGTTGAAGTACTGTATTGAAGATAGTCAGGTTTAAAGGATAAATTCGGTATTTTTTTACACTGAAGTTATTTCTTCAAAAACATAGTATATATGCTTTTGTCAAATGAAATTGTGCTCTAAAGTGAAGTGTTTTCAAACAAAATTTTTAAAATCCACCAGAAACCCTGGTGTTTTTATAATGCAAGCCATGGGGCACCGGGGGAACCGCCAGAAAATTTAAGCCTAAAAACTTGTGGCAAAAGTTTCAGTATAAGAAAACATGACTTCTGTGTTTCCATTACTCAGAATGCTTACCGTATATACTGACGTATAAGTCGGGTCTTGAAACCCGAAAGATTGATCATAAAATCAGACCCTGACTTATACGTCTGTTCAAAAATGTGACCCTTACATTTTATTTATTTTTTTTACATCTTCTTGCTTCCTCCAATCTCGCACCAGTTTCTCAAACACATCGAATTTTGCTGCAACAGCGCGGTTACCAATTTCTTTCGCCACTTCAACGACTTTTAATTTAAAACCAGCTTAATATTTCCTTCTGATCGAACACTCCATCGTAGATAAGGGATGCTCTTACGATAAAGATGTGAGATACAAAATACACAAAACAGCCCAAACGTCGCTTCGAAATAGTTCAGGTATTACCGTGTGGTCACGTAGGCACAATGCATAGAATATAAAAAGGCCATGTGCTCCGTGGTTACTCTCTCAAGTTGTCGTTAGCATATCGTAATCTCTTAGACCATAGTGTGAGTTTTCTGCATTCGACTTATACGACTGACATTATAAAATACTGGAAATTATACGGTAAAATCAAACCCAGACTTATCTGCGGGAGAACTTAAATGTGAGTATATACGGTACATACAGTACATCCATAGGATAAAATTTGGTCATTCTCTCCTTGTCCATAAAACATTTTATCATAGTGTACTTTTCAAACTTATGCATATTGTGCTAATATTACCTTTTTCTTTTTATAATTTTATCGGCTTTATTTTAATCACACAACATTCCATACAAATAGATCAATTTTTACAAAAATAGGATCGAAAACAAATCAATCCCCACCCCTGAGAGAGAGCATGGCCAGCAGAGCAAAACTTAAAGCTAGTAAAAAATAGGTAAATAGATGAAATAATAAGTGAATAAAGATAAATGGAGAAGAAAAAGAAATGGGGAGAGAATCTGCTTCCTCAGTGCTTTAAAAGCTTATTCTAAAATGTTATTGATGAGATCCTGCCAGGTTTTGAAAACGTTTTGCACAGATCCTCTAAGTGAGAATTTGATTTTTTCCAATTTCAAATAATATAAAACATCAGGTACCCACTGACTTAAAAGAGGAGAGTTAGGATTCTTCCAGTTGAGCAAGATAAGTCTACGTAAGTCACATAATATTACTTTTTAAAAGTATATAAAGTGGTAAAAAAAAGTTTTAAGTCTACAACAACAGCATTTATTTCTATAGCACATTTTGATACAAATAATGTAGCTCAAAGTGCTTTACATGATGAAGAAAGACAAAATAAATAAGAAAACAGAATTAGAGAGCACTAATTAACATAGAATAAAAGTAAAGTCTGATGGCCAGGGAGGACAGAAAAGACAAAAACAAAAAAAAACTCCAGATGGCTGGAGAAAAAAAAAAAAAATCTGCAGGGGTTCTGAGGCCATGAGACCACCCAGCCCCCTCTAGGCATTCTACCTACCATCAGTGACCTCACACTCAGTCCTCATGGTATTCAGGGTTCACATGGAAGAACGTGATGATGACGTTCATGTGGACTTCTGGACTTTAATCCATCAATGTAGGGACATCATGGTGCTCTGATCAGGTGGTGGGGGCGCAGATCAGGATAACAGAAAACTGGAAAAAGAACAGCAGAGAAAGTAGGGGTCAGTATGGATTGAGGAGCCATCATGAATGATATTGATACTTAAATGCATATACAGAGTATTAGGATTAAATTAAAATGAAGTTATGAGAAAGCCATGTTAAATTAATGAGTTTTTAGCAGTGTTTTAAAGTGCTCCATTGTATCAGCCTGGCGAATTCCTATTGGCAGGCTATTCCAGATTTTAGGTGCATAACAGCAAAAGGCCGCCTCACCACTTCTTTTAAGTTTAGCTCTTGGAATTCTAAGCAGACACTCATTTGAAGATCTAAGGTTACGATTTGGAATGTAAGATGAAAGACATTCTGAAATATAGGATGGAGTGGATTATTTAAGGCTTTGTAAACCATAAGCAGTACTTTAAAGTCAATTCTGAATGACATGGATAACCAGCGTAGTGACATCAAAACTGGAGAAATGTGCTCGGATTTTCTTAAGTCTAAATATGCTTCCATTATTTTCATTTTAAGTATTTGTAAACTCAAAAAGTAAGACTGTTCTTAAAATTATTAGCACTTTAAAGTCTGTTGCAGTGGAGGAGAAGCAAATAAAAACGTAGGAGTGTTTGAGGAGTTTGTCCAGAGTGATGAGCCGTGGTGAGGAGCTTTCGTGCGGCTCACACTTTTTACTGTGTATTCACTTTCAAGGCTGGCAGTCTTAATAGAAGCCCCGATCATTTAGTTCTGCCTGTCTGTAGGTAACAAATTTGGTGCTTTTTAAAGGCAGCCCCACCTGCACGTAGGCGAATGTGTGTGTGTTGTTCCTTTGCTGTGGACAGACATTGTAACCTGCCTACAAATGTAAACTAAAATGACAGTTGAGCCTTTGGACCTTTATGCTCTCACATGTGATTGTCGTTTAGTTTCTTATAGTGAGGGATTGAGGGTTCAGTTCAAATGTTGCTACTTCTTGTGACAAATGCTAAGGCTTTAGGGGGAGATACAGGAAGTCGACTAAAATTTATTCAAGGTACTTTGTACGGCTTAAAGATTTAGGATAAAACGGAGAGAGAAAGGGTGTGCCTGCGTGTCACCACTTCTTACCGGCTTCTGCAGATCCTTTACTTTGGTTGCATTTTCTGTCTCCTTGGACTTTACCAGCCCATGCGTTTCAGACTTCATGGCCGAGCCAATCCAGTCAGACAGGGCCACAGTGATTATAGGTTTTGGGTTTCACTCCATTTATTTTGTAGCTACTTTGAACCTATGTTAGAACCTTTCTCCTAACTCTACTGTATGTTTACCCGTTCCTGAATTATAAGGAACTTGGTGGCTTGTATGTGTGCTTTCTCCAAATTACAGTTTAAGAAATATCTGACAATTTTAGGACCTGGCAGGATTCTACTTTAAAAAAAATCTCCCAGATATTAGAATGCCATGAATTGCAAACACACATACAAACTACCCAAATAAATTTTATTTTTTTTTTAATTAATTTTATTGTAATCATTCCATACAGGCGCCACGGTGGCGCAGTGGTAGCGCTGCTGCCTCGCAGTTAGGAGACCCGGGTTCGCTTAACACGTCACTGTCATTGGTTCATTAATTAACATGTCCTCATGGACCCACCTGATCCTGCTCTATCTTAACATAAGTAATAGGGCACATGCACAATTAATGTATAAAGTGTGTATTATTTGGATGCAATCATATTTCCTTTACAAAAACTCCGCTTGGTGAATACTTGTATTTCAGTTATGAAGAGACAGTTATGATTAAATATTTTTGTGTTTAAAAAAAATCTCAAATTATGCAGTGGGTTCACAAACTTTCAAGGATGGCTGCATGAGGGTTGTCAAAAAAAAATAACGTAGCACTTACTGTACTTCATTTATAATGAACATAAAATGAATTATCTTGAAATGTCCTGTTTACTTTCTACACAGATGAACAATCTGTTTCTTAATGCATGTGCAGTTGGTCTTCAAAATGGCACGGGGCACTGATGTGCCTTTTAAGCAACAGGCTGTAATTGATTGTTTTGTGGCGGAGAAGGAATCGGTAATGAACATTCACAGACAGTAAAAAATGTATGTGGAGATGATGATGTTGATAAAAGCACCGTCAGTTGTTGAGCTTCACAATTTGTGGGTTCTGACAAAGGCCAAGTGATTATTGAAAAAGTGAAGAAGTGGCTGTGAGCGCAGAATTCAGACTTGGGAACAGAAGGGAATTCATGCTGTTGTTTTTTTTTTTGATTAAAGCAAGACTGCTGAGGTAGATCAATGAAGGGTAGAAAAATAAGGAGCATTGAAAATATGTCTATGTTCACGCAATTCTAGAATAAAGGAATCGCAATACGAAAAAGATGTTTAAAACTTTCCCATCCAAAAAAAAAAAAATTGCATTTTAGCTTTCAGGATTTTAAGATGTTGAACATAAAATATATTTCACCCTCCATTTATTTTCTACATTCACTTAGTCCATGGCAAAGTCTACTCGAGCTGCATGACATGCAAGGCAAGTTCTAACTCTGGATAAGATACCAGCCAACTGCAGGGCACACTCACGCACACCAGCAGTCACTTGAGAAGAGTTGCACATCTCTTTAGATTTTTCTTCCTTTTTAGCCATTCTGGTGTGTGTATGTAAAAATATTTATTTATCTGTCTCTTTATGTCCAAAAGCTTCTGTGAAAAGACAAATATCCCACTGGAGACAAATACTGTACATGTCTGTCTGTATGTATGTCTGTCTGTCTGTCTGGGTTATATAGTGCCTTTTATCTGTCTGTCTGCCTGACTGCATGTTATATAGTGCCTTTTATCTATCTATCTATCTATCTATCTATCTATCTATCTATCTATCTATCTATCTA
>JANRMT010062802.1:9520802-9566008 GCA_026402145.1 Polypterus bichir lapradei | reverse complement strand
TATCTATCTATCTATCTATCTATCTATCTATCTATCTATCTATCTATGTAATGCTGTGATCCTGCCAACTATGCTAAAATATCTATCTCACTGTCTGTCATATGATGCCTTTTGTCTGTCTGTCTGTCTCTTTATGTATTCCAAGAGCTTCTGTGAAAAGGCAAATATCCCACCAGGGACAAATACAGTTTTGTCTGCCTGTCTGTTATATAGTGCCTTTTATCTGTCTGTGTGTCTGTCTGTCTGTCACAGCCTAAGGATGTGGTACAAAACACAGCAAAAATAGTTAAAAATACATTTTTACTGAAATATCAGTAAAAAATGACAAATTATAAAAAAGCATTTTGCAAAACAAATTTGTTTTAAACCTGTTTTTGAAAACTGGCAGTGACTTGACTTTGCAAAGTTTCTGAGTGCATTCTGCAAGGTTGGAGCCAAGACGCAGGAGGCTCTGTTACCCGTAGTACTCTTCCTAGTCTTAGGAACAGTAAGTGTAGGATCGACTTAAGATAATTGGAATTGAGGGGTGGAAACCTACAGGTGTAGAAGATCAGAGAGGCAAGATGGTGCTACGTCATTCAAGGTTTTGAAAGTCAGCTGAAATATTTTATAATGAACACACAATTCATTTGGCAGCCAATTTAGTTCCCTTAAACCTGGCATAATATGTTCTCAGAATTTGGTGTAAGTGAGAAACCCTAGCAGCAAAGTCCTGAACAGACTTTGGAAGACCATATAGTAAGGCTTTACAGTACTGTTGACCTGCGTAGGTGTTATAAACGCATGGGCTAAACATACAGCATCTGCCAAGGTCAGAAATGGTCAAAGTTGGGCTAATTCCATTAATGATAAAAAAGATGTGTTCACTAAATTGTTAAAAGTCTGGAACAAATGACAAAAGAATCAAATGTAATACCTAGACTTTTAACTACAGCTGAAGCCTGGGTAGAAATCCCAGCCAATGTTAAGGTTAAATAATCCATCTAAGTCAACCGACACCCGTTTGAGGTGAACAGTAGTTTAGCTTTTTCACTGTTGGTATCATGCAAGTAGTCAATAAGAACAGAAGGTGGACGTTTTTAAGTAGATCCGGGTATCATCAGCATAGCAGTGATAGGCCATGTGCTTAAATAATAGGGCATAAACAGAACACATTATTAATAGTAATTATTAAATAGTAAAGGTCCTTGTGACGCACCCTGAGTAATGGGAGCCATAGGAGATTTATGAGATCCCAGTACAACAGTCTGTTACCTGTCCAGTACAAACGGCTCAGACCACACTAGAACAGTGCCACCAGTACATAGGAGAGACTACAAACGTTCGAGCAGGCAAACTACTGCATGTTAAAATCAGCACTGGCCACTGGAGTGTGCTTACAGCCCCTGAGTCAGCAGCCATCAGAAGATCATTAGCCATCTTTACCAGAGCAGTCCAGGTGCTCTGACTAAGTGGAGTAGTTTAGGTAGAGCATTTAAATGCATAAGAGCCCCGAGTCATTCAGCCACAGTACATTCCATTCCATGAAGTTGAAAAATGTGCCCCTTATTAAGGAAACAAACTGGGATTTGGCCAGTGGTCTCAAACTCCAGTCCTGGTGGGCCGCAGAGGCTGCAGGTTTTCATCCTAACCCTTTTCTTAATTAGTGACCAGTTTTTGCTGCTAAGTATTGAAATCCTCAGAAAAAAAATTGAAATGTAGAGATGTCAGGTAATTGAAAGGAACTACTGTGGACGTCTCTCTCCTAGGAGGTTTCGTTTTACCGATGTGCTCGCCTTGCTTGTATTATTAGTGGCCCTGCGAGTTTCTGTTTCCTCGGCGGTGGAGCCCTTACCCCGACTCCACCTCTCACTTCCGGGCCAGATGGACAGACAGACAGACACACATACACACACTCTTCCACGCGCGACATTTTTATATATAATACTAGCCATACCCTCACCCCCTCCGCAGCTCCGCCCAAGTAGTAGTGAAACAGGACAGTAAGGAGGGCCCTGCCCGGCTCCCTACTCCGGATATCACTCTTCCCCCTCCCCTCGGCCCGCAGCCTCTGTCTCGGATAAGCGTAAGTATATCTCTCCTGCAAGCGAACTCTGATACTTAGCGCGATGAGAGAAGCCGCAAAATGAACCGGGATGTTCAAGCAAATTCTAGAAAAAAAAACATCTAAATCTGTTAAGTAGTTCTCTCGTTCACTAACTAAGCGGAGTTAAGGTTACGCCCTGAGGCTGTCATGTGAGTGAGGAGGGCCCCGCCCCCTCCCCGCAGCCTGATGAGTCTCTCTTGGATTCGCACTAATAAATCGGTACCGCAAGCGAACTCTGATACTTAGTGCAATGAGAAAGTCGCAAAATGGGTGGAATGTTCAAGCAAATTATAAAAAAGAAAACTGATCTAAATCCGTTAAGTTAATCCGTTAATCTCGTGAAAAGCAGACAGACATACAAACGGGTCTAAAAAACTATAAGAAGTTTTGTGCTTGGACCACGAAATTTTTAAAACTGAACCTATGGCCCGAGGGTAACCTACATTCCAAATTTCAAGTCCCAAGTCCTCATAGTTCGGGAGATTTCATGATGAGTGAGTCAGTGGTATTTGGCTTTTATGTATATAGATGTTAAGTTGACTAGCAAATGACAGAGCAGCACATGCACTCAGTGACCTCTTGATTTGGTCCAAGTGCTCCTCCAAACAGCCAATCGTGAGTACCAATAAAATTGCATTGGGAACCGACTATAGCAGGCTCAGGCGGTTTAAGGGTTTAAAGAGGTGGTGAGGTAGGATTCTTCCAGTTGAGCAAGAGAAGTCAGTGTGCCAATAGTGAAGTAAAGGCCATTACAGTTTGTTTGTCCTTCTCCACTTCAAGCTTATCTGGGATCCCACCAAACACAGGTGTTAGTGGATTAGGTGGGATTGCGACACCAAGGCGGTCTGAAAGGCATTTGAAGACTGTGGTGTTATGGGTCCACAGCTCGTTTAGCAAAGGCCATTTAAATAAATAATCACCGCTCTCGCGGCGGCTTAGCGAGGGGGTGTTGGGCCATAGCAAGCCACGGGGCGATCTGTGGTGTGGGTGTTTCTCACCGAGTGCACAGGTGAGGGACTGCCCACATCCGTGATTGTTCCCATGGCTAATGTGCTGCAGCTGCTATGGCCCCTCGCTGTTTAAAAGAAGCGTGAGTCGGTTGGAGAGGGGGAGAGAAAGACGAAAAAAAGAACAAAACGGAAGGGCTAAGGAAAGCAGGAAGTAAGAGAGAGAGCGCCGGTACGGAAGAGCGAGCGAGGGAGAAAGCAGGCAGCTGGAAGGCGAGCCCACGAGGGGAGTGTTTGGTCGACACTCAGTGGGGCTGAGAAAGCGGTCGCTCCAGCTGAGCGACTAAGTAGCTGGAGTGACCAGTGGAGGAATCGACTTGACCATAGAAGGAGCGGGAGTCGAGAAGGCTTTGGGCTGGTGTAGTCCCAGTGGGAGCGCCTTGGCCGCTGGGAAATAACCCAAGTCCGGTTGGGAGCCTGACGAAGCCAAGGGTCGAAGGGCTACCGGACCTGATTGAAGGGCAGCTGATCCTGCAGATAGTCGACTCTCCTGTAGAGCAGACCAGATGGGCGTAGCAGGGGGAGCCGCCATGGAAGCAGAAGACACCAGGCTTTTGGTTTTAACATATTACTTCCTGTACTATTTTACCTCGTTGTTTTTAGAGGATTTTTCTGTTTATTGGTTTTAACCTCCACGATTTCTTTTATGGATTATTTATTTAATGAATATTTTGGGACTCACTGCACTTTATTTAATGAATACTGTTTTTGATTGTTTGACTGCTTTAATAAAAGCACTATGCACTTTTTTTTGAACCATCCCCTTGCTCAAATGTTGTCTCACTGTTTAGCTCACTTGGTGACATTATCAACGGTGTTGGGTTCAAGGGCTCCCAAACAGTAGATGGGAGTGTGGAGCCGAACCTGCATCGTCACAAAGATTTTGGTCCAGAATGATGTTCATTTGGTGCAAGCCCAAATCATGTGACCCCATGAGGCTGGAACTTGGCTGCAACGTTCGCAGGTTGGATTTCGCCTTGGAAACATTATGTTGAGTCATTTTAACCCTTAAACCACCGCATACTTAGGGGTTAATGCACCCCTGGACGAAACACCCCTGGACCAAATGCTTTTTTGCTGCACTTTTTAAGTAAACGTCACAATTCACAAAGAAAATCAGAAATTTCAACGGTACACACATTTTTTTTTTTTTTTGCAAAGAGCATCACAATTACTGCAACACGGATCATTTTACGACTACTGCAACAATCTATTTTTATATGTACAAGGTTCAACTGACGCCATAGATGAAATTAAGTAAATCACCGAGCCAACTGCACTTAAATTGGCTGCACACAGAGGCCAACGCTGATGCTTGCAGGCGAGTCTAGTGTGGCGGCTGAATCCTAGGGACAGTGATGCTGCAGTTCTGCCAGGGTCGGCAGTGTACATGAGCTGGCTGCTCAACGAATATACAGCTCGGACTGAAGCAACTAGAGCCGGCTGTGGTATTCCATGAATGTATGTCGCCGAATATACTTGGCTCCGGCGTGCTGGCAAATTGCACTGGGAAACAACTTTAGCTGGTTGCGGAGTTCAATCAATGTACTGTACGTCGCCGAATATACTCGGCTCCGCCGTGCTTCCAAATTGCACTGGAAACCGATGTTAGCCGGTTGCGGCATTTAACGAATGTACTTTGCCAAATATACTTGGCTCTGGCGTGCTGGCAAATTGCATTGGGAGCCGACTATAGCCGGTTCCCGTCAGTTTAAGGGTTAAAGCGTGTGTAAGTATTGTGAACACAAAATCTGCAGTCGTCTTCTCACTTCTTGATGCTTTCAAGTCAGTGTGGACCACAATTTCTAAGGAATGTTTCCAGTACTTTGTTGAATCCATTTCTTGACAAGTCAAAGCAAAATCTGTGTCCTACCAGGCATGGACAAGAGACAGTTGTCCGCATCTTCACCATTCTGAGGCAATTTTGGCCTTTAGATTTCATCCCATGCACGGTTTTAATATTTTACTTTGTCTTTTTCTGTTAGATAGGATGCCATGTCCAGATTTGATTCAGGCCTTGTGCCCAATGCTTCAGGAACAGGCACCACTCACACTGCGCCCATTACTTGATTAACCAGATTAGAAGATGGACGAATTAGTGTTTGTATTAGACATTGTCATACTGAGAGTATATAAAGTTACTGTCACTCCTCCTCACCTTACGCCCAAATGGAAACTCATACAGGAACGTCTCATCCAAAAGAGTTTCAGAGCCAGGCACTCGTAATGTTCACCTACCCCACAATCGGCTTACTTTACTCTTGACATCACTGCATGGCAGCATTTGTTGTGCCCACATCCTCGCTTCCATTTCATATTTTTAGCCTCCATCGTGAGGAGTTTTGTTTTCATTGACCAATTAAGGTAGAATTGAGTAACTGGAACATCAGATACTTTATCTTAGCAAATAGTTTTGACACTGAGACATCGTGTATCATCCTGGAAATGTCCTAACAGAGAGTGGATCTTGGCTGCCTACATAATAAGCTCCTTACAGAAGTGGAAATTTTTGGTTTCTTATCTGATAATCCCCTTCCCACATCCCCAGAATTTGCAAGGCCGTATTCACATTCATTCCTTAAGGCACTTGGGTCAAGTGAGGTTTCTTGTTTGCATGTATTTCAATCCCAGGACCACTTCTACCTCCCAGTCGGGTTGGCTCAGTGCGGATGGTGTCGGGAATTAAGTGTCGTTATTTTTACTATTTTTTGGAATTCCTTCTGTAACTTGACTATCAGTGTAGTTTTCTGTTTCTGTTGTTGTAATTCTACACATTGTTAAGGCCTGTTTGCACATGCGCTTCACATTATGGCAGCCGTCCTTAAAAGGCCAAGATATGGATTACGTAGTGTCTCCACATTTTTTTTTTTCCCCCAAAGACGACGACTTGTCTGCAGTTTTAATTCTTTTCATTATTTGTTTTGGTTTTTGAACTTTTGACTTTTACACATTGTGCTTAGCCCTTTTGATTTTAGTCACCTTGTTGAATTTTAGTGTGTGTGTGTGTGTTTTTTTTTTTTTTTTTGTCTAATTACACTTTTGGATCATCCTTTAAAATCCTTTTGTCGACTTTAAAATAAGTGATTCTGTGCTCGGCATGTTCACACAAGCACAGTACCGTGAAACCACGTAAACCGTGAACATCAGTCGCCCAGTTTGTACCCCCTCAACCTACAGTAGACACAACTAATCGAATACCCACTTAAGTGTCTTCCCAAACAGCTGATGTGCATCTGACCAGCAAACCAGGCTCCTTTAATTTACTGTCTCAAGTAGCTCTTGGCTGTCCGTGTGTCAAAAAAATATCAAACATCTCTGAAGATTGTTTTTCTCACGTCTTCATGCTCTTTGTTGCAGACAGAATGAATGCTAAGTCTGACAAGATGCTACTCTGTGATGCTAAACTATTACATTTCCAGCTTGTTCATTTCAGCCATGGGACCTCCAGGTTGATTTTAGATGTGTTTGCCTTAGTTCTTCTTCTTCTTCTTCTTTCGGCTGCTCCCGTTAGGTGTTGCCACAGCAGATCATCTCTTTCCATCTCTTCCTGTCCTCGTCATCTTGCGCTGTCACACCCATCACCTGCATGTCCTCTAAAACCACATCCATAAACCTATTCTTGGGCCACGGGTGTCGAACTCCAGTCCTGGAGGGCCGCAGTGGCTGCAGGTTTTCATTCTAACCGTCTCGTTAATTAGTGATTAGTTTTTGCTGCTAATTAACTTCTTTTGCCTTAATTTGAATTAACTTGACCCAGGCCTCTTAGTTGTCTCTTTTTCCTTAATTAGCAGCCAAACAATAAGGAGACACAAAATGAGCCGCCACATGACCAGCTAACCACATGATCTAAACATAATGAAAGGTGAAGGTCTCACTAATGTTGATCTCTCAGGTCACCTAAACATTTTGACATTGGTGTTCTTAGAAAGAAACAGAAAGTCAACAGTTTTGGTCAACACATTCTGCTGTGGCAGAATGAGAGCAGCAACAACCCATGGAATTAAATAGCGGGTTTAATTAACATCAAGAATCAGCTTCTCATTAAGAAATTGGTTGGCGTTTGAAATTGCAGTATAGCTGGTCATCTGTTGGCTCGTTTCACATCTCATTTCTATTTAGCTGCCATTTAATGATGAAAAGAATCAATTCAGAGGACTGAATCCTTAAAAACAGGGCTATTAAAATGAAGGGAAAAGGAGTTAATTAGCATCGAAAACTGGTCACTGATTAGGAAGAGGGTGAGAATGAAAACCGGCAGCCACTGTGGCCCACCAGGCCTGGAATTTGACTGTCTTAGGCCTTCCTCTTCTCTTCTTGCTTGGCAGCTTGATCCTTAGCATCCTTCACCCAGTATACCCAGCATCTTACCTCTGCACATGTCCAAACCAACGCAATCTCACCTCTCTGACTTTGTCTCCCAACCGTCCCACCTGAGCTGACCCTCTAACGTCCTCATTTCTAATCCTGTCCATCCTCGTCACCCCCAGTGCAAATCTTAACATCTTTAAATCTGCCACCTCCAGCTCTGTCTCCTGCTTTCTGGTCAGTGCCACCGTCTCCAACCCATATAACATAGCTGGTCTCACTGCCGTCCTGTAGACCTTCCCTTTCACTCTTGCTGATACCCGTCTGTCACAAATCACTCCTGACACTCTTCTCCACCCTGGCTGCACTCTCTTTTTCACTTCTCTTGCACAATCCCCATTACTCTGTACTGTTGATCCCAAGTATTTAAACTCCTCCACCTTTGCCAGCTCTACTCCCGTCATTCTCACCATTCCACTGACCTCCCTCTAATTCACACACATGTATTCTGTCTTGGTGGGCCTACTCACCTTCATTCCTCTGCTCTCTTCTCATATCTCTACCTCTCCAGGGTTTCCTCAACCTGCTCCCTACTATCGCTACAGATCACAATGTCATCTGCAAGCATCACAGTCCACATGGACTCCTGTCCATCACCATTGCAAATAAGAAAGGGCTCAGAGCCGATCCCCGATGTAATCCCACCTCTGTCACTCCCACTCTCACATACTTCTCTGCCACTCCCGACTTCCTCATACAATACCACAGCTCCTCTCAGTCACCCTGTTATTTGCTTTCTTCAGGTCCACAAAGACGCAATGCAACTCCTTCTAGCCTTCTCTCTACTTTTCCATCAACATCCTCAGAGCAAATATCACATATGTGGTGCTCTTTCTTGGCATGAAACCATCCTGCTGCTCACTAATCACCACCTCACTTCTTAACTGAGCTTCCACTACTCTTTCCTGTAACTTCAAGCTGTGGCTCATCAATTTTATTCCCCTGTAGTTACTACAGCTCTGCACATCCCCCTTATTCTTAAATATCGGCATCAGTACACTTCTTCTCCACTCCTCAGGCAATCCTCTCACTTTCCAAGATTCCATTAAACAATCTGGTTAAAAACTCCGCTGCCATCTCTCCTAAACACTTCCATGCTTCCACAGGATGGAACATGATGGTGTTTAAAATCATTGACTGGAAAGAACTGTACAGAAAAAAGCGTACAGTCATATAAGTGCATGGGAAATAACTGCACACGGGGAAAAATGTGCGAATGGCAAAGGTGTATATGCAAAGAAGAAAAAAATGTTATACATCACAATAAACGAAATTGTATAATTGTTCACTAAACGTATGTATAAGCTTGTATGTTTTAATTTGTTAGAGTTTTCTTTCATCTTCCCTAACTTTTGAGCAAGACAAGTTGACATTTTTTCCACAATGCCTTAAATTCCCTGTTTCATTGCAGTCATCCGAGCATATGGGTGCTTTTCGACGGATTGCAGACGGATTTAGCATGCCATAAACTCACTTTTGTGGCGCCCAAGCTAACAGACTGGAGCCTACCAAAAAGAAATACAGACAACTTTATGCACTTGTTGCCAGCTCTGTATAAAAATATAATCAAACTGAGGACAAGTTGTCTTACTTGAGAAGAACATCTAATTTACAATAATACTGGTAATTAGGGTGTGTTAATCGTTTATATTTTATAATAAAAAACGTCTAGCAGTATAGGTGGTGTACATTTTATATTTGTAATAGTGATATGTCGCCGCTGTGTGCGCACTTTACGGTATGCATATTCTTCCACGTGCATTTTTTTTCCTGTGTGCGGTTATTTCCCGTGCGGATATTTCCTGTGCGCTTTTTTGCTGCGTGCTTCCTTCCGAGATTCTTAAAATCATATGGGTATTTAAAATGCAAAGGAGCAGATGTCCCATTCAGTTCTTCATTGAAGAGCACAGGGGACGTCACTGGAAACTGATTTAGAGTGAATTTCTTGTAAAAAGTCAGAAAACACAAGTGTGGAAAATATATGGAATAAGTTAACCAGTAATGGACACAATATGGGAATTCAAATTGATGAGCAGTCATGGGCTTTTTTTTTTTTTATTTTTTTATTTATATAAAAGTCTACAAGCTAGCAGAACAATCTGAACCTTCAGTCTGGCGGCTTTGTGACTAGTTTTCTAACTAAAAGGCCACACTGACTGCCGACACTCAACACTGTGTATCTGTTGGAAATTGAAGAGGCAATTACGCTTTTAGTACTGGTGCCTAGTGATCGCTGTCGCCTTTCCATGTGCTCTTCATCAGACTGCTCTTGCGTTTATTATTTACTGAGGTGGCTTTACAAGGGCTGGGCTTGCCACAATATTTTTATTTTGCACCTTTAACACATTATTTACAATGAAGGACCACAGCATGCTTCATCTGTGATCTAATGGCAGCCATCCATCTCCCAGTCTGAGCCCAGCTGAGCGACTCCAAAATCTCTGCCCCGGTGGCCTGCTAATATCTCTCTTCTTTGTATTGAAGTTACGGGTGGTGGGCCAGAGATCCTCCAGCTTTTTTCTCCCTTGTGAGGCAGTCAGGGTCACGAGTTCACAAATTAACCTTTATCACCAGTCTTTGTTTGGAGCCCTGGGGGGCCCTGAACCAAAACTCTGAGAGATTGGCTGATAAGATCTCCGGACACCTAGGGCAGGTAACGCAATTGCATTGTGTGGATCCCCTGCTGCTGAGGAGTGACATGTGGTGAAGATAAGGAAATGCAAAGAGAAGCTCTCTTTATTTAATTTCTTGGCCAGAAAAAAACAAAAGCAGCTGCCGGTGGGCTTTCCTTACATACTGCTCTGAAGATTAGTGTGTTTTGCAGTCTTTCTTCACTTACTCTACATTTCTTTAGCCAGATAGTTACACTGATTTGAAAAGTACTTTTGCCAGCGTTATCAGGTCACAAGAGCTTGTGGAAGTTACAAAAACAAAATATTAATGATAAAGACTATAGGATACATCTCTCTATTATATCAAAAAATCTTGGGACGAGTCGAAACTTTTTCAGAGAGACGAAACGTATCTTTCTCAGAGAGGCACTTTCATGTCCTGTGAGACAATGAGTAGATGACAAAGTAGAACATCGTAAAAAGGTTTCAAAACGTTGGCGCGATACAAATGCAGAGCACGTTAGAGATAATGTAAGCACGAAAATTCGAAAGGCTCAATAAAATGATAGTAAAGATCGCATCAGCGCAAACAAATGGAAATTATTACTTTGTGAAATAACAGAAAAGCGAAAAGAGATTGAATATATTGTTTGGATTTAAACTTTAAGTCGGGACGTGTAGATCGTCTAATTTGTGTTGCTATCAGGGAAAAGTAGTGTTTCTTCCCAATGAAGAGGCGTATTCTTGAGAATTAAAAGATATGTTGTTTGGTGAAAGTGAAATCCATATACACTTTCACGCTTGGGTCACAGAGTTGCAGAGATACATTGGAGATTTTAGAGACAGAAACATTACTCTGACACTTGAAACAAACATAAGTCTCTTTCAGGAGTGAATCGAAATCAGTGTGTAGTCGGAGAAGACAATTCTGTCTCTCATTTAAAAGAATAGAAAATCTTCCTCTTCATAGGGGCGCGCCTCAGGAGTGGGACCCCCAACAGGAACAGACGATGTTTGGGTTGGAGGGGGGGGGAAAGAAAGACAAAAAAGTAAGACTAAAGGACAACTGTTGTATAGGCTTTTAAATGTTCAAAGCGCTGCGTGGCGGCGGCAGCAGCAAGCCAGCTGCTGATCAAGCAAAGAGGAGGTAAAAATTAAAACTATCACCGTTTAAGAGGGGGTTTCGGGGAATGTGGACGAAAACTCAGACCAGACAGCAGGTGCGGTTATAAAGCAGCTTTATTTTTCAGAGTCACGGTGAGAAGAGATTCAGAAAAGCAGACAATCAAATATACATGACAGCGTCAGGGCTCTTCTGAACCCCGTCTGTTGGGTGGGGTCCCGTTTTATACCCCTAGAATGCGTGATTTAATATCATTATAAAATGCAACAGTCACCATATTTATTATACACAATCCTTGAGCCCATTTAATGTCCCTTGTAAAACTTGATTTCTTGGCCCCTTTTGTTATGGCATTCAGATGTAAGCTAAGGGAAAATGTGATAAGGCAGACTCATGTGTGGAATGCTCAGACCTTGAGTCCTTTGCACAAATATTTTTCTGTTTGCTAAAACGAAGCCTGCTATTACATGGTTTTGTAAAGCTTACTTCTCAGATATGAATTAGTACAAAGGAATGAAGAGAACATTCGTCTTCCACAGGAACATCCGCGTCTCCTTGGTGTGCGTTCAGCCTGCCTTTTCACAATGCGAGCGGCAGAGACGTGAACTGCCTGGCGTGTAGCGCAGGCCGAGGTGGGGGATGGGGGAGATTTGGCGAGCGAAGTGAGCAGGGTGCGAAGCTCCCTAGCCTAGTAATTATAAACAAGGATGGTTGTTACCAACCACCTAACTGCAGTCGTCAGATATACAGGTGCATCTCAATAAATTAGAATATCATCAAAAAGTTCATTTATTTCAGTAATTCAATTCAAGAAGTGAAACTCGTATCTCTCTATTATAAAAGGAAATCCTGGAATGTGACTTTCTCAGAGATAATTTCAGGTACCGCGAGATGAGCCTTTTTGCCAAGAGATTTTGACAAGTCCTGTCATCCTCTCAAACATTTACAATCACACCCATGGTCCAACCACTTCACATTCATGTGAATGCTATTGTCGGACACAGTTCCTGCGCTCTCAGCTCCAAGTGGGGTCGGAAATAAAAGACAAAGAGTAGAAGACAACGTAGAGTAGGTTAGCGATTATGAAAGTACTAAAATTCAAAAGTCTCAAAAAACTGATAGTAAAGATCGCTTTAGCGCTAACACACGGAAATGAATACTCGGTTAAATAACAGAACAGTGAAAAGAGATTGAATATATGTACATAGGTGATATGACAGAAGTATGTAGATATTGTTCGGCTTTAAACTTTAAGTCGGAGACTTGTAGATCGTCTAATTCGTGTTGCCATCAGGGAAAAGTAGTATTTCTTCCCAGTGAAGAGGCGTATCCGTGAGAATTAAAAGATTTGTTGTTTGGTGAAATTGAAATCCACATACATGAGCGGCAGAGACGGGAAGAGGCTGGTACATATCACCCGCCCCAGGGGTTGGTGAACGACGCGAGCAGGGCCAGAGCCCCCTAGTATTCTATATATTCATTACACACAGAGTGATATATTTCAAGTGTGTATTTCTTTTTTTATTTTGCAGATTATGGCCTACAGGTAATAAAAACTCAAAATTGTGTATCTCAGAAAATTAGAATATTACATAAGACCAATAAAAAAAAAAGATTTTTAATACAGAAATGTTTGCCTACTAAAAAGTCTGTCCATGTATGCCCTCAATACTTGGTCGGGATTCCATTTGCATGAATGACTGCATCAGTGTGGCATGGCATGGAGGCGATCAGCCTGTGGCATTGCTGAGGTGTTATGGAAGCCCAGGATGCTCTGATGACAGCCTTCAGCTCGTCTGCATTGTTGGCTCTGGTGTCTCATCTTCCTCTTCCTCACAGATTCTCTGTGGGGTTTAGGTCAGGTGAGTTTGCTGGCCAATGAAGCACAGTGATACACACTATGGTCATTAAGCCAGGTATTGGTACTTTTGGCCGTGTGGGCAGGTGCCAAGTCCTGCTAGAAAATAAAATCAGCATCTCCATAAAGCTCGTCAGCAGACTGAAGCATGAAGTGCTCTACAATGTTCTGGCACACGTCTGGCTGCGCTGACTTTGCACTGACTTGATAAAACACAGTGGACCACCACCAGCAGATGACATGGCCCAACAAAAAATCATCACTGACTGTGGAAACTTCACATGGGACCTCAAGCAACTTGGATTCTGTGCCTCTCCACTCTTTCTCCAGACTTGGGGACCTTTGATTTCCAAAATGAAATGCCAAATTGACTTTCATCTGAAAAGAGGACTTTCGACCTCCGAGCTACAGTCCAGTCTGTTTGTTTTCTCCTCAGTCCAGGTAAGACGCTTCTGACGTGGTCTCTGGTTCAGGAGTGGCCTGACACAAGGAATGCTGTGACAGTTGTAGCCCACGTCCCCGATACGTCTGTGTCTGGTGGCTCTTGAAGCGCTGACTCCAGCCGCAGTTCACTCCTTGGGAATCCCCTCCAAATTCTTCACAACCCTCTCAAGGCTGCGCTTATCTCTGTTGCTTGTGCCCCTTTTTCTCTGTCACATTTTTTCCTTCCACTACACTTTCCATTAATCTGCTTGGATACGGCGCTCTGTGAACAGCCAGCATCTTTAGCAGTGACCTTTGGTGGCTTCACCTCCTTGCGGAGTGAGGGTCTCAGTGACGGTCTTCTGGACAACTGGTAAGTCAGCAGTCTGATGGTGTGGCCTACTGAACTAGACTGAGAGACCATTTCAAGGCTCAGGACCCCTCTGCAGGTGTTTTAGGTTCATTAGCTGAGTGGAGTGTCACACCAGGAGTCTACAATATGGAACTCTATTACAATCTTCTACTTTTATGAGATACTGGATGTTGGGTTTTCATTAGCTATAAGCCATAATCAGCAAAATGAAAAGAAATAAACGCTTGAAATATGTCACTATGTGTGTAATGAATCTGTATAATATAGGAGTTTCATTTTTTGAATTAAATTACTGAAATAAATTAAATTTTCAATGATATTCTAATTTATTGAGACACCTGTACATCCATGGAGAATCCAAAATGCAGCCGTACTTTGTTGTACCGAATTCTGTTTTCTTTTCTGTCCTTGTTTTTTAGTTAATCACTTAATTAAGTTGAGCTTCTGCTCTTTATCTAACGTGACTTGCAAATCATAGTATAATCCTTCACATAAGTTTGCACTGGTAGCTTATGCAGATTAATTGATTTATTCACCGCCACGTAATGAATCAGTGAGCGCGTTTACATGCACACACAAAACTGGGGTAAGGTGAGTAGTCGGCGGTAGTGAGGAATATACACATAACGTCCATAATGAAAATACATAAACTCAAAAGACAATGCAGGTAAGATGGTCAAGGTGAGATGGGGGAGTAAGTCGGTTTCTTAAAAACCCTCTGCTTTACACGTACAATTACGCTTCTGGAGTTCTCCTTTTGCAAAATGCTCAGACGCCAATAAGCTGTGCAAAAAAGAGTCGGACATCATCATCGGGCCACTGTGGGTCCAAAAATGAGCATGAAGCCTGTGGTCATTTTCATATGTTTTGTAAATATGTTTAGTCCTTCATATGTGTGAAGTACAGTCGTGGAGCAAAAGTGTTGAGAATGACCCAAGTGTTGGTTTTCACAAAGTTTGCTGCTTCAGTGTTTTCAGATCTTTTTGTCAGATGTTTCTCTGGTACACTGAAATAGAATTACAAGCAGTTCCGAAGTTTCCAAGGCTTTTAATGACAATGACATGAACTTTATGCAAAGAGTTAATATTTGCAGTGTCGGCCTTTCTTTCTGTTTCAAGACCTCTGCAATTTTCCCTGGCAGGCTGTCCATTGACTTCTGGGCCCAATCCTAACTGATGGCCGTCGCCCATTCTTGCAGAATCAGAATTTGTGGGTTTGAGTTTGTCCACCTGCCTCAATAGGGTGGTCTAGATCTAATTATGCAATTTTCATTACACTATAATTTATTAAGTTTATTATATAGAAAATCACCCGAAAAGTCCCGGATCATCAAGAAGTGTGTGAACTGACGACATGAAGCATCGTCTTCGCACCGAACTGGAATCGTCCCAGCATAAATCAGTCATCCAGACAATCTGGATCTGCATAATTAGATCTGGTCCACCCTGTAGACCACCAGTTCTCGATGGGGAGTTTCCTGGCTGTGGACCCCAAATGTTGATGTTTTGTTCCCCGAGCCACTTAGTTGTCACTTTTGCCTTATGGCCCAGTGCTCTGTCATGTTGGTCACCAAACTGTTCTTGGATGGCTAGGAGAAGTTGCTCTCAGTTGATGTTTTAGTCCCATTCTTTATTCATGGTTGTGTTCTTAGGCCACATTGTGAATGAGCCCTGCACTGCCACGGCTGACATGAGTGGTCTCGGGTTGCTTTACTGTTGGTATGACACAGGACTGAAGGATGCGCCACTCACCTTTTCTTCTTCAGACACCCCAAACAATCAGAAAGGGGATTGATTCATCATAGAAAATGACTTGACCTCAGCAGTCCAATCCTAGAAGATCAGTGTGTCCCTGATGTTTTTCTTGGCTTCTTTGCTGCCCTTCTTGACACCCACCACGCCATCCTCCAAAAGCCTTCGCCTCACTCACACCTGCCTGCTGCCATGAGATGTTCCTGGCACTTGCTGGCCTTTCTTGGGCGCCCTGAAGCCTTCTTCACAACAGCAGTGGAAATGAGTTTTATGGGATTAAGTTCATTTTCATGGCAAAGAGGCACTCTTGCAATTCATCTGATCCCTCATCAGAACATTCTGGAGTAGATGCAGATTGCCATCATAAAAACTGAGGCAGCAAACTTTGTGAAAATTAATATTTGTGTCATTCTTAAAACTTCTGGCCACAACCGTATATACCATCCAGCACGTTTTAACACCTGAGAGACGGATGATTCGCCTGGACCTGCATCACCCAATCACGCTGTTTCAACTTATCTGTAGCAAATAGCTGGATTAAAAACTTAAAGGACACTTTATTTATCGGTTTCTGGTCTGCAATTGAGCTCCGCAAAGGAGTGGCATAGGTGTACGGTTACTCCTTGTCTTATATTCAGGGCTGCTGGGATAATAATAACTCGGGTATTCTCAATAAAAGTAAGCATTGTGTTAGGTTACTCGTTACTTTAAAATGTAATCGGACGGCGTGACACTTGTTACTTTTAACATACTAACCCCAACACTGCTTCTGAGATTGTGCTGTTGAGATTCGTGCGTTCACCTCATCAGCATAAATTTAGCGATTTCTGAAATATTGAGACAACACAATTTCAACCAGGAGAAGGAATAATGCGATCATCTGAATAGTTATTTTTGGACATTTTTAAGTGTGGCTGCTGAAAAGGTGCGGAAAATCCTTTAACTTTAACCCATTTAGCAAATAACTGAGTTACCCGTTTAGAAATCTACATGTGTTTAACTGGCAGTAATACAGGTTTTCTAACCATAATATGTTTATGAGGCATTTCTTTGAACAACTTGGTTATGAAAGCACACGTAAACGCACCCAGTGGTCAATATTGATAAAGCTGCCAAATGCTTAGCAGTCCAGGTTGAGAGCACCGAGTCCATGCCGTCTGTGTGAAAGCAGCGCAACCTAAGTGACTTTTCATTTTATGTAGCACTCAATGCTATCACACTGTACTCCACAGATACACCATACTACATTTGCTTAATATTTCTACTATATTAGCACTAATAATTGAATTAACTTACGCGATCAGTGACTAAGCGGACAGCCTTATGCTTAAAAGTACATTGGTTTAGTGACCAGGCCATACTGTCCACAAGATAGGAATCACGCATTTGTGAATATCTAGTTTCATTGTGAATTGACGTTTTATCCTTATATATAATTTGATATAATCCGTATGTATGGTGTTCGCGTCAATACAAGTTAGAACCATGCAATGGGACTCTGCCTCTGTAGTTAGAACATAACGTGGCAAACGCGGACGCAGTATTGCATGATTGGCTAAGAATGTTCGAATGCTTCAGTGACGCCGCTGGACGGCCGAGTATAGTAAGTTGGTGTTGGTTCGAGCAGATGACAGTAAGTTTGGTTGGTTTTTTTCGAACGTTGGTTTGGTGGGGCATACTTTCCAGGACTAACATCGTCGAGTGACTTAAACCCTTCGACAGCTCCAGAACCGTAAGTAATTTAGAACGTATCGCCATTTGCTTGGTATGTCTCAATCTGTCTTTGGGCAGTTCGGTTTTGGCATCCGTCCTTCAGACATCTATTGGCAAACTGAGTAATGACGGCTGGGTATTAACAACGGTCATTGTTTAAATTTTAGCCGATCTCAGATCTAAAATGACCACGCCAACATAATTATTACTCCGACTCCGATTAGAGTCGTAAAATACGGTTTGTTTTGAAAATTTGTTTGCCAAAAAAAAATGAAATGAGGTGCGCCGAAAAGCTGAGTTCACGTCTCGCAGTCCCGTTTAAACAGGAAGCTCTTCATTACATTGGCCGAAAAGGTCTATTTTAAGCACAAATCAGTGCCATGATAACAAAATCATTTCAAAGACTGAAAAAAACAATTCATTGCAGAGAAAGTAACCTGATTCGATCGGGCTTACAGTCGCTAGTTTCTTATAACACCATTCCATAATGAGTACCATCCCCAGGTATATTACATAGCACATCCATCCATCCATTATGCAACCCGCTATATCCTAACTAAAGGGTCCTGCTGGAGCCAATCCCAGCCAACACAGGGCGCACGGCAGGAAACAAACCGTGTAGGGCGCGCACACACACACACCAAGCCCACACTAGGGACAATTTAGAATCATCAATGCACCTAACCTGCATGTCTTTAGACTGTGGGAGGAAACCCACGCAGACACGGGGAGAACATGCAAACTCCACGCAGGGAGGACCCGGAAAGCAAACCGAGGTCTCCTAACTGAAAGGCAGCAGCGCTACCCACTGCGCCACCGTGCCAACCCTTACATAGCACATTTCTGTCAAATTTCTTCACTGTTGCCACTTTCAGTTGAATTAAATTTCACAGTGAGTCAGCGTAAAACATTTCTCTTTATCACAGGAGTCGCCAAGTCCGGTCCTGGAGGACCACCATGGCTGCAGGTTTTCATTCTAACCCTTTGTTTTTTTTTAATGAGTGCCCTGTTTGTGCTGCTAATTAACTTCTTTTTAATTCATTTTAATTGAATTGCTTTTTTAAGATTTGTTCCCCTGAATTTCTTCATCATTCCTCTCAGTTTCTTCATTTCTTTCCTTAAATGGCACCCAAACAGAAGTAAAATGTGAAGTGAGGAAGCCAACAGAAGACCAACTAAGTCAGGGCCTCAAACTCCAACCAATTTCACTCCAACCAGCTGTTTAATGAGGCGCCGATTCTTGTTGTTAATTAAACCCGTTCCTTAATTTCGTGGCTTGTTGCTGCTCTCGTGGTGCATTAGCAGACATTTCCAAAATTATTAATTTTCTCTGCTCTAAGAGCTCTGTTAAAATGTTGTGTGGGCCTGAGGAGATCGACGTTCCTGAGACCTTCATCCTTCTTTATTTTCAGATATTGTATGAAGGACACCAGTTGTTTTAGCTCATTTTGTATCTCATTATTGTTTGGCTGCTAATTAAGGAAAAAGAAACAATTGAGGGGTTTTATTTTATTTGGTCCGAGTCTTCAAGAAGTCAATTCAAATTAGTTTAAAAGAAGTTAATTAGCAGCAAAAACAGGTCACTCATTAAGAAAAGGGTTTGAATGAAAACCTGCAGCCACGGTGGTCCTCCATGACCGGAGTTGGCAACCCCTACAAAACATCTTGCGACGAGATGAGACTTTTTTCCTGCAACAAGACGTGATCGTTGGAAGAGAGACAGAGAGACACTTTCACGTCCCACGAGATAATTATAACCTTTGGAAGCAAGTCATGTGATACACATGCAGAGCAGGTTAGAGATAATGAAAGTAGGAAAATTCGAAAGTCTCAAAAAAATGAGAGTATAGATCACATTAGCACAAACAAATGCAAAATATTACTCTGTGAAAGGACAGAACAGCGAGAAAAGATTTCAGAGTGTTTGAGGATATCTGGGGCAGAAGAAAGGCAAGGCAGTGAGACAAAAGGACAGCTTTTAAACGTTCAAAGTGCCTCACAAGATGAAGATCACACTGCACAGCAGCAGCAGCAAGCCGGCAGCTGATTGAGCAAAGAGGAGGTAAAAAAAAAAAACTTATTTATTTTTTTTCCATTGTATCACCGGTAAGAGGGGGTTTCAGAGGAGCGGCTGTGTCTCCTTGGAGTGCGTTTGGCCCCCTTCTTACGCACCATGGGGGGGGGGGGGAAGGGATTGGCAAGCGAAGTGAGCAGGAGCCCCCTAACCAAAAAAAAAAAAAAAAAAGACATCATCTATGCTTTACATTACAGTCCAGTGGTTTTGTGACCAGGCTATGCTGTCTGTATGATAAGCGTCACAACGTAGTGAACTGTCCGTTTTTAAGTACCTTTTCATAGTTAATACCTTGCTAATGTGGTTTACAGGAGCAGACTACCACATTTTTGTCTAATTTCTACTGCATCAGTGCTGTTAGTTGAATTAACTCACACAGCCAGTCAGTGATAAGAGATTAGCCAGACAGCCTTCTGCTTAACAGTCCAGTGCTCTCGTGTCTCTCTGTATGCTTTGTCTCACAATTTATAGTAAAGGTTCAGTTTATATGGCACATTTCACACTGCGTTTAGGGTATTAATTCATATAACACAATTACATAGTGACTTATCATCCCAAGGTACTTCATAACTACATTTCTTGTCTTAATCTACACTATTAACTCTATGAGTTTAAATGAAACAGTTGCTCTTATGGTTGACGGCCCAGTGCTTTACTAACCAGGCCATACTGTTCGTATCAGGCGGCATCTAACTGATCCTGGAGGGCCCACTGGCTTCCCTTCAGTTTTTTTTTTTCATTATTAATTAATTGCTGCTTCTAATGAAACATTTATCTTGCCTTAATTTTAACTGACTTGCTTTCTCATCCCTTGTTTTTTTTTTTGTTTTTTTGAGAAACTTTTTGATATGTAGAAAAAATAAAAGAAAATCTTTAATGTATGATAAAAAAACCTAACAGGACACAAACAGATTAAGAAAGCCTGAACTTATCCTGTGTTGCTGTACCTATGCAGCAAGACTCCTTTTGAAATCATAACATACTGATAGTTCACAAATCTGTTACTATCTATCCATGGTTAGTTACTGTAAGGAGCCTGTTACAGATCTAAATAAATAAAAGTAATTTCCGGAACCTTTGTGTATATGGGTGTTTTGGGAACCAAAAATGATTCCCCTTTGGCATCACTCTAAAGAACTACTCATTTTTAAGAGGGTAGTTGGAGGGAGTCACAAGTATTAGGTCCAAAATGTAGATTTCTATCAACTTTTGGGCCGTTTCTACTAACTGGAAGTGGTGCTTTTTTATTCATGCTGCTGCAGTGTCTGATTTATTGAACTTTTATAATAATTGTTCAATATATTATTAACTAGGGGGCTTTGTCCCCAGCTCGCTTTGCGCGCCAACCCCTTTCCCTCCCACCAGCGCCACGCTCCATTGTGAAGAGGAGGGCTGAACGCACCCCAAGGAGACGCGGTCGCTCCTCTGAACCCCCTCTTAAACGGTGATACAATGGGAAACAAATAACAGTTGTTATTTTGTTTTTTTGTTTTTTTTACCTCCTCTTTGCTCGATCAGCTGCTGGCTTGTTGCTGCTGCCGCCATGCCACATTATCTTCATCTCACACGGCGCTTTGAACATTTAAAAGCCTGTACCGCAGCTGTCCTTTTGTCTCACTGCCTTGTCTCTCTTCTCCCCCAGACATCCTCAAACACTATAAAATCTTTTTTCGCTGTTCTGTTATTTCACCGAGTAATATTTTCCATTTGTTTGCGCTAATGTAATGTTTATTTGTGAGACTTTTGAATTTTCCTACTTCCATTACCTTTAACCTGCTCTGCATGTGTATCACGGGACTTGCTTCCAAAGGTTGTAAGTATGACGTGACCTGACCATCTCGCAGGACATGAAAGTGTCTCTCTGTCTCTCTTCCAAAGATTACTTCTCGTTACTGGAAAAATGTCTCGTCTCGTCACAAGATGTCTCTTTATAATAGAGATATTTGATTTGATTTGTTGTTTATGGTTCTTTAATGTACATAATATAAAAATATAATAATTGTCTTACGATTTATTCCTCAAATATTGTTCCCCATATCTGAGTATATGAGAATGAGGAGGGGAGACCACTCCCGATTTAGTGGTGGGATTAAATATAACACTAAGTCTAAAGGCTCTGTCATATTACTTAGATTTCCATTTATATAATCCAGCATATCCAGTTCCTGTGACTCACTGTCGTGTAGTGTGACATCTCCAGCGACTTAATCCAACTAGTCTGCAACTCACCCTGACAAATTCAAACAGGTTTAATTATGTTTTAACTTGTAGGGTAACAACCAAATTGTGCTCCCCCAGAAGTACAGTTATGAGGAATAAGAAATGTGGGTGTTTTGGACCTTGCAAACAGTAGAGTCCCGTCTGGCTGTCTTGTGCTTTACGCACCACAACAGAATTTATGATAAAATTGAAAAAAACAAAGCAGAGATTGTGGCTCAACTTGCCATACCTGGAAAGCATTTGTGCAGCACCGGCTCGTGTCAGGTATTACATTTCTGGTTGTCGGAAAAAGCAGCAAGCTCACACTTTTTTGGAAATGTAAAACTGTGCTGGAAAGTCGGAACAGAGTCTTCTAATATGTCATCCCCGGTGATTTCTAGTCATGTCATTGGACATCATCGATCATCAGGGTACGAGATCGGCAACTTAATTTGTCAAGTCTAAATATTCCCTCTGACCAAAAGTCTTTTAATGTGATGCTGGCCGAAACTAGACAGCTTGTTGATATTCAAGTATTGTGGCCAAACCATCTTGGCACACTTGGTCCTGTGTGACTTCAGTAGCAGTGTGGCTGACATTTGAATCCACCAAATGGTCTGAAGCTGACGACTTCTGCATTCAAAGGGGATTTCCTTCCTAAACAACTTCCCCCCACTCTTCACTGGCACGCCCTGCAACATTATCATAATGTGCCTGTTCTCAGAGTGACTGAAGTACTCAAATGGTGGTCTGCTTATTCAGATGTCCTGGTGGCAGTCACTGTTTGTGACACCACACATTGCAATTCCCCACTCATTGATGTCAAATGTTCCACAGTTACGACTCCTAAGAGTCACAGTCGGTCACAAAAAGCTAAGAGTTTCCCTGCTGTGAGCAGCAGATTTCTCTTACTGAAGCTGCTAACGGTTTGTTATCAGGGCTTGTTGACCACACAGACCTGAGTCGATGTCTTATAAAGAGGTGTTTTGGAAGTCCACAATGAATGCATTTTTAACATGGATTACTGCACATGTTCCATGTCTGTGTTGACCAAATGGATATCATGATAAAACACTTGATAAACCTGCACATGAAAAAGAAGTGTGCACAGACAGCCATTTTATTAGGATTTGTGTGAAGTGTAGTGGGAGGACACTAAAAAGGGTGCACCCTGACCATCTAAAACTTCTGAGCATATTCCAGCCTTCTTCACACAAGCAAGGAGATGTACAGGTTAGGCTATTCTAAATTTTCAGAGCTCTAAGGTGAACTGGTGTCCCACTCAGGTTCCTGCCTGTCCATTAAAAATTCGCCCTGTATGCGTTCACATATGGATGTCTGCAATTGACTGGTGGCCCATCCAGGGTTTGGTTCCTACGTTGCGCCTAACACTCCTGACTTGTGTCAATATCATTATTGTTTCTGAAGTGGGACTACCCTAACCCTGGTTTTCTACAATTATTGGGAAGAAACCCCCAGGACCTAGAATCTGTATGAGACATCTAAAGTGTAGCCTGAAATTCAAACCAAATCTGACATTGGCTTTACAAACTTAAAGGAGAAGCAGTGTTGGACCCCCCCAGCTTTCATTTGCTTGTGTTTTTGGATCTAATGAAGGTTGTGGGAAATTATGGGTATGAAACTCTGATACCTGAAATTTTTAATTGCAGTCATATGAAAAAGTTGGTAACTGTGCTACTGCAACAAAATTCGCTGCGTTTGAGAAACTTATGTGAGATTGGAGGAGGCAAGAAGATGTAAAAAAAAAAAAAAAAATTGAGTCAGGGTCTGATTGTATGATCAAGTTTTGGGGTTTCAAGACCCGACTTATACGTGACTATATACAGTATAGGCAAAGGCTCATAAAATGCATAGAATCCGAAGCTGCCAAAAAAAGAAAAAAATCGTAGAAAGAAAAAGGTTGAATAATTGGTCCAAAGCCAAAACCTCTCTCCCCAAGTGCTGAAGCTCTCCCCGAAATGTTGGAGACTCACTGGCTTAAAAAGGTTGAAAAATACCTTTAAGACAAGCTACAGCTTGGGGAGAAAATGAATCTTTGCAATACGCAGAATAGCGACACCCGTCCTCAACACTCACCTCCCTGCTAATGGCACTGATGCTTTTTAAGTATTTCCTACCCACTCGCCTAAAGGCAATGGGCTTCTACCATTCAGATAGAAGTATGGAAGGGGGTCCACCCCCTTATCCTCGCTTTATTCCTATGCATACACTATCTTACCTACATCTCCGGGGATTACATCTAAACTCTTAAACAACAAGACATAAAATACATGAACGAGTGGAGTAAAACTACCACCATCCCCGCACTATGACTGCTTTCCCATTTCGTTCCTCCTGACTGTTGCAAAGTCAGCTGCTTGTTGGCTTTTAGCAGCATAAAGGGAGTATGCAGCCATGTGCGCATAGAGTGAAAACTGCCCATCAACTGACCACTAACGCAGTTAGTCCACTTAAAAAGAGGACTCCACCAAGCCGGTAAGTGAAGGTATTGTATAAAATCAAAAATCTGATATTTACCGGAATGATACGCTAACATTAAGTGTCTTATGGGGATTCATTTAACTTTATGAATCTTTCAGCACTGCACCTGTCAACTCTTTACTGTTATTATATTTGACTAAATCACGTCTCCTGCATGGTTCTTCCTGCTGCCCGCACCGACGAAATGACCTGGTGGCAGTTCTACTACCGTCACACATAAAACACGAGACATCAGACAGACCAGCTACTCTTCTGTTTATGGGGTCCCAAACATCTGTGTTCCTTATTCCTCATCACTGCATTATACACGTTGTACTTCCAGATACAGTGATATTAAAAAGTTTGGGAACCCCTCTCAGCCTGCATAATAATTTACTTTCCTTTCAACAAAAAAGATAACAGTGATATGTCTTTCATTTCCTAGGAACATCGAAGTACTGGGATGTTTTCCGAACAAAGATTTTTAGTGAAGCAGTATGTAGTTGTATGAAATGAAATCAAATGTGAAAAACTGGCTGTGCACAAATGTGGGTCCCCTTGTAATTTTGCTGACTTGAATGCATGTCACTGCTCAATACCAAATTTATGCACCTGTCTAATTTTGTTATAATGCATATTTTCTGTTAATCCAAAAAACTTAATGTCACTGCTGAAATACTACTGTTTCCATAAGGCGTGTCAGATATTAAAAGGAAGTTGCTACTTTGAAAGCTCAGCCAATGATAAACAAAAATCCAAAGAATTAAGAGGGGTTCCCAAACACTTTTTTTATGACTGTATATGATCAAATTGATGATGATGCTGGAATTCTATGAGAAAGACGCAAAAGGATAAGATCAAAGTGGAGCATATGATATCAATTATCTTGACTTTCTGAGAACATTTGGTAAGTTGCCACATGAGAGGGTGGGCATCAAGCTAAAAATAGTGGGAGTTCAGGGTGATGTGTGTAGGTGGGTGCAGAATTGACTCAGACACAGGAAGCAGAGGGTGATGGTGTGAGGAACCTTAACAGAATTGGGTGATGTTAAGAGTGGTGACAACAGGGTTGTAGAGAACTCCATCTCCCATGGAGCCCTGTGGGAATCCGAGGCACCACTGCCTCCCAGGGGGGCTGGCGTCTAGCGTTCCCGGGTGGAGGTACTGTTCAGTCTATACTTGTTCTCTCCCGTTCCATATATAGAAGAGACATCCCAGCCAGGCAAGGGCCCCGGCCATCCTCCACAACACCCTTTGGATTTCCAGCTCTAGGTTGCAGAGTTGCTTCTGGATGTGTTAACTTGGATGGTCCTCTTCAAGGAAGTGTAGTTAAACTTTGAAAAACAAATGCTAAACGTACCTATTAGACAGGGCTGTGGAGTCGGAATCGAGGAGTTGGAGATAATTTTGGGTACCTGGAGTTGGCAAAAATGTACCAACTCCCAACTCCTAATAAATTTAAATTGTAATGAAAAAAAAATACAGCAAGTTCAAATATCTCATTTCACAAACAATGGTCATAATTAAGTACTTCTCTGATGTAAGAATACAGCCCAGTGCATAGTTGTGTTACTACTAGTGTGAAGTTCAGCTGAGCTGTTATACAACCTGACACTCACATATTGTAATCTGGATTATGGTACATTATAAAAAGGATTTTTTTTATTTTATTTCAGATATAATGTGTTTAACAAGTTCATTTGAGTGTAAACAAGTGTAATGATGTATGTGGAGGTGTGTGCTGTGGCCTGATGTGTGGTCAGGAGTTCTTGTCTTTTGTTTAAACTGGCCAATACGGTCAATGTCCATGTCAAAATGTATTTATATAGCACATTTAAAACAACATAGGAATGCTGTGGCCAAAGTGCTTTACAATAATAGAATAAAAGAAAAACATACAATTAACATGAATATCATAAATAGAAATAAAATAAATGAACATAAATAAAATAAATAGAAGTAATGTTATATAATCACAATGAGGAAACCAGCAGTATTACTGAAGGTCACGGAATGCAAGTGAATAGAAATGAGTCTTTACTCTCGTTTTGAACAGTTCAATTGTAGACGACTCCTTTATGTAACGAGGTAAAGAGTTCCACAGGCGAGGTGCCACAGCTGTCCCCCTTAGTTTTACACTTGGTACGAGGGACAACAAGAGACAACTGACCAGAAGATCTAAGCACTCTGGATGGCTGGTGTAAAGCACACAATTCGGACAAATAGGCAGGAGCGAGCCCATGTAAAGACTAGCAACAAGATTTTAAAATCAATTCGAAAACTTGACGGGCAGCCCGTGTAAAGAAGCTAGTATTGGAGAAACAGAATCAGACTTTCTTGCCCCAACCAGAAAGCGAGCGGCAGCATTTTGGACCAACTGTAGCCTGCGTATCAGAGATTTGCTAATCCCAGAATACAGCGAGTTGCAGAAATCAAATCGAGAGAAGTTAAAAGCAGGAGTAGCTTTCTCAAGATCCCTAGAAGATAAAAAAGGCTTGATCTTACCTAATAGACAAAGCTGGGAAAAGCAACTCTTGACTACAGAATTAACCTGTTTCTCACAAGAGAGGTTACTGTCAAAGATAACACCAGGATTGTGGACTTGAGGTTTGCAAAAGACAGAGAAAGAGCCGAGAGGTTCAAGACCAATTTGGGCTTCAGCTGATGGACCCACTATAAGCACCTCCATTTTATTTTGATTCAGATCAACAAAATTATTAGCCATCCAGGATTCATTGCAGACGGGAATATAAACCTGTGCATCATCCACATAGCCGTGAAAAGAAATGTTAAATTTCCTAAAACTATCTCCAACAGGGTGAAGGTATATAGAAAACAAAATGGTTCCCAAAATGGAACACCACATTTAAGAGGAGCAGTAGACGAAAAAGAGGAATTTAAAGTCACTGAAAAGTGTCTACCTGTTAGATATGACCTGAACCAGTTAAGAGCGGCCCCTTTAAGCCCAACAAGATGTTCAAGCCGCAGCAGCAATATCTCGTGGTCAATAGTGTCAAAGGCAGCGGACAGGTCAAGGAGGACAAGGACTGCAGCGCCCACCTGAGTCAGTAATAATAGAGATGTCAATGAATACTTTAAGGAGGGCCGTCTCAACACCATGATAACGCCTAAAGCCAGATTGGTAGATCTCAAATAAATTACTGGAGTTAAGGTGATCGACCAATTGATTAGAAATAATTCTTTTTAATATTTTAGCCAGAAGAGAGAGAGTCAGCTTCCTAGCCAGTAGTTCTGTGATTAAATGACGTGTATGTTGCCTTCCTTTATTCAACATGGAAAATATATTAGCATATTAAATACAGAGGGGTCTGGGAGTCCGAATCAGAAGTACTAGAAACTAAGGAGTCGAATTCGAAGGATTTATCTACCGACTCCACAGCCCTGCTATTAGAAAGTCTGACTAAGCTACTTGGAGCAGGTGAAAGTCAATCCTACTAACTGTCAACTTATCCTCCTCCATCTATCTTTGTATTAATTTGTTTATTTTTGTTTTTGGTCTTTTTCAGTGTCTTGAAAAGTTCCCAGTTATCCAGCACTTCAAGTTTGGCAGTCTTCTTTCCATTCAGCCAGTCAAGCCCTGAGAAGCACCACCTTTAAATAAAAGACATGGGGGCAAAAAAATGTCGCAACAGCACCTGACCCATTTGGAAAAAATGTTTTTTCACATCAAATCCCCGGCATTTTCAGTAAGAGCCGTTCGGTGGGATCAAGTTGTTATTCTTCTGGACCCGCAATGTCCGTGACTCCCCTGTTTCTGCGCATACACACACACACACACACACTCTCCATTGCGTGAAGCCACCACTCATCCCAGAAACAGGTTACTTGGCCCTGATGGATATATTTTTTTGGTCTGTAAACCATGGCAGACATATGTAGGTTATAACTACTGGTTGTTTGAATCGTGGTGTCCTCCATCCACCCTGCGGAGTAAAACCACAAGTGCAGCCAAACATGTTTAGAAAAATGACAACTAGTGTGAGGGAAAGGGGGACACTTCAACTGCTGGTTTTCATTTCTAGAGGAATAGTCCCTTGCCATTAAATCACTAGTACTGTAACCTTTACTGTAGTCTGCTGTAAATATTGTAGAACATAGTAATAAAAAATGGCTTTTCCAGAGATTCTCATTTGTTTGTAATTGCACACCCAGTTGGATCGTGTGAGCAGTTACAAATCCATCCCCGACCTCGTATAACCGACATTATCAAATCCAGCAGGCTCTCTGCACGCCCCACTAAATCTCCCCTTATGTAGCCCCCCTCTAGATGGGCACCCAGATAATCTGTGAAGCTGAGTTTGTCAGTTTTAAATAGAAGTTTGCAAAGCACTCTTATTGACGTTACAAAGTTGTATTATCTTGAGCATGACCGGAGGCTCGTTTCACCGATCTTTCACCGTTATTACCCCTTCGCCGAACTGTAGATCCGCTCTTCTTTCATTTGCTCCCAGACAGGCAGTCTACTGATGGACTCCGTTCCCACAAGGCAATCAGACGTGTGTGTCTAATTACAATCCAGAAGCGCAACAGAAAATGATGTTTGAAAATGTCAATAAAGATGCCAACTACGCAGGCTGAAGGCAAGTGTTGCTTCTCGTCTGTTTTATTATTCGCTTATTCATTTCATATCCCGAATTTTCACCCTCATTCACCCATTTTCCACATATATAATAATTAATGCATATGACCCCTGGACGAACAAGCAGGCACGTGACAAGGGAATCTTTTCTCCCCTCCCAGAACCTAATATATGACGTTGGTCAGGCCCACCCTTTCACCCATTGAGATGATATGACGAGGCTGTAAGAAAATGGTCAGAAATTTGACTCGACTTATTCCACCAGCTACAGTAGATTAAGATGTGGGTTGTTTTCAGCTGTTTTCCTGTCTTACTAGAGTGGATTGAGACTCTAAAAACCACCAAACCGGTGCTTCTTCTCTGTATGAGAGCCGGGGACCTATGCATGTCATATATCAAGTGTCTTTTTGTATTTATTTAATTTAATTAGTGACAAACCAAGCATGTTTCAGTGCTTTGTATTCACAACTCATTAAATTTGGTTTTAAGCAGAAGGAGACGGAGTCTCTGACTTGTTTAATCGTACAAGCTCACAGGAGTGGGGTGCCGTTTATATTTATTAAATTAACTGGTCGTGTTTTTACACTCTTAGCTCGTGTGTGTGTGAGATCTCAATGAGATGATGACCCCAGAACAGAATCTGACCATCTTGTGAAGCCAAATCCTATATTTTATAATTAATCGTCCCTCCGTTTTCAGAATCTGCTGGAAGGGAGCAGGAACAAATCCATAAAACGTTTTGACAGTGGCAATAGTTAGTCCATCTTGAAAACCAGTCCACCATTGGCATAGTAATAATCACACCCACACTATTCACACATGGCTTCTCTTGGCACTGTGGTGTTGAAAACTGACACAAGCACAGAAAAGACATGGCAACTTCATGAAAAAGTTACAGTGAAGTAGAAGATGCCCTAAAATAGCGCTGAGTGATATCTCAATTTATCGATTAATTTGAATTTTCTGTTTTGGATGATGTGCAAAATGAAAATCATGATTCACTATCAACTGGCTAAATAACACAAAGAGTGTTCGAAGTTCACAAAAATAATTTTTATAGCCTATGCATAAGTTTTTATTTTACTTTAGGGCTTGTGTGAAGTCTCACTGGTGCTGGCACCCCACCCGCATGGTTCTTGCCTCGGGCTCGTTGTTCCAGGATTGGCTTCCACTACCCACGACTTACTAGGAAAAAGATGTACGGATGGGCTCCGTAAATGACAGCACGCCCCCTCGCTGCCCCCCTTCAATGCCAACACACAGTAGCAAGATGGCCACTACCCATGACTTATTAGGAAAAAGATGTATGGATGGGCTCTGTAAATGACAGCATGCCCCCTCGCTGCTCCCCCTTCAACGCCAACACGCAGTAGCAAGATAGCAGCTCATTTATCGAGTTAAGAGCTCATCTTGAAAACTATCAGCGTTTCGTCAGTCACTTGGACGTGGTTTGGTTATGCAAAGTCCAACGTTGGTACAAACCACGGTCCGCTGTAAAGTTTGTGGCCACTAAAGGTAGCAGCACATCAAAGTTAACTTGAGCATCTCAAACAGAGGCACACAGCCGGGTGGCAGGAGTGTGAAGCTCTGTGAGACAAACAAGCAGGTAACAATGGGGTTGGGGCATCCTTTTCATGTCGCATTCCATACTATGATAAGAATGGACCCCCGCTGGAAAGAAATTGCAAATGCGGTAACGTTTCATATTGCTAAAGATTTGGTGCCCATGTATATAGTGGGGGGAAAAAAGGGTTCATTCAGATGGTAAAGAAAATATCTCTCCATCCCTGCTACAAGTACCCCCATCTTAGAGGGTCTTTAGTGGTGGGGGCAGTAGACAAGCTTGTGTTCCTTGCAAAAAAACTTGTAATAAAAAAACTTAAGGACGTAAAACACACCTCATATGTTGTTATCTGTTTGCAAAATTGCAAGTGTGTGTTGTTTGAAGAGTCTTCAGGTATACAAGACATTTTACTTCCTTATTTTTCTCTAATTTGTTAACTTTGGATTTGCACTTCATTGTTCCTCAAGGAGAGCTTCATGGTTTGTGAAGTAACTGCGTGTTGTGAGTAGTCACTAAGCAGCACCCTGGGACAAATCCAGTTCTAAAACCGCTTCAAGAGATGTGTGTGCTGTTCTTCTGTGTGTTGATATTGTTAAAATAAAGGTTATTTGAATAATGTATTTGCTTTTTTTCAAAAAAAAAATCAAAATTGGAATCATAAATCGAGTGTAGGTTTTATTTTTAGGCCGTATCGTCCAGCCCTGCTCTAAACTTATGTGAGGTCTACAGATGTGAGGAAATAGATAACATCCCAGCAGTAACAGGGACTACTAAGGAGCTACTGAGGGATTTGGAAATGACAGAGAGAGAGGAGCTGCTGAGATTAAAAAGGCTGAAATCAAACAAATCACCAAGAGCAGATCATATTTAACCTTGAGTGCCGAAGGAGGTTCATGAGTACAGATGTAAATCCTTGATGCATATTTTTAGGAAGTCACTGTGCACTGGGAATATCTGAAGGACTGGAAAATGGCAAATATTATCCCGTTATATAAAAAGGGTGAGATCGAAGCAACTATACGCCAGGAAGCTTAACATGCCTCACAGGAAAATGAATGGAAGGAATTACAGTAATCCCTTCTGGAACGCAACCCCCGCGATAGGTGAAAATCCGCGAAGTAGAAACCATATATTTGTATGGTTATTTTTATGTATTTTAAGCCCTTAGAAACTCTCCCACACTGTTTATAAATATTCTCCGCACAGTTATACAGTAAACCCTTGTTTATCGCGGTTAATCCGCTCCAGACAGATAAATGAATTTCCACGAAGTAGGATTCTTTATTTATAAATCTAATATTTTTGCAGTTAGATCATTGAAAACCTGTTTATGACCTTCTAAATGCGTTTTTTAACATTATTAGAGCCCTCTAGACATGAAATAACACCCTTTAGTCAAAAGTTTAAACTGTGCTCCATGATAAGACAGATGACAGTTCCATCTCAAAATTAAAAGAATGCAAACATATCTTTCTCTCCAAAGGAGTGCCGTCAGGAGCAGAGAATGTCAGACAGAGAGAGTGAGAGTAAAGTAAACAATCAAAAATCAATAGGGCTGTTGGGCTTTTATGTATGTGAAGCTCCGCGATAAAGCAGCCGCAATGAAGGGATCAATGTGAAGGTAGTCTTTCAGCATTTTTTACAGGAGCGTCCGTATCTTCTAAGCAAACAGCCTCTGTGCAAACAGCTCCTCTGCTCACACCCCCTCCGTCAGGAGCAGAGAATGTCAGAGAGAGTGAGAGCGACAGAGAAAGTAAACAATCAAAAATCAATACGTGCTGCTAGAGCTTTTAAGTTTGCGAAGCGCCGCATGGGAAGCATATCGTATATCATTGAGGAGTTTTATTTAATATGTAATACGTGCTCTGATTGGGTAGCTTCTCAGCCATCCGCCAATAGCATCCCTTGTATGAAATCAACTGGGCAAACAAACTGAGGAAGCATGTACCATAAATTAAAAGACCCATTGTCCGCAGAAATCCGCGAACCAGTGAAAAATCAGTGATATATATTTAGATATGCTTACATTTAAAATCCACGATGGAGTGAAGCCGCGAAAGAGTGAAGTGCGATATAGCGAGGGATCACTGTATAAAGAAAAGATTGGGCAACAGGGTGACACGGTGGTGCAGAGTAGCGCTGCTGCCTCGCAGTAAGGAGACCTGGGTTTGCTTCTCTTGAACTGAGCTTTGCCGCACCCCCCCTCCTCCATCTTGCTGACATATATAGAAAGCTGAACTGCTGCAATATCCTCCACATGTGTCTGCGCAAAAAAAAGGTTTTTAACATTGCGAGCTGAGCGCGTCCTCGTTTAATTTTTAAATAAAAATTACCGTTTTCATGAGAATAATGAATACGCTTTTCTCGTGATGTAGGCATAATTAATTCAACGATGTAAACATGTTTTAAATCTATTTTCTTAATTATCCGTTTTATTTTTTTTTTCTTGTAAAAAAAAAAAAAAATAATAATGTTTTCTTTGTGCCTAGCAGTTAGGACACCTGGGTTCACTTCCCAGGTCCTCCCTGCGTGGAGTTTGCATGTTCTCCCCGTGTCTGCATGGGTTTCCTCCCACAGTCCAAAGACGTGCAGGTTACGTGCATTAGTGATTCTAAATTGCCCCTAGTGTGTGCTTGGTGGGTGTGTGTGTGTGCCCTGCGGTGGGCTGGCACCCTGCCCAGGATTTGTTTCTGCCTTGCGCCCTGTACTGGCTGGGATTGGCTCCAGCAGACCCCCGTGACCCTGTAGTTAGGATATAGCAGGTTGGATAATGACTGACTGACTGTCAGAAAGTAAAAATGAGAAAGGAAATGTACAACTTAAAAAACAATGCTATGGTCAAATGGCCAGGGAAGAAAAGAAACTCCAGCCTGCATGGATATGGAAGAAAATACACTTCTAAGAGTTTCAAGGGCACAAGCCTGCCTTCCCACCTTGTCATTCTAAAATACCTAAATGAATATACATAAACAAACTTAAAATGCTTTCTTCATTTGATTGTTAAGTAAGCATTTATCAACAACAGCAGGGACAGATGAAAGATAACATAACATTAAATTTTCTAACATGGTTTAAGGAAGAATAAGAATAGATCTAATGTAAGATGATGAAAGTGAGTTGGACCTTTTAGCATTTGAGCTAAAGAAAAAAAACTAACAATCAGGGATCATAAAGAAAAAAGGCTTTTTAAAAATGTCAACGGCAGAAGTCATTCTACAGGATTGCCTCTTCATATTTGTCGGGTATATTGTGATTTGTATACATTTTTGCAATCTTTATTATTTTAATATTGTTAGCAATTTATAATTTGCATATGGGTTGTTGAATATTAAGGATTTTAAGACAGCAAGAACGGCGGCACGGTGACGCTGTGGTAGCGCTGCTGCCTCGCAGTAAGGAGACCTGGGTTCGCATGCCGGGTCCTCCCTGCGTGGAGTTTGCATGTTCTCCCCGTGTCTGCATGGGTTTCCTCCCACAGTCCAAAGACATGCAGGTTAGGTGCATTGGCGATCCTAAATTGTCCCTAGTGTGTGTGCTTGGTGTGTGTGTGCCCTGCACTCTTGTGGTGCCCCTGATGATGTCACTTCCGGTTTCGGGGTGGATGGGTGGAGGATCCTCTGATGATACAACTTCTATTTCTGGGCCCAAAGACGTCACTTCCATTTCCAGTGCCTTTGCTGACATCACTTCCTGTCCTGGTGATGTCACTTCCGGTCCTACCCCAGGGCTCCTCAGGTATCAGGGCGGTGACCACGGGCCCCTATAGGGTTGAGCTTCCAAGCTCCTTTCCAGTGGTCCCCAAAACAGTCACCCCCTCATGGTCTGGAGGAGGCGTAATCCCTCCTCTGGTCCTTCTTGGTGTCCCGGCTGGGTACCACCCCCAGCTGCCTGCCACCATATATATATATATACACACTGCGGTGGGCTGGCACCTTGCCCAGGGTTTGTTTCCTGCCTTGCGCCCTGTGCTGGCTGGGATTGGCTCCAGCAGACCCCCGTGACCCTGTAGTTAGGTTATAGCGGGTTGGAGAATGACTGACATGATGTTAATTTGGTGCAGGTCACTCAGAACATGTGACCCAGTGAGGCTGGAGCTTGATTGCAGCGTTTGCAGGTCGACTTTTACCCAGGAAACATTTTGGACAATTTTAAACGAGACAGATGTGCTTGTTATATCATTTTGAGTTGAATAATTGTATGCTTTGCACATATGGAGATAGAGTGAATTCTCTGCATTGCTACCCTCCACTCTTTTTCTGAAATGCTAAATGAGAGATCTTTTTCCCACTGTCCTCTAGAATCTTTGAAATGGAGGGACCGTAAAAAGGTTTTATATATTGCAGAAATGCTGTCCGAGTCCTCAAGACTGATCGATATTTTTTTCTGGCATAGAGAGAGGTGGGAAGTGAGGAAAATTGGGCAGGTTCTTTTTAACAAAGTTTCGAATTTGAAGGCAGTGAAAGAAATGTGTTGCTGGAAAGTTAAATTTGAAGTATAGTTGTTCATAGGATGCAAAGACATTGTATATATAAAGATCTCTAAGTGATCTAATCCCAAATGTTTTCCAGATGGGCAGCACGGTGGCACAGTGGTACCGCTGCTGCCTCGCAGTTAGGAGACCCGGGTTTGCTTCCTGGGTTTCCTCCCACAGTCCAAAGACATGCAGGTTAGGTGCATTGGAGATCCTAAATTGTCCCTAGTGCGTACTTGGTGTGTGTGTGCCCTGTGGTGGGCTGGCGCCCTGCCTGGGGTTTGTTCCTGCCTTGTGCCCTGTGCTGGCTGGGATTGGCTCCAGTAGACCCCCCATGACCCTGTGTTAGGATATGGTAGGTTGGACAATGACTGACTGACAGACAGATTGGGCAACACCTGGCAAGAACAGGATGGTCAGCATGGGTTCAAACGAGGGAGGTCTTGTTTTTCTAATATGCTGGAATTCAGTAAGGAAGAAACAAAAGGATACGATCTGAGTGGTGTGTATATCATTTATTTTGACGTTCAGTAAAGTTTGATGAGGTGCCACATGAGAAGGTGGGCATCAAACTAAAAGAAGTGGCAGTTCAGGGTGATGTTTGTAGATGGGGGAAGGATTGGCTCAGACACAGGAAGCAGAGGGTGATGGTGTGAGGAACCTCATCAGAATTGGCGGATGTTAAGAGTGGTGACCAGCAGGGGGCAGTGCGGGGGCTGCTGCTATTTTTAATGTTTATAAATTATTTAGATAGGAATATAATTAACAGGCTGGTTAAGTTTGCAGATGATACCAAGATAGGTGGATTAGCAGGTAATTTGGAATCCGTTATATCATCACAGAAGGACTTGGACAGCAGACAGGCTTGGGCAGATTTGTGGACGATGAAACTTAATGTCAGTAAATATAAAGAATTACACATAGGAGTCAAAATGTGAGGTCTGAATCCACAATGGGAGGACTGAAAATCGAGAGCACACCTTATGAGAAGGATTTAGGAGTCATAGTGGACTCTAAGCTATCGACTTCCCGACAGTGTTCAGAAGCCATTAACAAGGCTAACAGACTGTTAGGATATATAGCGCCTTGACGTGTGCAGTACAAGACACAGGAGGTTCTGCTCAGCTTTATAACACACTGGTGAGGCCTCATCTGGAGTCCTGTGTCAGTTTGGGTCCCCAGGCTACAAAAAGGACATAACAGCACAGGAAAAGGTCCAGAGAAGAGCAATGAGGCTGATTCAGGGCTACAGAGGAGGAGTTATGAGGAAAGATTAATAAAAGAGATGAGCCTTTACAGTATAAGCAAAAGAAGGTTAAGAGGAGACCTGATTGAAGTGTTTAAAATGATGAAGGGAATTAGACCAGCGGATCAAGACGGTGACTTTAAAATGAGTTCATCAAGAACACGGGGACACAGCTGGAAACTTGTTAAAAGTAAACCTCACACAAACATTAGGAAGTTTTTCTTAACACAGAGAAGCAGAGACGCTTGGAATAAGCGACCAAGTAGTGTGGTGGACAGGAGGACTTTAGGGACCCTTGAAACTCGACTTGATGTTCTTTTGGAAGAATGAAGTGGAGAGGACTGGCGAGCTCTGTGTGCCTTAATGGCCTCTTCTCGTCTGCATTGTTCTAAGGTTCTGATGTCGCATATCTTAGCACTTTAACTGTCTGTATAGGGTGGTCCAGACCTAATTATGCAGTTTTCATTACGCTATAACTTATTAAGTTTATTACATAGAAAATCCCCCGAAAAATCCCGGACCATCGAGAAATGTGCGAACTGACGACATGAAGAATCGTCTTTGTGCCGAACTGGAATCATCCCCGCATAAATCAAAGTCATCCAGACGATCTGGATATGCATAATTAGATGTGGACCACCCTGTGTATGCAGTAGGACTGTTCATAGTGTCCTTTGAAATAAACGCACAATGTGCTGAGGGGGCTTACGTGGGGGCAGAATCCTATCTCAAAACAATAATAGAGCACTAGGTAATTCGTCGACTCCATGTTCTTTTAAGGCCTTTCACGATGTCCTCTAATAAATAACAGTCGATGATGGGCTTGTGGGGCCTGAAACATCTGACACATGCAGTCGATTACAACTCCGGTGAGGTAAGAAGGGCGTCCGCTGGTGGTCTGTCAGACGTTGGTTGTTGGGGGGTCTCTTTGTAGTTCAATGTTACCTGTGCAAATAACTAGATGAGGTAACTTAACTCCAAGATCCCAGCCATGCCAGTATTTCAGTAGCCTTGTATTTGTGATTTTTGTCTCGATGTGAGGAGCACAGACACGGCTACTCTATCCTCACAAATTATTATGGTGTCACCGTGTCACCTGCCGTTCTCCAATATACAGTGTGAACGCTGGCCCGGACACAGACAGACGGACATCGTTGGCTCCACCACACACTGTTTATTTACACTATTATTTACAAGAATTATGTGCACTCACAACCCCAGTGCCTCCAGCACCGATCCCCCCAAAGTCCAGGCCACACAGTTCCACTGCCTTTCTCCTGGCCGCCTCCAGTCCTCTCTCCAGCTCCGTCCTCTTCCACCCGACTTCCGCTTTCGACTGAAGGGAGGCTGCCCCTTAAATAGGAACCCGGATGGGCTCCAGCTGCTTCCCGGCATTCCTCCGAAGACACGCCCCCGTGTGGCGGAAGTGCCGGCTGCGCACCCGGAAGCCCTCCGGGTGTCCCCTGTCTTCTTTCCCCCAGCACTTCCTGGTGTGGCGGAAGTGCTGGGCTCCAGGGTTGTTCAGGCACCGGGGCGCCGCCTGGCGGTGGCCACGAGTCCCTACAGAGCTGGGCTTCCAAGCCCTTTACCCGTGGCCCCCAACGTAACCAGGGTGGTCGCCCCCTCGCGGTCTGGAGGAAGTACAAGCCCTCCTCCGGTCCTCCTGGGTGTCCCGGCCGGGATCCAGCCCTGGCCGGATGCCACAACAGTTATGGCTGAAATTATCAGCACCCCTGGAATTTTCCCAGAAAATGCACCATTTCTCCCAGAAAATTGTTGCAATTCCAAATGTTTTGGTATACACGTTTATTTTCTTTATGTGCATTGGAACAACACAAAAAAACAGAGAAAAAAAGCCAAATCTGACATCATTTCACACAAAACTCAAAAACCGGGTTGGACAAAATTATTTGCACCCTCAACATATTTGGTTGCACGCCCTTTGGAAAGAATAACTGAAATCGAGCGCTTCCTAGAACCATCAACAAGCTTGTTACACCTCTCAACTGGAATTTCCGACCACTCTTCTTTTGCAAACTGCTCAAGGTCTCTCAGATTTGAAGGACGCCTTCTCCCAACAGCAATTTTGAGATCTCTCCATAAGTGTTCAATCGGATTTCGATCCGGACTCATTGCTGGCCACTTCAGAACTCTCCAGCACTTTGTCTTCCACCATTTCTGGGTGCTTTTAGAGGTATGTTTGGGGTCATTGTCCTGCTGGAACACCCATGACCTCTGACGCAGACCCAGCTTTCTGACACTGGGCCCTTCATTGCGCCCCAATATCTTTTGGTAGTCTTCAGATTTCATGATGCCTTCCACACAGTCAAGGCATCCAGTGCCAGAGGCGGCAAAACATCCCCAAAACATCTTAGAACCTCCGCCATGTTTGACTGTAGGTACTGTGTTGTTCTTTTCTTCGTAGGCCTCATTCCATTTTCTGTAAACAGCAGAATGATGAGCTTTACCAAAAAGCTCTACCTTGGTCTCATCTGTCCACAAGACGTTCGCCCAGAAGGATTTTGGCTTCCTCAAGAACATTTTGGCAAACTCCAGTCTGGCTTTTTTATGTTTCTGTGTCAGCAGTGGGGTCCTCCTGGCTCTCCTGCTATAGCGTTTCATTTTGTTTAGATGTCGACGGATAGTTCGAGCTGACACTGTTGCACCTTGAGTCTGCAGAACAGCGTGAATATGTTTTGAAGTTGATTGGGGCTGTTTATCCACTATTCGGACTATCTTTTGTTGCAGTCTTTTATCAAATTTTCTCTTCCGTCCACGTCCAGGGAGTGCCATGTGTTGTGAACTTCTTGATTATGTTGCGCACAGTGGACAAAGGAACATGAAGATCTCTGGAAGTGGACTTGTAGCCTTGAGATTGTTGATATTTTTCCACAGTTTTTGTTCTCAAGTCCTCAGACAATTCTCTGCTCTTCTTTCTGTTCTCCATGCTTAGTGTGGCACACAACAGAAAGGTTGAGTCAACTTTTCTCCATTTTAACTGGCTTCAGGTGTGATTGCTATATTGTAACTATAACATCCTAGTGAGCTGAATGACTTCCGGCCTGTCGCTCTGACGTCACATGTGATGAAGACCATGGAGCGGCTGCTGCTTCACCACCTGAGGCCACAGGTCCGCCACGCCCTCGACCCTCTGCAGTTCGCATACCAGGAGATGGTGGTTGCGGAGGATGCCATCATCTATATGCTACACCGATCCCTCTCCCACTTGGACAGAGGCAGTGGTGCTGTAAGAATTATGTTTCTGGACTTCTCTAGCACCTTCAACACCATCCAACCTCTGCTCCTTAGGGACAAGCTGACAGAGATGGGAGTAGATTCACACCTGGTGGCGTGGATCGTGGACTATCTTACAGACAGACCTCAGTATGTGTGTCTCGGGAACTGCAGGTCTGACATTGTGGTCAGCAGCACAGGAGCACCGCAGGGGTCTGGACTTTCTCCGGTCCTGTTCAGCCAACATACATCAGACTTCCAATACAACTCGGAGTCCTGCCACGTGCAAAAGTTCACTGACGACACTGCTATGGTGGGCTGCATCAGGAGTGGGCAGGAGGAGGAGTATAGGAACCTAATCAAGGACTTTGTTAAATGGTGCGACTCGAACCACTTACGCCTGAACACCAGTAAGACCAAGGAGGTAGTGGTGGATTTTAGGAGGCCCAGGCCCCTCATGGACCCCGTGATCATCAGAGGTGACTGTGCAGAGGGTGCAGACCTATAAATACCTGGGAGTGCAGCTGGATGATAAACTGGACTGGACTGCCAATACTGATGCTCTGTATAAGAGAGGACAGAGCCGACTATACTTTCTTAGAAGGCTGGTGTCCTTCAACATTCGCAATAAGATGCTGCAGATGTTCTACCAGACGGTTGTGGCGAGTGCCCTCTTCTACACGGTGGTGTGCTGGGGAGGCAGCATGAAGATGAAAGACGCCTCACGCCTGGACAAACTTGTTAAGAAGGCAGGCTCTATTGTAGGAGTAAAGTTGGACAGTTTAACATCTGTGGCAGAGCGACGGGCACTAAGCAGACTCCTGTCAATCATGAAGAATCCACTGCATCCACTGAACAGTGTCATCTCCAGGCAGAGGAGTAGCGTCAGTGACAGACTTTTGTCACCGTCCTGCTCCACTGACAGACTGAGGAGATCGTTCCTCCCCCACACTATGCGACTCTTCAATTCCACCTGGGGGAGTAAATGCTAACATTACTCAAAGTTATTGTCTGCTTTTACATGCATTTTTATTACTATTTAATTTAATATTGTTTTTTGTTTCAGTATACTGCTGCTGGATTACGTGAATTTCCCCTTGGGATTAATAAAGTATCTATCTATCTATCTATCTATCTTATCTTATCTATTGCCAGCACCCGTTTCTTGCCACAGGTGAGTTCAAACGAGCATCGTATGCTTGAAATAAAACGATTTACCCACAATTTTGAAAAGATGCCAATAATTCTCTCTTGCCCATTTTTGGAGTTCTGTGTGACATGATGTCAGATTTGGCCTTTTTCTGTGTTTTTTTGTGTTTTTCCAATGCACGTAAAGGAAATAAACATGTGGATACCAAAACATTTGGAATTGCAACAATTTTCTGGGAAAATTCCAGGGGTGCTGATAATTTCGGATATGACTGTTTTTTGGGGTTTTTTTTGGTGTCACTTCTGGACTTAGCACCATGTCCCTGTCCTTGCTTTATGTCGACCATGTCCACATTATTTAACAGTCCTTTATTTGCCACTTTGCCCGTGTTTTGGTGTTACAGATAAAAACCTGAAGAAGCGTCTGACTAGCTGAATGGCACGCCAATCCTCTGACAGACCTGCAGACACACGTCGTTGACATACGCCGAGACTTGCCGGCTTTCGGGCCGACTCATCCTGTCACTCTGCTAGCTTTGCTGTTTGTCAATCCTGTCTGGTCACATTCAGGAGAGCTGGCAGCGCTGTGACTTGTCTCCATTATCTCAGTGACGTAAGTGCAGGCACGCAGGCGGGTTGTCAGCCTCTGCGGTCCTGTGAGTTTGTAGAGCGGGGAACGCGTCTCGGGTGCTCTATTTTGGTGGCTTTGTGGAGAGCCAGGCTTGCAGTGACACGCTCGGGGTCACACCGTGATTCGGGGTAGGGACTGAACAGACGTCTGTCGGGGGGGGCCCCTTACAGGTGAGATGAAAGAGTCTGTCGGTGCCCTTTAACAACTTTATGTTCGTTTGCTTAGCAGACACTTTTATTCAAAGCGACTTACAAAGGAGGTCAACATAACTTGAGTAAAGATCAGTCTGGGGACAGTTTGGAAACAAGTAGAGCAGGACCAGGGGACTACCCTGTTTTCACAAAATCGGGTAAAAGGCACATATTTAACTACAAAAGGAACAAAGACAACTTGTCAGATGTTGAAACTGAGAAATGTTGTGTTTTGAAAAATATCTCTACATGTTCTGAAGGGGGGGTTTGGGGGGGCTGTGCACCGGTGGGTCTCCTCAGCTCGTCTTTTAACAACACTCAGTTGACATTTGAGAACCGGGGAGGCCAACTGAATCGTGTGAAGACCTTTGAGAGGGTGGTCCTGGACGATACGAGTCCTCTGGTGGTAGACCACCTGCAGTGTGCCTATCAGATAAAGACTGAAGTGGAGGATAGAAAAATGTCTGTCTGCTCCACAACACTGGCCGCACTGGGAGGGCCATTGATGTCCTTTGATTTCTCGAATGCCTTCAATACCACCCAGCCATCTCTGTTAAGGGGTCACCTCAGAGATATGCAGGTGAAGGAGCCTTTGGGGTCCTGATAATGGACCCCAGTGTGTGAGGCTCAAGGACTGTGTGAGCAACACTGGAACACCACAAGAAGCAGGCCTCTCTGCTTCTCTCTTCGCTCTGCACAACTCTGACTAGAAAAATAACAGCAGGTCAGGTTCCTTATGGGGGTGCTGATAAGGGGGGGGGGGGGTGGAGTCAGGGGGGAGAACTTGGAGATCTGACTGCAACTCAACATCAGCAAAACCAAAGAACCGTCCGGTCACTATTCAGGGAGTGCATGTAGTGGGGGTCCACATCAGTGACAAGTTGGACTGGTCTGAGAACGCAGAGGAACTGGGAGACTGCGCTCCTTTAATGTGGGGAGTGAAGTCCTGCACATCATCTACAAGTGTGTGACAGCCAGTGTGGTGTGCTGGGCTGGTGACATCACTGCAAGAGAGGACCACCGAATCTACAAGCTCATTAAAAAGGGCAGCCTCAGGTATGGAGCACACTGTGGACCGCCCAAAGGTTGTAGTGAAGGAGAGAATGAAGACGAGACTGAGTGCCATGATAAACAACGCTGCACATCCTCTCTGTGACACACAAACACTGAGGACTTTCAGCCAATGAATCACTCGGCTGAAGTGGGTCAAGAAACACGACGGGGGTCCTTTAAACCAACAATACACCTGTATAGCACTTCACTGGGACTGGGATTGGGACTGACAAGTTGCAAGTGTTCTTTCTTTTTACATTTTCTTTTGCTTTTTATTCATTCTGGTGTGTTCAGACCGTTGTGGATGTGTGCGTATATATTTATCTATCTATTTATTTCAAGAGTTTACTATATAGAGCATTTTAAATCTATCTATCTCTTATATAGTGCCTTTCATCAATCTATCTGTCTATCTATCTATCTAATGTTGTGATCCTGCCGACTATACTGAAATTCATATCTATCTATCTCTTATATAGTGTCTTTCATCTATCTATCTATCTATCTATCTATCTATCTATCTCTCTATCTATCTATCGTTGTGATCCTGCCGACTATACTGAAATTCATATCTATCTCTTATATAGTGTCTTTCATCTATCTATCTATATCTCTCTCTCTCTATCTATCTCTTATAGTGCCTTTCACTATATCTATCTATCTATTATATAGCACCTTTCACGTCTGTCTGTCTGTCTCTATTCTTCAAGACTTGTGTCTGATGACTGCTGAAGTGGGCTGCAGCTTCCCTGTGACCCTTATTTGTCTAACCAGGTTTAGAAGATGAACAGATGGATGTGTGTCTGTGTGTGCGGCCCCCTGTCTAGGGATCATTCCTATCTTGCACCCGAATGCTTGCTGCGATGGGCCTCAGCTTCCCTGTCGCTGTCTTCAGCAAGTATAGAAGATGAATGAATGTGTGTGTGTGTGTGTGTGTGTTCGTGTATGTTCACCCATTGGTGGGCTGGCACCCTGTCCAGGGATTTTTGCTGCCTTGCACCAGATGACTGCTGGGGTGGGCTCTAGCTTCCCCGTGACCCTTTGGGTTTAGAAAATGGACGAATGTGTGGCTGGCAGACAGCACTGTTGTTTCACAGCCACAGCATCTCAGGCTCTGATCCTGCGCCATTAGTTATCTGCAGCCGTCACTCCAGATTAAAATATTTTTGGGGCCGTCAGCATAACCTGGGATGGGGGGACATAATGTGGTAAACTCCCAAAAACTCCACCACCACCCCCCTGCTGCTAACTCCCCCCTCCGGAACCTCGCCTGGTGACTTGTGTGGCTTTGTCACATTCTCTCTGTTTCTTTGTGGGCTTTTCTTCCTTTATCTCCTCACCCATCATTAAAGACGATTGTAATGTGGCCCCGTGTGCGCCCCATGATTAACTGGCATCCCATTCACAGCTGGTTCCTGCCTTGTGCCCAGTGCTGCCAGGATGGCTCTGATCGCCCACGACCCTGACTTGGCTTATCATTCTGGCCGATTTGGGGAGTTTGCAGTGCTTTTTTTTGGGGGGGGGGGGTTGTGGTTTCTCTAAGGTGATGTCAGGGTCTCCGACACCCCGTCCAGGCTGTGCTCTTTGACTCCAAGGCGGGGAAACCCAACAGTTGACCATGTGATTGTTCTGAGGCTTATCGCGAAAGGCGCTATAGAGAATTCATTTCACGGTTTGCACGAAGGCGCCTGTTTGCTGAAGTTTTATACCTGACGGATCGAATCGCACAGCCAACCTGATGCAAGCAAAAAAAAATGTGTTTAAAGCTGCAGAAAATGAGTGGCGCTTCCTTCAGCAGCCGATTGTCATTTTATTTTTATCTGGATTTGCCTCCGATTGTGCGCTTTGTACGAATGCATTTGGAATGCCACTGTGTACTTTTTATAAGGAGGCATATCGATAGGCGACAGTCATTTAAATCCATCCATGCAGGAAATGGAAGATAACAAAAGACGGTTTAGACACGGCGCGAATAAATTCATAAATAAATCTTAAACGGGGAAAAGGAGAGGGCGGCGTGTGGCGCAAGACACGTGCATCTGCACCACCATCTGAAAGCAACCTCACTTCTCCATCCCATCAGTTCTCTGAAGCTTCCTCACGGTAAGCAAAACGGACCACGGACAGGAACTGGCACTGGACGGGACGCCCGGGCTCAACTGACTGCGCAGGCTCCAAGCTGGCCAATCGACGGGACCACAAGGAGAGACCAACAGCCACCTGTTCTGAATTTACAGCATCAGCGAGTGTTGCAAGCCGAACCTGGACGGGTGTCTATCACCTCGAGAAGAAATGTCAGGTGCCAGGGTGGTTCTTCAGAGCGATGCCACATGGGATGGATAACATTTTAGGTTTTTAAAGGAACCGTCCACATGAAGGGTCCAGAAGGAACCTTTTGTTGAAGTCCGTAACAGATTCCATGAATGGAAGATAACAGATTGGTGAAATCCCAGGGGGCTTTGACTTTTATAAAGGACTCTCAGCTGCATGTAGTGACACAGGCTGAGTTCAGGTCTTTCTGATGGGTCACCATCTGTAGTCTACTAGACCAGTCCTTCTCTGCCTTTCTGGTTTTGTCATCCACTTTTTCCCCATTTAAGTGCCTTTGTGACCCACCAAAGCCCAAAGAACCAGCTTCATGTGCAAAGATCCCTGACCGGAATGAAATGGTTCTCTATTAAGCAGTGGGTCTGCCAGGAAGAAGACCACCTAGCAGACTGCCATTAAAGAGCCAGGATTCTTAAGAGTGTTCACTCCCATTCAGTGGTATAAAGCTGACAGTTAACATGGAGGATTTTCTGACATTCTTCTTTGCAGACCTTCAGGTTTAAGTCTGGGCACAGGCTGGGCCACCCAAGGACATTCACAGAGATGTCCCCAAGCCAATCCTGTGTTGGCTTTCCTTTGTGTCCTGTTGGATGGTGAAGCTTTGGCCTAGTCTGAGGTCCAGAGCACAATGGAGCAGGTCTTCATTAAGTGTGTCTCTGGACTTTACTCCTGTC